>VXAK01000482.1:38484-48585 GCA_013399435.1 Arenaria interpres | reverse complement strand
AAATAATCCTGATTATTTTCCTGATCCTTTAAAAAACTTGAAATTGTGTGTAATTATAGCAGTTAAAGTAAATAAAACTTGAAATCAAAGGAGCTCCAAGACACTCCTTCCTAGACAGATTCATTTGAGATTAAGAACACTGAAATAATGCAAGTTTGTCAGGTACCTACTTTTTTTTCCTCTTTCCTACCCCTATGTGACAAAAGACAACTGGATTAACACTAAGTATTTTGACCTATGCAGAATAGCACTCAGTAACCTTAACACTAAATTAAGAAAACAAAACACCCCACTACCACCACACGTGATTTTTGTGTACAAAAACATAGGACACACATTTGATAAAGAACAGATTACTAATTCCCCATGCAGTTAGAAAGAGAAACCCTTCATAGGTGGAGTAATTTCCAAGGAGATCAGATATAAACTCAGAACTATTTCTCAGTGACAAATCTTGCTTGATGCTGACGATAAGTACTTCGCTGCTACATTAGAAAATCAATCTAAGAGACAGTAATCGTTTTAATCAGCTGACCTAGACATCATTGCCATATGTGAAACATTTATCTGTTTTCAAGTGAAATACACTATGAATAGAATAAGAACATTGCAGTTGAATGTAACCACAAGAGGTCACCTGGCCCAGAGAGGATTAGCTACACCGTAATCAGTGTGACACACATTTGTCTCAAGAAACTGCATAATCTCTACCACTTCGGGGTCGCAGGGGTGATGTTTAAAAGCAGGTTAGTGATGTGCTAGCATAGACTCAATTCTGCCTGCTAGAAAACTCACGTATTTTGACGTAATTTCAGTCCATAACACATCTCCATTCACAGTAGACACACACAAAAAAAAAAAATACTACTGCCTTTCTTACTGCAGCCAACTTTTAAGAATGAAATGATTTTATGTTTGTAATCAACCTTTTCTCCTTTAGATTAAAGAACCCCACTTACTTCTAATTTTCTTTATATGTTACACTTTCTAGGCATTAATTAGTCTTGCTGTTTTCCTCTGGACTCTCTCCAATTGATCCATATCTGTCCTCAACTGCAGTGTCCCAACTGGACATTCTATGCCATTCAGCTCAAAAGAAAAGATGGAAAAGTGACTTGATCATTGTGTGTAGGTATTTATACAAGATGACAGCTGATAGTTTGTTGTTCTTTCTTTTTACCCCCCCCTCTTCTGACAAGGATGATATCAATACCCCAAAAAACACACTGAACTTGAAAATCAGTCAGTTTCCCACCAGTATAGATCATTTAAGAATTCAAGACTTTACCAGAGTGAGCATGGACATGTCATGTCTTTGAATCGCTGCAACAAATTTAGGTATTTTTCCAGTTTTACGTTCCATTCATGCAGATAAGACAAAAGAACCCCAGCTAGCTCTTCTGAACTCAGAGCTTTATGAAGTAGAGAGAATTTTTAGGAAGTTTCCAAATAATGGGAAGCACAGATAATGACAATACAGACTTTGTTGCAGAACTCAGTGCCTTCACCAGGCACCACTAACTTGAATCTTTCTTTCATTATTCACTTGCTACAAACGCAAGCCTGAATAATACCACGAGAAACTACTGGCTGAACCTGCAAGTAACCCAAGTAAATTAATAAAACTTCAGTATGGTAATGAGGCATTCCACTGTTAAGTACAAGCCAAACATCAATACCCTCAGTTGTTGACCCTTTTTGTGTTGCTTTACAGACACAGTCACTGAAAAAATTTTGTATGATGCATAAAAAAAAAGGTAAAGCTGAAAGACCTACTGGAAAGTGTTGATTTTAGGGTCTACCTCCTTCTTACCTTTCTTGCGGAACAGCAAACCAGTACTCATGTTTTTTATCCCTCTGTGCATACTGCTGCATTGTTGCACTTGCTTGCGAAACAAATGTTTTTCTCATGGGTTTTCCGACCCTGAGACGCAGAAACTTGTGAGACCGATGTCGCCTTTTTTCTTTCGTAAGAGAAGAGCCTATTAGTAAAGAAAAAGTAAGCTATCCACAATGTGTAAAAGAGCTTAACAGAATTATTAGCAAACTTCATATTTGGCAATACAGGTAAATAAAGGACGCATATATACATAAGTAATAGATGATGAGGTAACATAGGTAGTAATAATTCCCTGTCCTTTTTTTTTTTGTTACATAAATTGCATCTGCAGAATTAACTTCAGAGCACAACACATTTGAGTAATTCTAACATTCATTTCTGCTTCCAGTCTCAGATCACATTCTGGCAGTTTCACCCATGCTTGAAAGTATTTCAGAAAGTATTCTCAATGCATATCCCTCAGTATTGAATCAGACATCCCTCCCACTGTTAAAAGGATATTCCACATACATACAAACAACAGTGTTAAACAAATACAAGACCTGATTCACCTATGTCAAACCTGTTCATTAGTTACTTTTAATTTTAATTTTTTTTTTTAATTTAAAAAAGAAAAGTTCTGGTGCTACTAAAAGGATTGAGATTAATTTTAATTTCTTAGTTATATCAAACACTTCAGAAGTATGAACACCACTTCAGGATGAAGTATACTGGATGTTGCAGTACAGGATTTTTCCCTCCAGTAGTACATTTAATTGAACTAATAGAATTCTATGATTACCCTCAAGGTCCAGATTGTCAAGTCAGCACAAGGTAAAGGAAGAAGCCTTCTCAAAATTGTTTCACTGCTAGATTAATTGCCCAAATCCTAGGACAAGAGTTCCAACCACAAGAGACTTATTAAAGCAAGGAAGGAAAACACAAGTTTAAGAGTTCTTATGATCAGCTATAACAACAAAAGACTCAGCCTACATCTGGTGTCATATGTACATGCAGATATGCCCCAATTTTCTAGGGCACTCATCTTTCCTTTACAGCTTAAGATCTCCTTCAGCGTCTATGCAGACTACAGATACACTAAGCACAGAAGACATCAACTTCTGGATCTATAAACATCTCTACTGTATGTTTTCTCTGTCAGATTTTCACCATAAAGGTTACAATAGGATTGTTCCACAAAAGAATTTTTTTTCCAGTATATATTTAAATGTGTGCCTCCTAATTTTCAGTTACAATTCTGTAGGTTTATATCTGCAGTATACAGTACCATAGAATAGCCATAATGACTTGGAAGTATTTTATAAATGTAAGCTCAAAGGTAAATTGTCAGGTAAAAACACCCAAAATAAATGAAAAAAACCTGTTTCATAGGACCGGCACATGAACTTTGCGGCAGTGTTAGAGAAGTATTCTTAAAATGATCTGTTATTTGGGATTTTGGTCCTTCAGTTGCAGCAGTTTAGAACTTCCCTGAAAGAGCTCAGAGCAGTGGAATTTGTATCATACCTTAAAAACAAGTGAGATTTAGTTCCAGCTAATTGAGAATTAAAACAAATAATTTAGCCCTGCATCTCAAAAGCTATTTAAGATTTTCTTTTTTTGGTGTGTTCTCCAGTATATTTTTGTATATTTGATACAGGATTCATTAAAAAAAAAAAGATTTCAGTACTGGCTACCGTGTGTGATGTTTTTTTCGCCCTTCCAATCTTGTCCAATATCTAGCTAATGAAGCAGCAAACAGACATGTTAGCTTTAATGACTTTCAGCTTGTTTATACACACAAAACTATAGACCAGTATAATTTCTTCAAATTATCAACTACATCTAGCTTTTATTTCAGCCCAGTGGTTACCATAAGTGTTTGTAAAAACAGAAGAGAATGAGTCCTGAGAATTAAAAAAAAAAATCCAGGGGAGGCATTTTTAACTCTTCTAGACTATCCATAGTTATCAACTTGCATTGCATCATCTGTTCAATATTCAGAAAAAGTAGATCATTAATGCCAAACTCAGAAACATTTGACCTCTGTGAAAATTAACAAATGGTAGCTCCCAAAAACCTAGATGCTCAAAACTCAGAAGAAATTCAACTAAGCCCTTGCTATATGCAGGAGATACAGACCTATCTAGGTAATTTAGCAATACAAAACTCGTAGTATGACTACTTTAGAGTTTTGGTCTGATAGAGAGGACAGCAGACAGTGTTTACAGTATTTCAATTTTTTAATGATCTAATAGACCTGTCATATTTAGTCTTTGGTGACCTTCAAGAGTTAAGCAACAGATCTATGCTTTTATCTTGGCTCTGTTTAAACTTGCCTGTTGACAGAGGCAGTAGAAACTTCACCAAATCTATTTAGATTGAGAAACAGTAATTCATAATTCACTGTTTTATTTGCATTCTGCTAATACAACATGCAAGAATAAGAAATATACAATAATTCCAACTGAAGTTGGACTGAGGTCATTGGCACAAATCTCCAAACAGTACCTTTTACTACCTTTTTTTTTTTTAATTATTTTTCTCTATTTTACCCCCACAACCTTCAGCAAGGCTGTAACACCATGTGGAGAGGGTTTCTAGCCAGCACTCCTCTGTTTGACTGTATGCAGACACTTCTTTAATTATATATGTGTATACTCTGTGACCGTACAGATCACCCTGCATGAAAAACCTGTAGTGTGACTCAATTATACAATCTTTTAAAATAAACAACAAAACTAAAGCATCTAATACAACCGAATTACAATAATATTCGATTATAATTCATTTGTAATTCACCCTTTGAGGGTGACAGAGCACTGGAACAGGCCACCCAGAGAGGCTGTGGAGTCTTTCTCTGGAGATACTCAAAACCCGCCTGGATGCGTTCCTGTCCAGCCTGCCCTGGGTGACCCTGCTTTGGCAGGGGGGTAGGACTAGATGATCTCCTAAGCAAGTACACTTCTAACCACTACCCTTCTGTGATTCTGTGAAAAGCAGCAACTGTGGCAAAGAACACTTATACTTGCATTTTTAGAAGTCACAGAAAGTAAGAACTGCTAGCTGACATTTTTGCCAAAGGACTTCCTCTAATATTTAAGGCATAAAAGCCAAACTTATCACAGAATGATGCAACTATCAATCTGCTTCAAATTTCAAAATTCAGTTATTTCATTAAAAGAAGAAGAAAACACTACCAAAAACTATTGTATGGGGTTCTGAAGTGTAAGACAAATTTATGTCAGCTGAAGAATATACCCCTCTAATTCAGTACAATCTCAACTTTTAATTATTAACATAAACAATTGGACCTTCAAATGCACTTCACATATAAGCTATTAGTTAGTGACAGGCATTATAGACATGTTTTCTTTCTTGCCCCCAAAATCTTGCACAACTAAAACAACTAGTTTATCCCCATTAGGAAGATAAGGCACCAGAAAATAACCTATGAATTTTTTTAGAAGTGAAATTACATATATACAAAAACATCTTTAAGTTACTTTAAAAAGACACGACTTTTTTTTAAATATGAATTGAGTAACTTCAATAGACTTTCACGATAACTAATAATCCTAGGGCCTGATATTTGCAGAGTAAAGGTACTCAAGAAATAAGCCTGATTGTTCCCCATATTCATAACATTAGTTTCTTACCATCTAGCTCTTATTTATCCTGAGATGTGCTTTTTCTATACTCAACCTTGTTCTAGTTGGCATGAAAGTATGACAAGATGCAAGTGAAACAAAGTTCTGAAAGTAACAGTGTTAAGCCTCCAGTGTTACTTGTTCACATCATAAACCATAACTGCAAGGTAGACATGCTATATATAAGATCAAATTCATTCCCAGTAATTCTTGCATACACATGTACGCTGTGATCAAAATTTAAGTGACAGCTAGCTGACTGCTAAGGAACATTTTTAATTTTGAACTCTACAGTGACCAATGCATCACCGATCTGATTTCACAGCCTCAGTCAATCTCCCTTACAAAAATACTGTGTTTCAATACGAACATAAATATAATTTCTGTGAAGAAAAAAGACAGTAACAAAAGCGCCCATGTTTTCGGTTTCCTCAGCAATTTCTACCAACTGGTTTATATAAGGTGTAACTTAAGCGTATCTTTAAGCCAACAAGAAATATAAGTTATATATGGGAAGATGTGTTAGAATAAAAAACAAGAATTGTGATGAGCTGGAGGGATACACACTGTAAATCTGAAGGCTGACAACATAAATACTAACTCACCTTCTAATTGCCCGTCTCCCGCAGTCACCGTTTTCTGACTAATTTCTTTTTGTGAATCCTGTTGCATGTTTTCTCTTTGTTGTTTGGTTTGTTGCATAGTGTGGGTCTTCCAGAGTTTGCGGAGTTCCTCAACTTCTGTCTCTGAGCCTTGCGTTCGCTCTCTCACTACTTTTCCTTTCCTAGTTTTCTCTTTCTTTGGAGATCCTGTGGTATCTTCACAACCTGGACGTTCCTCTCCCATCTTACTCTCTCCTTCTGGTTCTTTTCTTAGTGAGGAGTCTTGATTGCCGCTCACTTCTGCCTCTTTGTCATGCTCTTCGCTACCATGCGATCCTTGCAGAGACTGATGGAGAACACCTGCAGTATTTTCACTAGGTTCTTGTCCCCCCTTTATAGGTATTTCAGCACTTTCTGAACTTAAGCTGTGAGTACCAAACTGTTTTACATTTGCAACCCTTTCGGCACTGGGTTTTAAGTCACTGGCAGCTTCATTTGAGTCTGAAACGATTGTTAAACATTCAGCACTAGTCTGGTTTATCGTTTGGACAGATTCTGATGATGCTCCAGAAGATTTGTCTTGTCGAAGCTCATCTGAGGAAACAAGTTCCTCATGTATTGGAGAGAGTTCTGATTCTGTGAAGACATCTTCTGAAAGAGACTCCTCTGTGCTCCTTGGGGCAGTACTAGCACTGTCATTTCCTGTATCCTGAATCCTGGAATCCATTTCATCTGTATTGCTCTTTGCAGATTTCTTGGAATGGCAAAGCTCCCTTACAGACAGCTGTTCTACATCTCTGTTGAACAAATAAGAGTGACGTTATAGCACGTGCCTTTTCTGTCAAGCTCTTTTCGTTAGTAAGTTTTGTTTAATGCTGAAAACAATTTAAGGGTGCTTTCAAGAAACAAACTAAAAACCACTTAGTGCAGAGCATCAGTAATAAGAAACAAGCATAAAAGATGTTTGTGGTAACAGTAAGCTTATGGCAGACTTTCTGCCAGCATGACATAGATAGGACTTCCCAACTTCAAGTCATTACTTTCACAAGTAGAAGCCCTCCTGTGAAACCAGCAAGACTGTCTGAGATGCTTAAAGGGTAAAAATAAAATAAAAAGCAGGGGAAGAACAACAAAAAGCTACACGCAACCACAACCTCTGAAGGCAGAAATCCTCCAAAATCTTTTAAACTTTGTCAACCAAAGAGGTCAGTAACAACTATATAGACCTATTCCACCGAATTATGAAGGTGACACCTAGCTCACTGGTAAGAAATGAATGGCAGAAATCATCTGGTCCAACCTTAACTATCTAAGCTTGAGTCAATACAGAGCAATAGGAACCATCAGAGTAGATCTTACCATTCTGTCCACAGGAAATACCTAACAGCGATTAGCGGCTTCATCAGTCAGGTACCTAACTTGGAGGCAGTTAGGCAAAATAAATCCCAAACTACTTGGTACAACTGAACAATTTAAAGAACAGGTATCAAATGTTCATAAATAGTGTAAGAAAAAAAAAAAGCAAGAAGAACAACTTATTTTCCCCAAAGAAAATAATCTTACTCAGACCTGCCTTTCAAAATGAGCTAACCAGAAATTCTACGAGTTTTAGAAGAGGAGGACTACAAGGGGACTGTGAACATGCTCAACTACATGCACATGACTCAAGCTTTTCCAGTGTTGTCAAAAAACCTGACCAGTACACCACCTTCATAAAAAGTTTCTCATGTTCAAACACACTTTTGACTAGAGTTCTCCATGCCAACTATGTCAAGCACTTCACATCTTCCATTACTTAGTACCAAATGCTTTTAAGAAGTGCATACCTTTATTTCCCATCTTGAAGAAAGACTACATTTCTACAGAATTTTTTATTCAGTTAGGTCATATTACTGATGTTACTGAGACATGGCTAAAATTCAGGATGTTTGCAAAGCATATGCATCCTCTTACCCCAACGTTAACATGAAGCTGACATTAAGCGCATGCTGATGTAGTTATTTTGCTTACGAAGCATGTGGATTAGAGTTTAAGATTTATGACCTATTAGACTGGGCCATTTCCTTAATTTTTCATGATTATGCCAGTAATAGGTGCTTTTTGACAAGCACAACCTATAGTTCATGAAATCCATAAAAAAATCTGTATGTTTTCAGACACCCTTTTTTCCAATTTCAGCATAGATTGTGGCTTATATATAAAAATCATATAACATGAAATTGCAGTCTTTAGAACCAAAGAATCCATCGGTTTTGCGATCAGCTTCCATTATATCAATAATCTTATTTTCAGTATTCAGATTGTTCTTCCAAGTTAAAACAGGTTTGACAGTTGGCGAAATTGGGAGAGGAAAAGCAGTAATAATAACAGTGGAATATTTAGAAAGAAACCAATAGTGGGAAAAGATGATTTAAGTCTCAAATACCTTGAGACACACAGGTCTTGTCAGATCCAGCTGTAGCTGTTGGGAGTTTGAAACAGAAAATGCATGTGCTAAAAGAGCACAAAAATCAACAGGGCATGGAAGGCAAACTTGCAAGTCAAGACTGAATCATTAAGAAACTAAACATGCTAGGAAAAAGACATGTTTTGCAACTGCAATATTATGATTCAAACAGATTAAAAAGTAATCTAATTTTCATAATCTCATTATTTGCACTATATATCAATTGAAGTAGGAACTACAAGCAACTTTAAAAAACTCAATGTGGAAAATAAAATTCCAGAAAGCAATCATGCTGAAGTCATCATCATTCTACATCAAAAGCCCCAGAAGTACTACTATAGTAATATGTCTATTAGCTGCTCTTTCAAGAAACACATGACTTCAGGCGGCAATCAAGACCATGCCAAGATACCAGTTTCCTACCAGGTCTCTGCTAAAATTGAGCTTAAAAATGGTAAAAGACAGTTATTTCTTCTATGTCTCCAGATATTTAAGATTATCAAAAAAGATGTGCTTAGCAAATTAGCTGTAAGAACCGTGAAAGGGCATTTTTCAGAGTTTTCACAGTTACTGAGTATCTTTATGCCTCACTTAAAATGGTCACATTTTTTAAAGAGTTACACATCAGGCAAACAGCGTTACACTCTCATATACACAGACAACTCTACTTTGATTAAAGGAGTCCACCTCCCTGCAGTCAGATGGTCAAGGTAGCCTGCAAATGTTTGTGCTTTATGGGTTCATGGATGATGGTTTTGGGCTTTTTTGGTGGATTTTTTTTTTTGTGTTTTATTTTTGGTTTTTGTTTATTTTTTTTAATATTCTTTTTGGCTTTAATGTTTCAATTTATCCTATTTCTGAGAAGAGCATAAAAATTAGGAAACAGAACGGTACAAAGATTTTTCATAATGCTGTTTAAAGGCAGCTTGAAATGCCTACCATGCCAAACACCAGCGATTAAAGCTCACTGATCCAGATTTACTCTGTTCACCCCAAACAAGTTTATACCCAAAAGCAAATACGCAGTTCCTCCCCTAGCCAAAAAGGTAAAAAAAATATACTCCTAATGCCATAAAATATCGACAAGTCTCAGAAAATTAGTCTTACAACAATTTATCAGAGCAACAAGAGTTTGAGAAGCAAGTGGAAAATGGTAAACAATGAAGATTTGCACCTAAAAGCTGGACTTTTCTATTCTGTACATCAGTTTTTAAATTACCAAAGCAGCAGACATATCTGCTACTGTTTTAATAGTGGGAAGGAGCAGAGAAAGCTGCATTGTACCTTGTGCTATACACTGATTTTTAAAAGAGACTATATGAGGAACTTAGAATCCACATATATAAAGACAATTTGTTCTATACAGTATATAGAATGTGAGAACTTAAGGCGAGTTTTCCCAAGGGTTTTTCCAAGCCAATCTTTGATGGTCGTCTTAAAAAGAAACACAGAAGAAAATGTGTTTTTGCTGGTTTTGTATGGTCAGCAATATGGCTACAGTTCATATTTACTCAAAGTTTTATAAATATTATTCTATCTTACATGGTTAATGACTCCTTAATTTTGCTGTCCACAATTTCCTTA
>VXAK01000482.1:2108-38458 GCA_013399435.1 Arenaria interpres | reverse complement strand
TACAGAGCAGCTGACATCACTTCTTCCATTGGGCACATGATGCCATACTCTTCACAGCCGTTCTCTTGGACCAGAGGATCCATTTTATGAGGATCAAACATTATATTATTTGGCGTCACTAGCAGCACACCATTGACCGTACCCTAAAATGAGAGGGAAAAGAAGTGGTAAATTTTCTCCTTCATATTTCAGCTTATTCTCCTTTTTCTTTTTTTTTTTTGTAGGAAAAAGTTGTTTTCTAAATTGTTTTTGAAGCATCTTTCTGTTTATATTTAAGCCACTTTATTCAGTTTCTTCTGTTTTGCAGTCATCTAGAAACAGAACTGTTTTCTGGGGAAGCAAATTAATGCCACTTACTTTCACAAAAAGAAAACAGTTTTATTCCTCACAACTACTTAATAGCTGGGATCACTGAGGGGGAGGGTGGGGTGGTGGAGATAAACCCTTGAACCCTAAAGGATATGCTAGGCAGCTCCTCTGAGGTATGGTTATGTCCTTCCCAGATAATCCCAGGGCTTACTGGTAGTTTTGCAAGAAGCTTCAAGCATTGTCTAAGACCTGAGTCTTAATTCTTCTCACTTTCTACTCTTTAATTAAAGAACAAAAAAAAATATTTTCAAAAACTGTAATTTATCTTCATTTTCTTTACACAAAAGAAACAGCAGTATCTGATACAAGTCATTATAACTTAATGTACGTGTTGACTGATTGGACAAATACATTTACAGAATAAAACTATACTAAAAACATTAAAGATTCTTAAAGATAAAGCTGCATCAATATGCAGCTTTGGATGGATTTAATTACAATGATACTGCTGCAGTACATGAACACAAATAGATTTTAAACTTATAGTAGGAAAATATTTAAAGAAAATCGATTCTCATACAGTGAGCTGTAGGGTTCTTACACAATGCAGGTACCAAACTAAATTACAACACATGAAACTCTTTTTTTTCCCCTTAAGCACTAGAAACACATGCAAACACCAACACCAGTCGCCCACCAATAAATTCATTAAACTGTTAGAATGGTAGAGTTTGAGCTAAAACTATAAACTGGAGGAAATCTAGTTTTAAGCAGGATGATAGTGATCCTTCAGTAACAGATCTTGAATCCTAAGGACTTCAGAAATTTAGAAAGACATTCAAAACTTTTGTGCAAGAGTCACAGAAGTGTTGCTTCATGTGCTGTGAAGCTTATCAGGAATTGAATAAATATCCAGCTCACTGATAAAATGTTCAGCGATTACAAACATTGTGTATTGGGGGGATTGTTTGTTTTCAGTTTTAAGAAGCCTTATCAGCACAGTATGAAATACAACTACAATCCTTCCCAATTCCAGAAATTTGTTCCCAGCACTGTGATGGTTGATGACCTTCACAGTAGAAAAACAAAGATGCCATACAGTGAGAAGAAAACTGGAAGTTATAAAAAACAAACCAAAAATACTATTAAAGTCTACGGCAATGACCAATGGCATCATTATTATGGAAAAAAGAAAATCTCAAAAGCAGCTCAAGTATCTGTATTTAAGGCCTCTAAGTCATTCAGTGCCTAGACAGCTTATATATGTGACTTTTAGAGCACAAAGCATATACTGAAGACTTCAAAGTCAGCAGAACATATTTAAATGATCCCGAAGCGTTTAAGACATTGAAACAAAACTCTCACTGGCATCTGAAGTTCAACAAGACCAAGCACAAGGTCCTGCACGTGTGTCAGGGCAATCCCAAGCACAAACACAGGTTGGGCAGAGAATGGATTGAGAGCAGCCCTGAGAAGAAGGACTTGGGGGTACTGGTTGAGGAGAAGCTCAACATGGGCCAGCAATTCACACTGGCAGCCCAGAAAGCCAACTGCTTCCTCGGCTGCACAAAAGAAACATGGCCAGCAGGTCAAGGGAGATGATTCTCCCCCTCTACTCCACTCTCATGAAACCCCACCTACAGTACTGAATCCAGCTCTAGGGCCCTCAACATAAGAAGGACATGAACCTGTTGGAGTGAGTCCGGAGGANAATGGATTGAGAGCAGCCCTGAGAAGAAGGACTTGGGGGTACTGGTTGAGGAGAAGCTCAACATGGGCCAGCAATTCACACTGGCAGCCCAGAAAGCCAACTGCTTCCTCGGCTGCACAAAAGAAACATGGCCAGCAGGTCAAGGGAGATGATTCTCCCCCTCTACTCCACTCTCATGAAACCCCACCTAGAGTACTGCATCCAGCTCTAGGGCCCTCAACATAAGAAGGACATGAACCTGTTGGATTGAGTCCGGAGGAGGGCCACAAAAATGATCAGAGAGCACCTCTCCTATGAAGACAGGCTGAGAGTTGGGGTTGTTCAGCCTGGAGAAGAGAAAGCTCCAGGGAGACCTTTCCAGTACCTGAAGGGGGCCTACAAGAAAGCTAGAGAGGGACTCTTTATCAGGGAGTGTAGTGACAGGGTAACAGTTTTAAACTGAAAGCGCACAGATTTAAATTGGATATTAGGAAGAAATTATTTATTGTGAGGGTGGTCCGACACTGGAACAGGCTGCCGAGAGAAGCTGTGGATTCCCTATCTATGGAACTAGATGATATTTAAGGTCCCTTCCAACCCAAACCATTCTATAGTTTCTCAGTACTATATTGTGGAAATAGACTTTCAAAGTACAAGGAGGAACTCCAAGATGATGACTGTCAACAGAAGTCTACATTTGGTTATATTCACTGTAGTCTAGAAAACAAATTTAAAATGACTGCCGAAGTCAGAGAGCTTACTTAGAAGAACAGCTGCTTCTCTTAAAAAAAAAAAAATACTAGTACTGTAAATTCATTACCCAATACAAAAATCCATCATAATTTCTGAATCTGAGCTTTTTCATTAATGACCACGTGTCAAAGTGGATTTTTATTAATTTTCTCAAGATCTGACCCAGAAAAGTCAAGGCCACAGTCTTGACGGCTGCTGGAACTAGATGATCATTGCAGGTCCCTTTGAACTGAAATACTCTATTCTATTCTTTCATTGCCCACATGTTGTATGTGGATCTTGAGAACGGTCAGGCTGGAGAGGAAAAAAAAAAAGGGTTAGGTGATATGACTGCCCTAGCCAAATGATTTAACCATTAAACACCAACTTCTAAAATTATGAATTACTCAGTAGAAGCAATCAGTAATCAAGTTCATTGGAGAATTCATTTCCTGATAACAATTTCGTCTTCAGTTCTTCACTATTTCCTGAACCTTCCTTGATAAATTCAGTACGCAGGAAGTGCTAAAGCTTGTGAGGCAATAAAAGGAGATGACATTTTTCTATCAAAGGGTGAGCTGTCACAACTGACATATCACCCATGTCAACAAAGCCCCTGGTTTTATTAAACAAACACACAATCTGTGCTCTCAAAAGCAAGTTAAAAGGCTGCTTCAGATGGCAGTCTAGGTCAAAAATTGATTAAAGAATATTTTATCGCAAAGTAAGTTAAGTTTCGTAAGTCAGCTTTACATTGCTTATCTGAACATTAGAGAGTCACAACATTAGAATAATGTGTATGAAGAACCAGTTGCACATCTGCTCCTTGTTTCAATTATCTTGCTTCAGCCTGTTTTAGCTGGCTGAAGATACCAGCTAAAACTGGTATCCGAACTGAAGTTCAGAAGATATCAACTTATCCCTCCCAAACCCCAAATGCCAGGCTTCTCAGTATCTTGAAGAAATGTCATCATATCCAGGACCAAAGTCTGTTCCCAGGGCAAATTTGAATGTGTTTAACGAAATTGCATAGTACTTTGTGGTGTTCAGAGTCAGACACTGAGAAACAGTAGATATAATCTTTCTGCAGGCCAACATTCAGCCAAAGAAGTGTTCAAGACAACTGACTACATAAGGAAAACAAGTTTAAGAGACCTATTGTAAATGGAAGCTTCCTGGAACAGCCTGATAACCTGTCTGATGGCAGAAAAACCCTAAACCTGTACATCAGGCAGCTGTCTTAGACATGTATGGAAGACTCTAAAAGCCTACCTCTGCAGCCTCAATCAAAGACACAGCTAGAAACCTAAAAGCTTCTTATCTTTGTCTTAGAAGAAACCCCCAACACCAATAGGTAAATACTCAGCATAAAAATTAATCTGAAAATGTAATTCCATTTAAAACTTATTACACTGATAGAGAAAGAGAATTAAATCTTTGGAATTATCAGGTTTTTATTTGTACTTGACTAAGGAGCTGATCAAACACTTGCAATGGCTATAAGAGGTTGAAAGATTATACAGGTATCTTGAAAATACTGTCTTTATAGCTCCTCAAGAACAGATGACCTATTTAATTGTTATCTATTTAAAAGATGTCAGACCAAAGCAACATTTCTCACTCACAGGTTATTTGATAAGGTCCACAGTTACTACATGAACACATCAGGATACTTCTCTAGAGAACTGCAGCCTAGAAATTAGATTCTTAATAATACACTGAACATCATTAATATTTCTGTCATTTTTTATTACTATTAACCAAGGATCATTGAATGTTAACCTAGGTAGCTAGGCAAAGCTCAGATAACAGCCAGGTAAAGGAACATTTTGTTTGCTCACAAGTTTCAATTTATTTTTTTTTCAGACATACCAGTGTTTCTGCTGCTTTCTCTAACAATTTCCATGACTCTTTTATAAGACAAATGGCTTCTGCCTTTACCACCTTCTAACTTGTTTGCAGGAGAAAAGCTTCCCTAAAAACCTGTGCAACATGTATTACTCAACAGATGAAATTTCCAGCACAGAAAGAAACCAAGGGATTCTGTGAGAAAAAGAAGGATAACATCAGAACAAAACACCTAAGTGGGAGCACACGTGCATCTAGCCAACCACTGGGCAAGAATTGCTCATTACATTATGCTAGTCTTCCCTGAAAGATAGAAACTGAAACAGCTCCAGGCTTTGAGAGCTTACACCACAGTTTTCAATAAGATAAAAGTTACATATCTTCTTTAAAGGAGAGTACTTGAAACTTGATTTCCTTGTTGGTTCGCCATTAAAGATCTGACAGATTTTTATGTCAGCATTCCTACAATTCATATACTTCACAACTATTGTTGCAGAATAAGCCAGTGATGAACTCTTAAGCATTTTAGTACCCTGCACTTACTTCAGGTTCAGAACAGACTTTTCTGGTTACCGATACAGATTTTGGCGCTATGGCTACAGATCTCACAGTTGTTCTACTAGAAATAGGTAACAGCACTGATGTCAGGATAAAAACCCTACTATATACTCCTGTTTAGTGACTGACTTTCACCAACCTAACCTCCCCTGCTCTCTTACAAGCACAGAAGACAACTGCTAGCCTAAGCCTGCTCCCCATATAATCTTCTTGGTTCCTTGCTTCTGGAGCAGGGAGAAAGTTCCAAAGCTCCCTCTCTGGTCTGGCTGAGCTGCTGAAAGTATTTTCAGTGTGAATATATTTTTCAGAGTACAGAATCAGATGGGGGCTTACTAAGTACAGCCTTTCCTATGCCCTCACCTGCCCATATCAACTCAGGGAGATGAGCCCAGCTTCTCCTTTGTGGTCATGCTCTGTCATGCTGTGTCTTCAGCACAGATGCTTTGGATGGTAAACATTATTTTTTGAACATTTTGGAAACAGCTCTTTGACTTTATTTTATACAAATTCAATTGTCAAAATATTTTCAAAAAATTATTTGTACCAATAATGTGGCTAGAGAGACAAAAATCAGCAAATCAGAGCACAAGCATTAGCAAAAAGATTGGGCATCAGCATGCATACT
Source organism: Arenaria interpres (assembly GCA_013399435.1). Taxonomy (NCBI): domain Eukaryota; kingdom Metazoa; phylum Chordata; class Aves; order Charadriiformes; family Scolopacidae; genus Arenaria; species Arenaria interpres. The sequence continues at coordinate 32,696 of VXAK01000482.1, read as the reverse complement.
ACAAACTTCTGCATGACTCCAGTGTACTGCCAGCGTTTGCTCTAATCTCCTAGCTTTCTAGTCTTAGGGAAAAAAAAACAACCTCAAAACCCAAACAGCTCAGTTGCTGACAGAGGACCATCAGAAATGTTTTCTTAGGACATCCTCCACCAGATAACCAGTGACTGGTTTCTCTTGGAACATATTTCTAATTAGTTGTTGAGAAAAAAAAAAAGTATCAAAAACTCTGTCAACTCTTGAACTAAACTCCCCAAAACACCACTTGTAGAAGTCAAGTTTCCTGTATGTAAGATGTATTCTAAAGACATGAAGTCAGGTAAAGTTCAGATTTAACAGCCTCAAGGAGAAATGCTGAGCCACTTTATTACTGAAAACCACGTGGACACACTAGGTTATTAAAAATAGATCCCTTTGGTCTCAAAACTGGTCCAGAAATATTAATCCACGTATGTAAAAAAAATGCATATTGAAAGTAGATTCAACTGCACTGGTATGCAGATATTCAATTCTGAATCAGTTTTAATTTCTTTCCATTAGAGTTCCTTAAACCTCAGGAAGTGGGAGCTCTAAATCCTATACAATATCCGAGATAGAAATTCAAACAGTCATTATAAAAGGAGGATTAGAGCCAAACTTTATTACACTGGTGAGCCCAAACATTAGATCAGGCAGTTCAATAAAACACATTTTTAAGAAGGTTTGAGAGGATTTCTGACAAGCAGGTTTCAAACAGAAGTTACCTCTAAATAACTCCATTATGTTCTTGAACACACAAGGTAGAATAAAGTGTAGGGTCCTGCANATCTCTATGGTCCCTTCCAACTCCAAAAAAAATTCAGTGAAATTCAGTGAAAATTCAGTGAACAAAAAAGTTTATAGAGCTTTTACCGTAAATATAACAATTTAGTTTTAGTCTTTGTTTCTTGTAGAAATATTGAACCTTGCCAGTGTCCTCCTTTTCACTTCGTGAACAATGCTTTTGTACTTTTTGTGCTCATATTTACAGGTTGGTGTTTTTTGCTTTTTAAGCCTTAGCATTAGTAATTTTTCTTTACCTAATACTTTTTAAAACAAGGCAAGTAAGCTAGCAAGCATAAGAAAGAATAAAGAATTTCAAAGCTCCTCCATAAATTTCAGTTTCAATCAAGCAGACTGGTTAAGATACCTTTTTCTGCCTCCAACGAACAGTGCAAAGAATTAAAAATCAGAGCAACATATTTTTCTACAAAAGAACCAAACAGTGCAGCTGCAAGAAAGGGCATCCCTACATATGAATAACCAGTGAGTTAAGGTGCGACTGCAGCGGATGTGGCATATTCACACCAGCCTGTTTCTGACTGTGCCCAACACCCTGCCTCTACCAATATCCATAACCAGATAATAGAGAGCAAATATTATAACAGAGCCATTTCCAGGTTCCAGACACTGATTGCATCTCAGAATTCCTGTATGCTTGTCCAAGAAGTCACAGGTGTCACTAAAACCAACTCCAAACACATACAGAATAAGCAATCTTGAAAAGTGAGAAATGAGACTGTTTTACCCTTATGTAAGCTCTTTTGCATAGGTGAAATAAAACACATTGAAAAATAGGCTTTCACTAGATTTTAGTTTATGAGCATCAGTCACATTGATGACTGAGACTTCACATCTGAAGCCCTATAAAACAGTTGCCTATGAGCTTCAAAATCACTTCCAGAGTGAGAAGCAGAGGATAAATCTTTTAATCTTTCTCCAGAAAACCTCCAAAGATTTATCAACCCACATCATTAGAAAATTTATCAAGGAGAGGATAAGATGACATGCCAGAGGACATTCCTACCACGTGTGAAACAAAGGCTAAATTACATGCTGAACTTATGAAATCTAGCACTCAAATCAGAGCAAGTCATCATTCATTGTCTACCCACCCACTTCCCCAAGTATGGGTTGATACTGCAGTGGATTATACAGTTCTTTAGAAACAGAATTATCCTTAAAGCTCTTAGAAAATAGACTGTAAAGAAGCAAGTCAAAAGACAGATGCTGTGAACGCTCCCCATAATTTTCTGATGAGGAATTACAGAACATTAATATACTGAAAATTTTAGCACTAGACTTTTTTTTGTTATAGAATCATAGAATCATTCAGGTTGGAAAAGACCCTTGGGATCATCGAGTCCAACCCTCAACCCTACTCTACAAAGTTCTCCCCTACACCATATCCCCCAACACCACATCTAAATGACTCCTAAATGCATTCAGGGACGGTGACTCAACCACCTCCCTGGGCAGCCTATTCTTACTAGCCTATTCTAATTTCTAACAGAGGCTCACAGTTCTCAATTCCTCTGCAACACAGCACCTAAAACTGAGAAGTAATGACTTCTCTAGGATCACCCTAAAAAAAAAAGTTACCCAGGGACAGAGCACAAGGAGTGAAGCAAATTAACTGTAAACTAGAGCAAAGTAATAAACAAAGCTTTTCCAGTACTGGTTTCACCAGCTAACACCCCACTTTTGCCAAGGTACATGGATTGTCAAAAGGCTTCAAGTCTAGACATACATAGATCTGCAATCCTTTCAGTCATCAAAAAAAAAAGATTAAAAAAATAAATAGAGTTCTAAAAGATTCTTATTAATCTCTTCATCATTAGTGGAACTTATCTGCAAATCTATTGCTGAGCAACACAGAATCAGCAGTATTTGTAAAAACATATCCAAATTTTAGGTGAAGGAGGAAGTCCTACAAGTACTTTCAGTTTCTTTGCATTGATTGAGCTTGAGTGAAGGCGTGACTTTTCATGATTAAGGTGTCTAATCATTTTTCTGCAGGGTGGTAGAGCGATACATTCTGTTTTTTCCTAGAGCATTCTGCGGTAAAGTCTTTTGACATCATCTCAGTCCCTAAAAATCTGTGCGAGACTTGGGCACCTCTGACTTGAAAGGAAGCTAATTAGGTGCCACTAACTTGAAGGCATTTATGTAATTACACTACTGAGAGAAATGTAACTACTGCTTCAAAAAAAAAGATTTCTACCATACTATACCCAATACAGAAGTGTTTGTTAACAGAATCAGAGGTTAATTCTGCTTGCACTGTTCTGCTTTAGGAAAATGGAAATGAAGCTACCCAACTACATGTTTCCTTATGGTTTAAGGCATGTTCTATAATGTAAGTAAAGAGAACTGCTTATGAGAGATAATAGAGTAAGGAACAGACCTCATGCCCTCAACACAAAAAAATCACTTAACAGTATGGCTACAGGGCAGTTTGTCATAGGTTAATTGTGCCAAGTCCTGCACTTGGGTCACAACAACCCCATGCAGTGATACAGGCCTGCGGAAGAGTGGCTGGAAAGCTGCCTGGCAGAAGAGGATCTGGGGGTGTCGGTCAACTGTTGGCTGAATAAGAGCCAGCAATATGCCCAGGTGGCCAAGAAGGCCGACAACATCCTGGCATCACGAACAGTTTGGCAGCAACTAGAGAAGTGATCAACCCCCAGTACTTAGCATTGGTGAGGCCTCACCTCAAATACTGAGTCCAGTTTTGGGCCCTCACTGCAAGAAAGACATTGAGGTGCTGGAGTGCATCCAGAGAAGGGCAACAAAGTTGGTGAGGGTTCTGGAGAACCCTCTGAAGTCTTACAAGGAGCAGCTGAGGGAACTGGGGTTGTTAGTCTGGAGAAGAGGAGGCTGAGGGGAGACCTTATCACTCTTTACAACTACCTGAAAGGCATTGGTCTCTTTTCCCAAGAAACAAGCAATAGGATGAGAGGAAATGGCCTCAAGTCACGCTAGGGGAGGTTTAGATTGGATAGTAGGAAAAATTTCTTCATTGAAAGTGTTATCAAACATTGGAACAGGCAGCCCAGGGAAGAAGTCGAGTCACCAACCTTGGAGGTATTTAAAAGACATGTAGATGCAGTGCTGAGGGACATGGTTTAATGGTAACTTGGTAGTGCTTGGTTAACAGTTGGACTTGATGACCTTAAAGGTCTTTTCCAACCAAAATAATTCTATTATTCTAGTCTATGTTCTAACATTTATTTTTATGTGCAACACAGTAACAGTAAAACCTGAACATTTAAGTACCTTGCCATTAGTGATGTACTTGCAGTTAATTTTTAGAAATTTCTCTGTAAATGCTTCCTCCTCCTCGGAGGTGGATGACACCACTCTTGTAGGACGAACACATGCATGCGCTGGTGAAGCAGCTGACTCTTTCCGTTGGACTCCATCTGGATCCTAGAAGGGAATAAAATAATAAATAAATAAAATCACAAACTTAGCAAACTTCCTTTCTCAGTATTAACTTCAAGAATTTTTTCCATTGTGTAATTTTTGTTCTTTTTCTTTAACATGAAAGCAAGTGTAAAAACAGTGTTCCAAATCCACTGCAGTTTACAGCAGTGCTTTGATCTGATGGCGTATATAACTAATGAAGCACAGTTTAACCAGCCCATGATAAGAAATGCAAGTGGGCAAAGATATCAAAAATCAACCTGGGAATAAACAACAAAATAATGATCTGAACTCACATGAGGAAACCATCCGATATATGGTCACATGCAACATTTGAGCAAAAGTCAGCAGAAAGGATTATTTTCCAACTTTAACAGAAGTCCTATAAAATGTCTTCTGTTATCCTTCCATAACATTATACACTACTTTATGTTGGAAGGTGAGCTAGCCCAACCCTGTGTTGAAAGCAGGCATAAACCTACATTAGATCAGGTTGTTGATGGCCTTTCCAGTTGAGTTTCAATCTTCAAGGCTGGAGATTCCACAGCCTCTCTAAGAAACCTGCTCCAGTGTCTAACCACTCTCTCATTGTAAAAATTATTTTCCTGTTATTTAACCTGGACCTCCCTATGCAGTAACTTACAGCTGCTGCTGCCCATTGTTTTACTGTGAACCTCTGAAACCCCTGACTCTTCTCCTCCCTCTAAGTTGCCTACTAGGTAGTACAACACAGAAATCAGGTTGTCCATTAGTATTTTCTTCTCCAGACTGAAAAACACCTCAGCTCTCAGCAAATCCTTACGCTTCCATTCCCTGATCACCTTAATGGCTCTCCACTGGAGTCTCTGCAGCCACTGGCAGCTCTGGCACTGGAGGTGCCAGAAACGTACACAACACTGCAAATGCAGCTTCACAAGCTCCCTAGATAGGGGAATAACCATTTTCCCTAACTTGTTGGTATTCCTTTGTTATCTGCCACCTGGCCTGTGATTAGCCTTCACCATCACAAGCGGACACCAGGACACTAGTCTCAACCTGTCCTTGGCCCTTAGTCTTTTTCTGCGAAGCTGCTGTGTAGCCAGCGAACCCTCATCCCGTACTGCCACATGGGGCTCTTTCTGTCCCAGGCAGGTCTTAGCTGTTGTCGAACTTCATGAGCTTTCTGTTACTTCACCTCTCTAGACTCCTGATCTCCCTCTGATGAGTAGCCCTTGCCCTTCCCTCCGGTGTACTGACCGCTTTCCCTAATTTTTGCTGCCCCACACTTGCTAGCAGTGCGTTCTGCCCTGTCTCACCATTCAGGTTACTGACGGGCAGATTATAAACAATATTTGCCCCAGTAGGGACCCTCAAGGATTTGTAACTGCCTGCCACCACAGAAAAACAAACAACCAAAAATAACTAACCACATACACAAACACTAAATCACTTTCAACCCAAAGATCCTGCCTATTTTTCCAGCCCATTTTCTGGTCCACCCATTCAGCTCCCATTTCCCCAGTATTGTAACAAGGCTGCTTTGGGACAGCGTCAAGGGCCTGGCTCTGGTCAAGAAACGTAACATGCACTGCTCTTCCTGCATTTGCTGAGCCAGTCATCTCATTACAGAAAGCAATCACTTTGGTCAGGCACAATACACCCTTTGCAAATTCACTCTGGCTGTTCCCAACCATCTTTGTCTTTCATGTGCCTGGATACAACTTCCAGAAGATTTCCTTTGTGACCTTTCTGGGCAGATAATAGGAAGAATTACCCATCTTGATGTCTAACAGTACATCCAACAAAGTAGTGAACATGGAACCCTACCAAGGACAGGACAGACAATGAAAAAAATATTTACAAATAAATTCTACATGTATAGAAGACAGACTGCACCAAAGCCTGTTTTATAGTCATAGCAATCTTGTTTTGGAGCTAAATCAACATTTAAAGGTTTCCATTTCATACATACTTGCTATCTGTAGTTACTAATAAAAAACTACTATTTGTAAAAAGCGTGAACCTCTATGTTCCCTTTGGTTTTCTACTTTTCTGTTCAGTTCTATTCACTAGCACAGACTGCAGCTAAATGCCTTTAAAGACATCCAGGAACATTATGCATAATTGTTTTCAGTTCATCATCTCTCTGGCATTACTTTAGCCTTTGCCTACATCTTTCAATTTTAGTAATCAAAAGTAATAAAAAAAACCCCAGTACTTACAGAACACTGAACTGAATTTTGCTGAAAAAGCTAATGAAGATATAATTACAAAGCAAACTTCCTTGAGATGAGTTTTCCTTCTATATACACCTTTCTTCTAAAAAGTATGTGGTCACCTTTGTGACGCATACAACTTAGCAAGTGGCTGCAAAAGTCCTCAGCTGATATCCACGTCCACTGCAAATAAGCCACCTATTTCTCACTCATATTGCCATGCAACATAGGAGCAGAAATAATATCGGTGTCAGACTTGCAAATTTAATGATGACACCCTTGTCACTACATATTATTTTGAAATGGATTTTAAGTTTTATAGGTAGTAAAGCTTATTGGATCTTCTCAAGTACATGCAGACTGCTGAATGAAGAAGCTCTTCACAAAATCCAGCAGCATAACAAAGGCTTAATGTAAGCTGAGTTCTTTCATATGTACTGACACTAACAAACTTAGTGAAATATACACTCAAATCTTAGCTTAAGTGTAGCAACATAAAAGAAAAAACTTAACAGGATTATGCAGATCTTATATTAGCCATGTGCTGGTTTGTATGTAACCACAAAGTTGTGTTAAGCTACGCCAATGTTTGATGAAACAGAAACAAAAAACCAAAGCATATCCTAAGTTCCTATTTTGCCTCAAAGGTTCAGACACGGGTGAGTCACTTTATTCAATTTCTAGGAGGAAATCATCGATTTGAATCATCATAGCACAAAGACAACCTCTTTACATTATACAGGCAGAATAATATATCTTCTTTACCTTGAAACATGCTTAAATTAAACTGCAAATCTGGAGTCAAAATTGGAGGAGAGTCAAAGACGACAGACATCAATACAGAGCATTACAGAATTTACACTACTATTTCTCTCGTTGATAAGGATAGCAATCAGCAAAGAGAAGCATGGAAAACAAGTGCTGTGATGAAGAACAAAACACTCCAGCCGTAACTTCTCAAATAGAAGTTGAGTGCTTTTTGTGTGGCTGGAGAAACTGTCTAAAAAACCAAAACCAAACACACACAGAGACATGGAATCCACACTGACACATGCAAGAGATTTCTGTTTGTTGCTTTCTTTTGACAAACTTATCTAGAAATATCCCTGCCCTCCTTACATGTACTTCCAAAGACCTCAGAAACAGAAACTTCCACAACACTTTATGGTCACATGGTTAATTTTTTTCCACTTTCCCTGAAGCATTTAAGAACTGCTTGTAGTGATCCATGATATGTAACAAGATGCACATACTAGTTCTGCAACCATACAGTAAGCGTCAGTTAAACGAAATTTAAGACTCAAGTTGTTTAACATTGAACTACCTACACTAAACAAAACAATCTTTTGCATAAGAGGATTTTAACTTTTAAAATACTTTAATCTACTTTGTTTCTTCTACACTTTCAAGCTTTTATCTCTGCTATGTGCATACAGTCAATAAAAGAGTTTCAAATAAATTACAGGTATGTTTACACTATTAAGCCTCCTTATCTACTATATGCAAACAAGCATATAAAAATAATCCACAAAAGCAAGAATAAGGTTTTTTTTGACATGAGATCTAGTGCATTGTAGAAAGAGCTCTGATTTCTAGTTGTAAAACTAACAATCTTCCCTTGAGTAATTTCTCACGACATATGGTATATGGGTAGGCCTATACTAGCATTTACAGTCATTCTGAAACCCATACAGAAGAATGTATTCTTGCAGACTAGTCTATTTACTGTGCTACAACAGCTTTAGTTTGCCATAAAACATAAAAGAAATTAGTCAGTACAAACGACAGCAGATCTCATGAGAACATACTAGGTCAGAGTAAAGGTATAACAGCAAAACCAAACAGTACTTTTCATTTGAAGGGTCATCACAACCTCTGTAATGCACCTTGGGAACCTATTCAGAAAAAATGCAGTACCTTTATATTTAAATTTCTCTGGATCCAGGTCATGCAAACAAATAAAAAAATATAAATGCTTAAAGTCTCAAACCTTTGAGCACACAGAATCCTGGAGTAGACATTTGACAGTCTGACTGAGCACTATCAGGAAATGCTATTCAGAAAATTTGTTATTTGAAAGAAAAGATAATGTTAACTGGAAAAAGAAGAGTAGTAACATATTAAGAAACATCCAAATAAGGTCATAATTGCATAAATTGCAGAGAAGCTCAGGCTCCAATACTGTATCTTCCTGGTTGGAGTTCTCCACATGGAATTCTGTTGACAGCAAACCAGTGTTCCTGGAAAGACATGCTTTTACAAAGCTAGCTCCTAGCCAAAAAATTCTACATTCAAGCTAAATTACAGAGCAGCTTTGATGGCTAAACAATTTTGTAGACTTACATGAAAGTCTACAAAGGTAGAACTACCAAGCAGAAGTCAGTTATGCTCAACTCCGTATTAGCCCTTCACTGGACCAGGCTTGGTTTTTTGTTTGTTTGTCTGGGGGTTGTTTTGTTTTTTAATCTCTACTTTGTTTTGCAAAATGAAACCAGAGAACCCCCCCCTATTCCTTTGCAGGGAGACAGGGGAGCCCTTGCCTTTTAGCTACTTAAGTATTCCTGCCAATATATAATTGCTACAAAAACCGTCAGTAAGATTAGAGACAAATGTTTAACTAGTTCTGAAAGGTAACAAATACAGAAATGCAACAGGAATTAGTATTCAAGATTTCAGTGTGCAAGGATAGCATTTTGCTACAAATAACTTGCCTTCAAATCAGTTTTCACATAGAAAACTGTCACTTAGAAAGATTAAAAGCTCATATTTACTTTTTAAAAGGTACTATTTTACTTTTCAACTCCAAATGTTGTAAAGTACTTTCTCTCCAAAATGAAAGATTAGTTAAAGAAGAAAGCATAGCATTTGTAACATCTTGTAAGGGAAAATTAATTTCAAGGACAACAGGTATACCTACATTTACTGTAGCCTTGTCAAGCTCTGCTTCGGAAGATGTAGGTGATAAGGGACTTATAGGACTTAGAGAGGGGGAGCTGTCCACACTAGAAATGTAGTCTGGGTCAGGAACATACAAAATCTATAAAGAAGATATAATGTAGTTAGAAGTTATGTCTGCAGGTTTACTTTAGATTTCCCATCAGTTCAGGTATATTTGCTATGCTTTCTCAAAATAAGCTATACAAAATGGATACTGCTCCTGTTAATTTTAACAGAAAATATGAGTTGAGGGAATAAACAGTATTACAGAAAGTACTTCTTCATTTTTGCTTTTAAAGTTTTTTAAATGGTATCTTGAGGTAAGACTGACTATTAGTTGTTATAATTGAGGAAAAAGTTCAGATAGAAAGCATTAAAAGTATACAGCATGCCAGGAACATTCGCAATACAGTGTCCAAGGAAGACCTGCCCAATTATTTGTCTTGCCATTACTCAACTATTTGAGCGACCAAGACACAGGCTGTGGAACAAGTTCATAGACATAGCATACCAAATGTACAAAAAAACCCCAACCAACCCAAACTGAACCTATTCACCCCTTAAATATATTACTTTGGCTGTGGTAGGCATTCAAGATACCTAGATTTACAGCAATCAGAAATGAACACAAGATTTTTTTCAAACAGAGAGCTAATAGCAAATGGCCAATGGTTAATACTGTAGCTGACCTATCACTTGTTTCCAGGCCTGGCTTTCAAAGAGGAATGAAAAGTGAAGGAAAAAAAAACCTGTAAGCAATAGTGACCTGTAAGAAGCAAATGATAGTTCATATACTGCTAGTAAAGACAGGAAGTTTCTGAAGTGGAATAGAAACATCATTCAATTTATTAAAATGAAACTGCAGTCAGTAATATTCAGTCAGGAATGCTGTTTCTATGCCGTACCCTGAATTTGTCTTCTGAGCTAGTGTTGGGAAATAGCCTACTACGCTTGCAAAATAATTTAGCTTATACCCAAGTGTTATTATACCATTAAGTATATTTAGTTTTTAAGGCCTCTGAATCTTATTTAAGAGAGATGGGTAACTTCACTACATGTTCCCTTTTTAGGTAGTTATTTAATAGGCACAAGGAATTCACAAACTAGAGAAAACTGAAAAAATTAAGAACTTTACAAAGCCAATAGGGAAACCAGTAAGAGAAGTACTTTAACACTTTCTCTGGTAGAGATAAGAAATACAGAGAAAAAGGTCTTTGTTGGATAAGTAACACATATAGCGTAATAGTACCTGTCCAGGAACGACTGCTCTGGAGAATAGCTTATTTAATTGAACCAGTTCATTGGGTGTTGTATCAAATTTCAAGGCAATACTGTTTAAAGTATCTCTTGATTCCACCTGTATCAATTGGGGAAAAAAAGAAAAAGAAAAACAAACCTGTAAGCAGTTAGTTCAAATAGTGGCTTACAAATTTTATCACATGTAGGTCTACCAAGATTCTGATGAACTTTAAGTCTTCATATCTGATGATTGCCAAAAAAAACCAACCAACAACCACAATCAAAACCCCAACATACCTATCCCCTTAATATTAGCGTATTGAAACCCCATATAAGGCCACCTGCCTCCCCACTATGTTTCCAGATGGCCAGAAGCGTCAGCCACACATACTGAGCTGTAGGCTCAGCTACTGCACCAGAACTTCTGGTCTATAAATTCACTGCTGAGTATTGCTGGATCAATACACAATTGACTGGTTCCACAGAACCCTTCATTCTCCCTCTTCAATTCCTCTTTTCACCTCTTCACTTACAAAAACGCTGAAATGATGCCTACAAACACAAACGCACTATCTTCCCATTGAAATAAGCTCTTATTAATCTGATTTTCAAGTAAAATCCATCATTGAGATAAAAAGCAAAAACACTGAAGCAAAACAGGTCAACCAGTATGACAGCAGATGGAACATAAGCATCTTGAGTAGGTGATTCCTCAGTAAGGAAATGGTTTTTTTCAAGCTCTTGGTCTCACCTCTATCATCCAAAATGTATTCAATATGAACCAACAGAAGAAAGCAAATGGAAAAAAGTTTTATTCAGAGAACATCTCAGAATAAAGAATTTATAGCAAGCATTTAAGAACACTGAAGATGACATAACAAGGGAGCATACACCCAGAAGTTTACTGGGTAACGGCACAGGGCTTCACAAACACTGTACCAGAAAAAAGTAACTCTTATCAATTAAGAGGAGATGAAGCAATATGAGCAAAACTCCATTTGTGTTGCTAAATATAGAGGACAGCTAGAGGAATTCCACTGACTCTTATCTTACATGTTTTCTCATTTCTCCTGCTTATTACATCTGCAGAAGATATACACCTTCCACTCTATGTAAATTGTATTAGACTATTCATAGGCTTAATTTTGTTTCTATTTTCAGGCTATTCACTTAAGTTTTCTTGACAATTACAGAAAAGAATGCTTTCTCTTTTAAATTCCCTTTCCTTTACTTAATTTTCCAGGGAAAAGTAGGTCGGGTGGGAAAAGTGAAAAACAAACCTATGTTTTTCTCATAGCATATGTTCTACACAGAACTGTTGTGAGAAAGCCAGAGGATATCATTAGCATATCCGCTAGGTATCTTCTGCTCTTCACTTCTTTAACAAAAATGTGGGAGCACCATGTCTTGTATGCCTTGTTAACTGTTGCTAGACTTAAAGGTAGATATCCTTTACTTCTGCGTGAATGATTGAACCAGGGCAGAAAAAAACCTGAGGGGAAGGTGAGAGAAGGGAAGGAACGGTCTTGGATCATACATGCTTTTAGAGCTTTTGGCAGTGCTTGCTCCGAGCAGACCCTGACCTCACACAGTCACACAGGAAGAGGCGGTGTTTGGAACCAAGAGACCAGAACGCTCCATGTCTGAAACCGTACTGCAGTAGAGGTAAGTAATACAACAGCCATTGGGCTACCCTGCTTCCAGCCATACTCTATTGTGTACTGTTCCAGTTGAATTAGTTTATTCTGCATAACTACAAAGCATTATATGTTTTGCTGTCTGTAGAATATAACCAGGCACAGTCATTCTTCACAGAAGCAGCAAACATTTTGCCAGAGCGGAAGAGTAAGTATCCATGTTATAGCATTAGTTAATATTGGGTGATTAAATATTTAATATTTTAATACTTTTTATTTGCATTGTGGGAGTAGCTGGCAGAGTTTCTATTAGCGGCAAAGCAAAAGCAGTATACAAAAAGTTAAATAATTGTTCCTCAGAACACATTCCCACTTGAATGTTTCAAGCTTAATACTGAACAGAACACTAGCCCCAGAAGAATTTAGGAAAAGAAATGCTTTGTCTTTATTAAGTTTTTTCAAAGTTTTGTCATGTTAGGGAACAATGTTGACAGTACAGGAATAGAAAAAGAGTGTAACTGACAGATATAAAGAAGCAAACTACATCTTTTAAATAGACAAGTGGGCTATTCTGCAAGAAAAAAGTACTTTGAAGGCTGTTACAGTTCAACCGATAAACAGAAGGCAGTTTGGGATACTAACAAAATGAAGGTTCACAGGTAAGAGTTAAAGAATTCCTTTCCATACAGAATAATTATCATTTTGTAAAGTACATTTGTCAGCCTAGATTCATTACAGGAAAAAAAAACAAACAAAAAAAGAGAAAAAGATAAGTATGCCAAAGAAATGGAAACTAGCTTTAAGATAAATTTCTAATTCAATTATGACAATTCTTTATATAGGAAGCTATTAAGCTGAACAAAGCAGCAAACATCTCTCTCTACCAGTGTACCAGTGTTTCAGGTATGAAAGACTGTATTGTAGTAACTCTTAGTAATTCAGTACTGTATGATCACATAGGTATGTGAAAAGTAAGAATGTTCCTGTATGCCACTTTTATGGGTACTAGAACAGAAATCAGAGCAGGACCCTAACCTGACCAGATATATAGTACTTGTTCCATAGACAATAACAAAACTGACAATGAAATGAATTGACAGCAGTGCTTCCATCAGCAGCTCTACATAATACAGCAAGTTTGCCAAAACAAACTGTAAAGTGAGATTCAAAAGCTTTGCCTAATTCAAAAGCTTGCTCTCACACAAATGTTGGAGGACAACAGTTAGCTGCTAGGTAAATATTCCTTATGTATCACTTAATGATTGAAATATTAGAGATTTTAGGCTAACATATAATATAAAACAAGTTAAAGGCATTCAATTTAAAACCACAAAACTTAAGCCCTTTAAGAGTGCATTCACTCTTTCCACTCTTCAGAAATAAAGCCACCTGGTGAGATCTCTTGGCAACTAAAGGGTTTATCTCACAGATCATGAACACAAGAAAGGCAAATATAAGCTTCCTTTTCATATTTGGCTGTGAAGTTTGCACAGGCCAATCTCCACACTACATGGGATTTCAGAGACTAGCACTGATACCTTCTTAAACTGTTCATGTAATAAAGATTTCCTGAACTATCTCCCTAAATTCAAAGGCTTTTGAATTTCCAATTGGGCTTTCTACAGTTTCAAAAAATAGAATGTGAACTGACAAAAGCTGAAAGAAAACTATGCTTTTCCACAAAGTTATAAGAACTAACAAAGAAAAAACATGCCACCCCATACCAAAGCCACCCCCCCAGCTTTTCCAATAATTTTTTCCCCATCAATTCAATACCGGAATAGAGGGCAAAGAGTCATTCCTTCTCTACCAGGAAACAAACTTTCTATATATTATTCATGTAGCTATTCAAATGCTATTCTGAATATTAAGAATTTTATATAAATATGTGGATATTAAAGTTCTCTACTGAAACTTCAGACAAGTAACTTCCCCTTTTGAGAAGGGAGAGGGATGATTAACAGTGATTATATTGTTTCATGATTTTAAAAGAATGGCAAGATTCGTTAAAATACAAGTAATCCCCCGAAAAACAACTACCAAACACATGAAAACGCTATTTCATTCCCTGAAACAATCCAAAGTGGACTTGAGCAGGCCAGCTGGTGCTTTGAAGTAGTTCAATACAGATCATGCATTGGTTTTTCTTCCTTCAGTGTACTGACGTGAATATAAAGATTCAAAGATACTGATTAAAGAAAATGTAAAAAGAAAACAATAATCACTTAGGACTGCATGAAACATTAAAAAAAAAAGGACACACACAAACTCTGCTGTATACAACAGCTTCTGTTGAAAAACAGCTTCTTATAATGTAAGTAGGTTTCCTATACTCTGTAGCAAGAGCTTCCAGTCAACTCTCTTATGCAGATATAGGATACATTAGGCCTTACTACCTAGTTACTTCTACCCTATGTACTCACATATGTATACGAGTAAGTCTAAACCAGTAAGTCAGCTAAAAATCAGTTTTTACAGATACGACCAGGTACAGAAAGAGCCACACCTTCCATCTTCCCTTTAAAACAAAATCCCAAACCAAACACTCTCTTCAAATTACTGTGTCCTTATTTGAGCAGAAGCACATCCCATTAATAAGCCCTTTGCCACTGACAGAGCGCTACCCATGTTTGCCAGGTGTGCTTTGCTTGTGTGCACCAGAAGACAAAGCACTTCAGAGTCACACTGTCTATAGTTCAAACTGCCTTCATTTCTGTCAGTTTAGCAGTTGGCAAAGTTATTCAAAAAACCTTATTTAAAACCAAATTCTCTACTGGCATTTTAATGAACTTTACTGTTATTGCATCTCAACAACTGGAGTTCACTCATTCTTCCATTAAAAATTATACATTGAATACATACAAATCAGAGTGCACAAAGAATTTATTAATTTAAATATTTCAAGACTAGATGTCCAAGAACCAAAAACCAACAAAACAATGGTTTAAGAGTATTAAAAATAACTAACAAAATTAAGAGATGGGAGGACTTGAAGAAAGGGTAAGGACAAAGGTGAAGAGGACACAACTTTGGTGCTGTACCCAAGCTTTTAGAACTATCAGATTATGATTATATTAACTAATTGTTAATAGGTCTAATTTCTATAATATGCCACATCAGGGAAACAGAACTTGTAAATATCATAAAAGTAACTCCAAAAGTAATTTTAAAATTAGGCAAAAGATACAACAGATAAAGTAATATGCCATCATTACGATCTACATATGCTGAATTCCCTAAAACTGGGAAGAAGACTATGCCAGTGGTGTGCACCAGAAGAGAGAATCTTTAGCATTCTCTACCCAAGCTATCTTAGGACTGAAAGCAAAATCCAGTTATTCTAAAAAGATATTAGCAGACATTCACCATTTCTCTGCTCACAAAATAAAGCTGCTCAGCAAGTTATTACAACAAGAAATTCTAAGTATTCATGTGGGTTTGAAGTCTACTGAACTTTCAGGTGTTTGATGGTCACCACAGAAACATTTGCCACCCACACCCCTTAAACTAAAAAAGGATCAATAATTCCTCCTTGGTTTACCTTAAGAAGCTGACTTCAGAAGCCCCTGTAATTTTGTTCTCAGTATACATATCTAACTGGTTTCTAACGAAAACAAGAGTCCAGACCCCGTTTCCAGATGTCTGACCTATCACTAAGTCACTGGGAATCCACATGCAGGAAGATCAATAGTTCAACCCTGAGGACTCTGGCTTAAAGCTCTGGCTTAAGACTCTGGTCTACTATAGGCTTGTGTGACCTTTATTAATTTATATCAGGTTCTTGTCACGATCTGAACAACATACTCTTTGTATCAGGTGCTTATCTGTTATTACAGGAGAAAAGCACCGCCTTCAGTCCCCGCAGATTTAAAGAGGAGGGGGTGAGGCAAAGGAAGAGAAGTCTTACATTGGAGCCTCCAACACCGATAAACCAGATCATCTGTGTGTCCATTGGTCACTCATAATTTTGTTTAAACAAGTAAAATCAGTGGCCAACACCATCCACTTACGCTCCTTTATTTACCTGTAGTTGGCTCTTCTAACACCTGTAGGCAGACACTGGTTATGTTTGTACAACATGTAACACAAATGACCTCTAATGCAATGTTATATCCAAAAAGCAACGTAAAAAAAGCTATTTTCACAACATAGACAGAACTAAAGGAAGTTCTAGCTAGTAATAATAATTCACCTAAACTATCTGCTCTGTTGGTCCTTAGAGCCTCCTCACAGGCATCAGCTGTCTTGGAGAAGGGGAAAATAATTGGCTTGGAGAACCAACAGTGAATTCTGAAAAAACAGATAACAATTTGCATCTAATCTGTTGACTGACATTCAGAAAACACGAAACTATAATCACTTTTAAAAAAATAAAATCTGTTCACTGTCTAAGCAACAGTGAAAACAAGCTGGAGTCTTCTGTATCCTTTAAAGGCAGTCACTGAAAATTAACTTCATGACATTCTTTTAAACCTACCAGCCTGGGTAAGCTTAGGACTTGCTTCCTTCACTTTGTAGCACATCTGTTGATATCTTCTCATCAGTGGTACA
The DNA here is from genome assembly GCA_013399435.1 of Arenaria interpres. NCBI lineage: Eukaryota > Metazoa > Chordata > Aves > Charadriiformes > Scolopacidae > Arenaria > Arenaria interpres. Next base: position 15,913 of record VXAK01000482.1, on the reverse strand, counting down.
TACAGAACAGCAGTTTCACATTCCTATGCTTTAAGAATTTTAGATTAAAATCTTTAACATTTAAAGCTAAAATCAAAAAGCAGTTAAGAGAAAATGTATTTTATTGTTTATTTGTCCCTAAAGTAATGAATCTTAAAAAAAGAAGATCTGATGGAAAGCATATTTCACCTTAAAACCCTACGGTTTGCATCAATGAGATTCCAACTCACTCTAAACTTCAGGAATACAAATAAGCCCTTCCCTCCTAAAGACACGTAGCCACTGGAAAAACTAACACTTCAAATCATTACTAAAAAAAACCAAAGTAAAAAATTCCACTAACTTTTCAACAACACCGGGGGGAGTCTGGCTTCGGTCTTTGTCCTTCCACTACTTCACGAAGCAGCAACGCGTGCAGACGTATGTATGTGTACATGTATGTGTGTGTATTGTTGCTTTGAGAGGTAGTAGGATGAAATCGGAAACCGGACATAAGTTCATAATAATATAGAATAAAGTCATAAGTAATAAAAGTAGTAAATTATCACAATAGTTACCAGACCTCTCTTCTACAAGTAATGAATATAACCTGGGTTCCTAAAAGTTAAATCTATGTTTTTTATTAAAACATATTATTATTTTATATGTGAACGACACATAACCAAAAGCTCTGAAAACTATTTCATGAGTGAAATATACAACAAAACCAGACAGAATATGGCATTTGAAACATACCATGTTCCATGCACACAACAGGTTCCTTTAGAAGCTGGACTAAGTTTAAAGACAAAAAGCCTTTGATTCTTGTGAATCGTCTTTTTGACTCACAAGAAAGTGATGCATACTTCAGTATGTATTAGGAAAGTTATTTTTGGAAATAAAACCCCACCTACTGGACAACAAAAGCCTGCAGGAGTACATGACAACTTGACACAAACATACTAATTTAAAAAAGAAAAGCTTGGTGCTTTAGCTTTGCCTGGAATCTTACATACCAAGGTAAATGCACACACACACTTGCAAGAGACAAGTAAGGGATTTACTGACTGAAGAGGAAACCCAGTTTTACAGAATTACATCACAGCATTTTTTTCCGATTATGTCAGACAAAATGGGGTTAATGTAATAGAAACAACAGTCACGTCTACCTTATCATTCTTCAGTTGCTAGAACGTAAGCAGCAGAAATTTCTTTTTTGAATTTCAGCTCCAAGTCAGTCTTTGGTATAGGCTAGAATTATATTCAAATTCCCAACATATGCCACACTAATGAAGTGATTCCTACTCCAATACACATATCCTCTGCCTCTCTCCAAATGACTATTACAGCCTTCTCAGTAGTTAAGCCATATTATAGTTGGCTTGATGGAACATTAAGAGTTAAGTTTCCCCCATCTCTCTTATTCTAGGAATAACAGAACACTAAGAGGACAAGTAAAGACTTCTTTATAAAGGAGTTTTCATTTTTATTTTATCATGTCTTGCTTCAAAATCATTCAAAGATAACCGTGTCAGACTTTCCCTATTTTAACATCAACCCTATAAGCATTATTTATAGGCTTAATTATATTTCCAGTATATAACACAAGACAGATACTTCTCACTTCAGTTTCCCTTAGTAACCACAAATGTGAAAAGCTGACTGCAGCACAGTTTGAGGGTCATTTCAAGAACAGAACAGGCAGATAAAGGCTCCATTTTCAGATACTGCTGCAGAAAGATCTGTACAGTAAATGGTATAGATCTATGAAAACTATCAGGAGAATGCCAGAAGGTCAGTATCAGGATACAGCTTTCCCTCCTCCCCGCAGCTTCACTGTGTTATTTCTCCTGATGTCAACAGTTTATTAAATAATGCTGAAAGCAGGGAACTTGCACATGTCTTTATAATTAAGGTTATTTACCATTTCTAACTAGTTAACTAAAAGTGAATCAGTCAGATTGATTAGCTTGGGTTTTTTTGAGGAAAAAAAGTAACTTGAAGAAAAACAAACAAAAACATTACTCAAGTACATTAGTTAAATCCCAATTTAATTCTTGTCAAAATAAGCTATCAGATACACAGAATTCTAAGATTAAAGGTAATGCACATTACTGTTCTGCTTATATTTTGTAATGAAACTTTAAGTCTGCATTTGCTATGCAATGACAGTCTAACAATAAAACAGTAACTTACAGAATATTCAATAGTTCCTTTAGGCTTTTGAAAAGACATTCGTCGCCCATCTTTCTTGTCTGGGGTCTTCTTCTGGCCAGTGTCTGAAAAAAATTGAGGCAACGTGCGTGTTAAATTCATTTTCCTCTCTCAGTACTGTCACAGGCTGCTGACTACAGCCCCGTGGGCAGACATCTAATTCACCAGTTACACAGCTCGCTCCCAGTGACTCTGCCTAACAGACAACCGGCTGCTGGAATAGAGACTTCATTCCTCTGCAATGCTTTAAGAATTTGACCAATATAAACCACTAGTAACTGGGGATCAACTAACTGCCTAAGTACTTGCTGCTATCTAGGAGGCTATTAATGAAGACTAAATATAAGATTGAGCCCATCAGGCAAGCAATGTTTCTGGAACCACTGTGTTTAACTGGCTTTATATGGTACCCAGTCTGCTTCTGTCTAGAGGGGAGATTATCTACAGTTCCTGCATGTTCGGTCTGATCAGTTGGGAGTTTTTGTTGCTTGTTGACAAGTACAGAGTATTGAGAGATTTTTTATAAAACAAAGAGCATTAGTGTTTCACTTCACAATTATCCTATCTGTAGCAAACACATACAGCCAACATATAAACAATAAAGATTCTAAATAAGTAACACAAGTTACTGTTCTTTTTATTGGGGCATTGGATTTTGATGACCTCAGTTTCATAGGCCAAATCAATAACAACTTGTACCTGAAGTATACTCTTTTTAATACTAACTGGCTTGATATTTATGATAAACACAATGCAACAGTGTACTTAGATGATTCAACAGAAAGCATTTAATTCTACATCTCTAGAAAAGTGTCCTTTTAATGTATCCATTTAGACACAGACACGCGTTTTTTGAGATTAATCTCTTAAATTGGGTCTTTGTCACAAGGCCTCCACCTTTAACAGTTAAGTATCTGCTATTAAGGAGCCCAAAACATAAATGAAATACATTGAGTTTTCATGCTACAATGGGATTAGTTATACTCCTGTTTTGATACATTCAAATTTCTCTAACTGAATATATTTAGATAAATATTTCAAACTAAACTACATAGAAGAAACAAACCTTACAAGTGATATTATTTTCTAATATTTTAGCATGGCTAGACTCAGAATAAAAGACATACTCTACATCTATATAAGCCTCACCTGAGGTACCAAGAAAACTTGCTATAAATTGACAGTAACTTCCGTGCATTATTATTTTTAATTAATTAATTTAACTTCATATACCCCCTCTCAAATTTCTAGATGAATAGTTGAAACTGTCTAGACACGACAGGAGGAAAAAAAACAAACACAAATTACACAGGAAGTTCTGCAGTATCACAAAAATAAGAAACAAAATAATAATAAAAAAATAAAACCTCAGCAAATATCTTGCATTTGCTATATAGGGCAAGCTGCAGAGTACATCAATAAAAGTGATTTCTAGCAGACTCAACATAAGTACTCTCCTGGGGTGTTCTTTATATAATAAGGAAATAAACATTGGACTAATTCTTCTTTTTTTAGATATTGAAAACGTCTGAGGGGGAACATTCCCATATCTACAAGAAAAAAATTGATCTATAGATGGTATTAATTATGGTAAGTTTTTATAGCTACGAATGACTGTCAAGACTTTAAACCAACTTTTAAAAACTTTCTAGAAATTCTGACAGAATTACAGACACTAATTTTGCATCCTGCTATCTTCATTCAATACATTAAAGGTCTTTCTTCCATTATTTACTAATTGTGGCTTTTTAAAAGTTAGCTAAAAAAAGCTTTTTTTTCTTATTACAAGAAAGTTTTTAAAGACCCTACAAATGTCTCTAGAGGAAATCAAGTCAACTCAGTAATGAAAAAAATACACTAGAGGTGTATGCATAGAATAATGGTAGCCAACATTCCCCTCTTCTGGGTCAAATATTTTGTTACCAAAGTTTCTACCTGCCCTTGCAACCCAACAGGTCCCCCCCCTCAGCAAGCTATTGAAAAATTCCAGATGCTTGACGGGAGCTGTTCTAAATTTTCCAGCCCACATCAAGGCTTTGCCAGCAGTCTCATCTTTGTCTTCCAACAGCAGTCTGGTTCAAACACTCTTAAGCAAGAGTCAAAGGATGCAGCTGAAGAAAGACTGATCTCATCCAGGATCTCATTCCTGCCTTAATAATCTATACATGGAACACTCCTATTGTAAAACAAGCATCTTCATCTCCCTCTGCCCCGCCTCGCTATTAGATAGAAATAAAGAAGCCCCATACTACAAATGTATGCACAACACTTCATTTGTATACGGCCCAGTCTTGTCTGGCTTTTTTTCCCCTATCCCAAATTTAAGTTTACTTTTTCTTCTTACTAGTTTGTGTATAAGCATCTGAAGAGTTTGCAGACAGGTACCACTCAGAGATGCCAATTTAAGTTATCTTCTCCCTGTCCAGTAATTCAACAGTAAAATAAATTCTTGCACAAATAACCACTTCTGTCCCTCATGGCAGAAGTAAAAAAAAAAAAAAGGAAATTTATTTGTTCTTCAAGGCAGAAGGACCTACTGTGCTTCAGAGCATTCCGGTAACATCAGGGTTGACACTAATTCTGAACTACAGTTTCACAGGACAGGGCCTCCACAACAGCTTGAAACATGAAGCGAAAAAGTACATGTCAGATCCAGAAATTACAAGAAAATATTACAACTGTCTAGGATTTAAAAGAATAGAACTAGAAAGATACAGAAGGCAGTTTTCAAAGCTCAAAGGCATTGGCTGGATGGTCCCATTTAAAGAGTTGCAGTCAAAGGCTCAATGTCCAAGCGGAGAACAGTGGCAAGTGATGTTCCTCAGGGGTCAGTATTGGGACCAATGCTGTTCAACATCTTTGTCAGAAATATGGACAGTGCGATTGAGTGCACCCTCAGCAAGTTTGCCAGCAACACCAAGCTGCGTGGTATGGTCAACACTCTGGAGGGAAGGGTTGCCATCTATAGGGACATGTACAAGCTTGAGAGGTGGGTCCACACAAACCTCATGAAGTTCAACCAGGCCAAGAGCAAGGTCCTTCAAGTTGGGGAAATCCTATGCACAAATACAGGCTGGGTGGAGAATGGATTGAGAGCAGCTCTGAGAAGAATTTCGGAGCACTGGTTGAAGAGAAGCTCAGCACAAGCTGGCAATGTGCACTCACAGCCCAGAAAGCCAAGCACATCTTGGGCTCCATCAAAAGAAGCATGGCCAGCAGGTCAAGGGAGGTGATTTTACCCCTCTACTCCACCCTGGCCCCACCTGGAGTACTGCGTCCAGCTCAGGGGCCCCCCCAACATAAAAATGACATGGACCTGTTGGAGCAAGTCTAGAAGAGTACCACAAAAATAATCAGAGGGCTGAAGCACCTCTCCTACAAGGACAGGCTGAGAGGGTTGGGGTCGTACAGCCTGGAGAGGAGGAGGCTCTGGTGGAGACCTTACAGCAGCCCTCCAGCACCTAAAGGGGGCCTACAGGAGAGATGGGGAGGGACTCTTTATCAGGGAGCGTAGTGACAACACAAGGGGTAACAGTTCCAAACTGAAAGGAGGTAGATTTAGATTGGATATTAGTACTGTGAGGGTGGCGATACACTGGACTAGGTTGCCCAGAGAAGTTGTGGATTCCCCATCCTTGGAAGTGTTCAAGGCCAGGCTGGATGGGGCTTTGAGCAACCTGGTCTAGTGGAATCCCCCATAGCAGGGGGTTTAGAACTGGATGATCTTTAAGGTCCCTTCAACTTTAACCATTCTATGGTTCTATGAAAATGATACCAGGCCAATATTTAGTCTGAATGTTGGATGCATGCATACAGAAACTGACAATTAAATGACTAGCATAAGAACGGTTACATATGATCATTAATATAACCACAAAGAAGGACTTAGTGTTCCAACATATTTATACAAGACAGGAAAAGAGTTTTTAAGAACATTATGTTTTAGGAACATACAGCTTTCAGTGAGGCAGCTTTGACCTTAAAATATGTGGTTGTCTTCAAATTACAGTTGAATAATGCCACTGACTATTAAATTCCAACATTTATAGGTGAGCTCTTCTAAATGCCTTCTATATGGCCCTGTGCCACTGAATTTTGCTTGACTGAAAACATTTCTGTGGCACTGCTAGTTTAAGTTGACATGACAAGACTGACATTTCTCATCTCTTAATATGCCATCTGAGCTGAATTGTAGATCTTCAGTTTTCTGTGTGCTGATGCTGCTAGAACATCCTTTGGACTTCTGGCATTAAGAGCTGGTAAAGCAAACTCAAACTGGTACTGTAAGTAACAATGCCGCAATATATGCTAAGAACTGCTCAGGAATACCTTCAAGTTTTACCGAGCAAAATGCATCAAATTTTCTTTTACTATTTTTCTGCATGGTAAGTTTAAACTTCAGATAACTTGTTCTATGTTCACAGAAATTACAAAGATCGTTTTTTCCAGGTGAATATATTGATAAACCAAAGAGGTATCCTTTAAGATAAAGCAAGCAAGCTGGACAGGTCAACAACTGATGCAAATTGCTTTCAATTAATAACCGAGCTTATTATGGTCAAGAAGATGAGAAAAAGATGATTTATCTTCCTCCACCCCCCTTTCCCCCCACAATGAGTACTGCAAGTTATGCATTAGATTTACATGCATTTAAGAAAAAGGCAGAGGCGGCAGTCTTGTTAAATGCTTGTCTAGGACACAATTTTTCACAGTTCTTAAAAAAAAAAAACATGCAGCGCATATGGGGTAAAGATTTTTAAAAACTGAATCACAAGAAGGTAAGGAAAATATTCTCAAGTAGGTTGTTACTTAGCAGCACATGAAACAACTAATTGATAAAACTGAGGAAGCATAAATATTACATCTTTAACTGATTACTTCTACTCAATAACAATGAGATCTTTATAATCTATTCACAAAGAAACAAAAAAGATTAAAGTAGGAAATCTCTATATTCCGTAATTCTTGGTGAATTGGGGCTCCTAACAGCAGGGGCTACATCTCAGTAGAGCAACTGTCTCATTGACCCTTCTCGCCCTCCTGCAGTTAAATATGTTTATGCTAATTACTGGAATATTATTTTCTCTTATCTTCCAATGTCTTCGGAACCAGAAACAAAGAGGTCCTAGCAGTAACCTACAAGATGTTAGAAGCCTGCAGTTTTCTAGCCAAAATGGTAGGTTTTCAGACCAAGGCAGAGTCATAAAGAATGTCCCCTTTAGTCTCCCCTTGCTAAGTAACTGTTACTTATTCTGTGATTCAGTCCTTCCTATCAAGTCACGCTCTCAAAACTCTTGATCCTTATCACTGCTCTCCACATGACTCTTCTGGTCACATTTTTCTCAAGCAAAACCCTGAATTAAATGCATCCAAGACCTTGGTTATGTTGCATCAGCACTTCAAACATATCAAAATAGCTTTTTCCTGCAACATAGATTCAGCATTGAGTCGAGTTCATCTTGTGGTCCCTGTAACACACGATCCTCTTTTTTGCTACCAGTCAGCTGCAGGGCACAGAGGTAGAAATAATTAAATGCATGATTTCAGGATGAAAAACAATTCGATAGAAACAAATTTAAGGCAGGCAGCTTCTCCAAATGGCTAGGAGACAAAGCCAGCTCCATGCATGACCCTCCTGCTATGTGCATCACACAGGCTTTCTTCCAAAATAACATTTCACATTCAGGGTAAACAGAAACGCTTCACCAAATTTTCCGATTATGCCACACTGTGTTAACAACAGTTAGCTTCCTTCCCTGTTCCATCTAAAATAGGTATGTATACAGTTTAATACATTAGAGACTACCTAACTGCAATTTCCACCTACTATACAATCTCGCTGCAGATCAAACATATACATTAATGAGAAGTTGCAAAAACCACGACTGCTCTACTGAGACAGCAGAAGTCAACTTTTCCAACTAGTAATTATTGTCTACGTCTTTCAGGTATTTAAGCCCATTTAGTTGTACATCTTCAAGTCTACACAATACCACACAAGCAGTTTGATCATCAAGCAGCAACATCAAATTATCCTTAGAAATCTTTAAGAATTTACACTTTGCCTTATCACGTAAGCTAATGGTATCTTGTTTTTCTATGAGCTCAAGTCAGTCAGGTTATCCTGATGATGCGTCAGACTTGTGCACTACAACTCCTCTGCTAATATGCTAACAGATCTCCTGTGTATGTGAAGTTATACCCAATGCTTCAGTAAATAACTTACTGCATAAGTTTACTGCATTAGGTTTGCAGATGACATCGAACTGGGGGGACCAGTCAACGTACTTGCAGGCAGGGTTGTCATTCAGAGGCACCTGGACAGGCTGGAGAAACAAGCTGACAGGAACTTTATGAAATTCAACTGGACAACAGTCCTCTGCATGGGAAGGAAGAGCCCCTTGTGTTGTACAGGCTGATACTGCCCAGCCAGGGAGCAGCTCTGCTGAAAAAACCCTGAGGGTCTTGGTAGGCAGCAAGCTGAAAATGAAAACTATTTCAGTAAAGGTCCACCAAGGTCATCAGGGGCTGCGAGAAGAGGTTAAGAGAGAAGAGAGCTTCTCCAGCCTGAGGAAGAGATGGTTTTTAAGGACTGTAACAGCAACTTTTCTGTACCTTCTAGATAACTTCCCCACAGGTGTCAGGCTCTTCAGTCATGTACAGAGGGAGAACAAAAGACAACAGACATAAAAGACAAACAGGAGAGCTTCTGACTGGATAAAAGGTAAAAACCGAAGTGGCCAGAGCAGCTGTACAGTTTCCATCCTTGGACATTTTGAAGGCCCAATTGGATAAAGCACTGGGAAACCTAGCCTGAAGTCAGTCTTCCCTACTTTAAGCAGGGCTAAACAGTCTTGCTTGCAATTCAAGTTATCAGTAACTCCTACATTTTTCTGGCAGACAATGCAGATGCATGAGGCCACCACCAAACCAAGCCAGAGAGAGATCCACACATGCAATACAGCAAGGTTTGTTGTTTACTGATGAACAGAAAGGTATTATTCATACATGTAGTAACTTTAAAGGCAGCCATGAGTGAGCAGGTTCTCAATAAAACATCAGCTTCAGAACTGTTTTAATGTTAGAAACAGGAATTAAGCAGAAAATTAAGACAAAAATGCAACACAACACACTAAAACAAAAATGCAATACAGTCAACGGATACTAGATTACTAGAGTAAACTGTACTTAAGATTGTAAACTAATTTAACAGATGACTGAAACAGATACAAACTGGACCTCAGTAAAACATCTGATACATCAGAATCCTATTGAGCAGTAAAAAAACAGACTAAGAATTGTAAACTGTGTCAAAAAGTCACTAAAGCGGAGAGTGAAATAGAAACTAGCAGACTGGAGGGGTATATTAATGAGTTCCCAATGGACTAGTTATTAAAACAGTTCCATTGCACATCAGTAAACCATCAATAGCAAAGGCTGGGCAAAAGGACACACAAAAAGTTCTGTAGCCCCAAAGCTTGGAGACAAAAAGCAGGGCAAGATGTAGTGGTACAAAGCATTACATAAAGTAAAAGATCATTTAACATACATACATTGCCGGAATATTCAAGAACTTCTATATACTAGTAGCACACAAGTCGGAAGAAGAGATTGTGCATACATTAACGTATCACAAGATGACTGAGTCACCAGCCTGATACATTCCAAGATCCCATTTGCTTCTTATGCCTGTACCAACCGAAGTATTTTCAGACATGAAAGCAAAGCATTAGCATCTCTGTAAAGGGTGCTGGTACATTTCACATGTGCTTCATCCAGAACAGTGTGTACAAGAAAACTTGCAGAATTGTGTCCCTCCCAGTTTGAAGCCTCTCTCATACTTTATCATACACCCGTTAATTTCTTAAAAGTGAAATACTGAATAAGGATGAAGTGAAGAAATAACCTACCTCATTCTTATGTCTGCTTTATTCTGAGACAGATTTTGAGAAAGGAAGATACAAACTTTTACAGTAGGACTTGACAAGCATACGATAACTTGGCCCCACACTGCTTTGTCTTTCTAATGCACTGCTGCTGCCTAGTACGGAGGACTGACAGGCCACATGGCTTACTGGATATACTGGGTATGATCTCACCAATCAAGACTCAGAAGCCGATAAGAAAAAAATGTAAACAAACCCACAAGCCACATTGTTCAGAACTGAACAATCAAGTTGAGCCTGAGGGAGGAAAAAGACAACAAAAAAATATCTTTTCATAGAAGGCAGCTACAACAAGTTCCCTGACAGACTGGTTAAGAGGATTCTGTGAACAAGAAGTTCTGAACGACTGATTTTAATTTCGTTAACTTCTGTACTTAACGAGAAACATAACTGCAGGAAGTCAAGACTGCCTGTGCAGTGCACCTTCTCCCTCCATGAAGTGACTGCAGGCAGAAGCGAGGTGAAAATGTCTAGGAAGGAAGAAGCATGAGATTTCAAGTATGAAAGTATATCCTCACAGGATCAGTGTTATCTGGAAGAAACCTCTTGACTACATCTACTCCAGCCTCCAGTTTGAAGTAGGAACATTGTCAGCATCAAATCGGGTCAGCTTAAAACTGTACCCTGTCTCAGTGATGGACCACCCCCTTGTGCAGTTTGTATTTTTTTTTTATTGTCCAATTTGAATCTATTGTCTAAAACTTGTGGCTGCTGCCCCTTTTTTAATCACCTCTTACAACTCGGAAGCGTGCCCCGTTAGGTAGATACAGGTCACTATTAGATTGCCTCTGAGTCACCTTGGTCTCCTTTTTCAAAGCTAAAGCCCAGATCCCTCCATCCCCTCCTCACAGGTCATATACCCTATGCCCTGGCCCTCCTACCGTTCCACAGTAGCCTTCTTTGACAGTGGTGCAACAAACCAAAGAGCATATTCAAAGTACAGCCTCTCTAGTGCCACAGAACAGAAGTAAAACCATCTCTCTCATTCAACTGGCCACACTGCCCCTAACACAGCAGACAAAGCAAACAGCATACGAAACTATGAGGCATGCTGTTGGCTCATTTAAGAGTCTAATAAGTAAGTCTCTAATACATGAGATTCAAATTAAACTGAATGTTCAAGTTAATTCTGCAGTAAAGATAATCCTTAATCACACATTCCCTAAAGCTTTGAGTTGCATCTTAAAGCAAACAGAACTGCATACAACTTCAACATGCTAACACCTACATTCTATACCAATAAACAAGAAAGCTACATCTTGTTTTGGCTAAAGTTTCTAGGTAACTCCAGGCCTTGAATACATACACACATACTAGCTCTTTCTGGAAATTATCACTAGGCTATCTTTAGAAGTTACATTTCAAAGCCTACAAGGCTTTTTTTTTTTTTTAAATTAAAAAAAAAGAAAGAATTTTACACTGTGGAATTACTGATAGTGCCTTTACTAAAGCCAGAAGCTTCTCTAGAATTTCTGGTTCTTCTTGCATTTTTATCCTCCACCACAATCATTAAAAGACAAAATACCTTTCTAAAGTTATTTCATTGGCTGCTGACACAAACAATGTAAACTGGCTAAACAGGTTTACAGCCTCCTATGGGAATACTCAGTCTCCCAGTGTCTCCTTTCTCCCTACTAAGAAATACTATAAACTGTTCTCCTTGTACCCAAAGAAGTACACAGGCTCAGAACAGCGATTTAAGGTACAGCATTTGACCAGACTTGCCTCCCTGAACTTGGAAACCTTATAAAGAAGCTATTCAACTGCTCCGTATCGTAGACAATCAATAAAACAGTAAACATAAATGTACTAATATCACAGGAAAAAAAATTGAGATACTTTATTGTAGAAGTGAAATTAAAAATACTTAAGAATAAAAAACTTTTTTGTTTCAGAAGTGTGGAAACAGGGATTTAACGTATTTATGAAGAACTATTCTCTTAAGAAGTAATGCATAGTCACAACTGAACCATGCAAAGAAAATGAACACTGGAAAGATTCTTCTGAAAGTCCTAAGTGGCAGAAAAAAGCTAGAGTAATAGGTAGTTCTGGATCCAGAACACCACACAGAGAGATCGAACATTTGGAGTAGTTAGAATTTGCCATTAAGGCTTAAGTTAATGTCAGGGGATCCATCTCTAATTAAAACAGAGGCCGAATTTCAACTTAACTATTGCAATCGGTACAGTTTCCACAGCCACCAGGGCACAGGCAGTATGTGAAAGCCAGAATTCTTCTTGCAAGCATTTTGCTACAGTCACAAGAATCAGTTTCTATCCCTAACTGACAGAAACCCCATGAAGGAGAAGACAGAATGAGAGGGCCATGATCTAATTGCCTCACAGAGTGTGCTTTGCCTAGGTTAAGAGAAACCCGAAGTATGGTTCTGTCAAAACGGCACATTAAATACTGCATACACAGAAATCCACCCCGCATTCCAGAACCGCAGTCACCTTTCATTAACACAAATTTTAATTGTTACATTATGAACGTATCTGAGGAAACACACTTCCTGCTCAAAGCTAGGAAAAACACAAAACACTGTAACGCAGTCTACATTAATCCAGATCAAGAGGGGAAGGAGAGTCACAGAGAGCTTCTCCCTCCCATAAATCACATGTACTGCAGTGAACAATGCTTCAGACTAAGAACTGAGCACGTGGCCTTGTAACTGATCAAAAGACCAAAAGATGCTAAAGAGTCTTACTGCCATTTTGCTTCTGCAAAAGAGTATTAAGTAATATTTGTCAACAAGGCTTTAACAGTTTGTAGAGGCCTTATTCAAGGTACTTCATGTCACCGCTGAAACACAAGTTGCCGTCTCTTACTCTCCCTGTATATCTTGAGGGAGAGGGACGTTGAATAAAGAATGAAAGAGTGGCACTGTAAATACAGGTGGTACTTACCATCCTTTCTGTATAAGAAATGTGATGCTAGGCACATGAGAAGACATCATCTACATCTGATAGACCACATGGGCATTCCTACTGCCTTGCCTACTACAATAAGTACCACATCTTCTTTCTCTTGATAAAGAGCTCTTCCAAATACTCTTCCAAAATAACCTCATGTAACAAAGAAACTTAATGGTCTTCAATACTACCTTTCTGTAGAGACCTGACTTCAACCTTACCTACAGAAAATGACAAACATGCAGTCATCCACTTAGCACAGAGCTTCTTGAAATAGAGGAAAAAAAGGGAAAGATTTACTATTCATTGCCTAATGCTCTTCAGATTCTCAGAAAGCATTTTCACAAACTTAACTTCATATGTCTTTTTCTAAGCACTTCTTAGACCATGCTGCTTCTACTAGCTTCGCCACAGTTTGTTTTTAATCTCCAATCAACAGCGTTACCTCCCTACAGACCTTATTGCCCGGCCCGCTTCTGCATAGGCAGTCTGTGTACATCCACTGCCCACCCCTCCAGTTCTCATGGTATTTCTTGCCAATCTGAGTGCTCACTTCAGATGAGTAAGTTACCATACCCATACTTACAGCCCAACAGCATTACCAGGAAAGGGGGTGACAAAAGCAGCCCTCTTACTCCCAGGCACAGGACAGAAAGGGCCACTTGCTGTCTCCTGACAGACCTGTTTGACTACTAAAATGCAGAGGTACTACTGCTGCCCTTACCATCGGCAAAGCTACTCCCGAAGTACTGCAAGCCTGTCCTTCGGGAGCACA
>VXAK01000477.1:0-44153 GCA_013399435.1 Arenaria interpres | reverse complement strand
CAATTCTATGATTCTATTTCCAACCTTCTTCTTCTCTCCTCTCACCCAGTCATTATCCCATTTCTGCATCAAAATAGAGTCTATTAAAAACTCAGCTTCTTTCCCAAACAATAGATTAACGTAATCCTCTTACGACACAGAGCTGGCCGAGCCTGTTGCAGTCAATGATTGCAAACTTTCAAGCCTGCAGTCAAATTTTAACTTCTCGTGTCAAAGCTCCGAACAGCACAACCATCAGATAGACGGGGATGTTGGATTTACTCAGCATAAGGCTTTCCATTTAAATTAAGCCAAAAAAGATTTCCCCCAGGTTATAGCAATTTAATTAAAACAAAGTAAAAACAAACCTCTAAAACTTCCAAAATGCTAGTTGTAAAATTAAAACCTCTAGGACTGCCAAACAGAGTACAGAGCCCAAACAACACCCAGGGGAAAACAAATACTTCAACTTATTTCCGTAAAAATAAAAAGACTGACAAACCAGATCACATCGTCTCCTTCACAATATAAGCAAAAATATTTAAAGCCCCCATCGGGCAGAACAAAGACACTTACACAGATGGTCAATGCCACCAAAATGAGATGTTGAGCATCAAGACTCCTCACCAGAGATGATCTCCAACGCCTGACAGCTCCAAGCCATTACTTTCCCTGCTCAGATCCTCACCATGTAGTTAGCAATGAAAGATCTCTAATTAAAGAGCTGCGTAGGGGACAGACAGCAGCTCTTCGAGCTCTGGGACCTCAGTGATACCTGCAGCCCGTGGAAGTTGGTGGGATTAGCTGTGGCCTCCTGGGGCAGCCGCACCGGGCTTCTGGGTTCATCCACACGAGCCCCGAGGAACCTCACCACCTCCAGACCTCTCTTCTCACATCTCATGCTCACACTGTTAACACACGGTCCAAACCCAACTCTCCAGCCTTGTATGGCATGACCAGAGCTTCTGCTGGTGAGGAAAAATGAGGAAAAGGGGGAAGAAGACACTGCCAGCATCCCACATCAGCTCCTCCCAGCTGATGCCTTACTTCTAGCTTCCCCTTGCTGCTGCTGCCACGCTACTGGGAGAGGGGAAGGAAACCCTGGGGAGGTTCCTGGGCACTCACTCACCTGGGAATAGAAATTGTAACCTTTGGAACAGCAAACTCCAAACACCATCAGCCGAAAGGTGCCACGCGGCCCCGGGATGAGTCAGCTGAGATGGTCTGGTAGGAACCAAAAACCAACCCAGTCCACCCACACTCCCTCAGTAATGGAGCCAGCTGACTCATCCCATGGCCACGCAACTGCCGGACCCGACAGGAGGGCGATGGAGGGAGGTGGCTCAGTCCGGGGGCGTGGGGGTCCAGACCCTTCCCCAGCACCCACCAGATGATGCAGGACGTGAAGACGCACCCTGAGGAGCTGTGGGGGGACACCACCCCAGCCTGGGGTGCAAAGCGTCCTGGGATCCTGCCAGAGCCTGGACCCCAGGAGGAAAGGCAGCCTGACTGCTGCACGTCCAGGACGACTGGGGTTTAAAAAAGCACGTTAAAAAAATACAAACAAGAAACATTTAAGGGCTAATCGGCTACAGGGCTCAGCCAAGGGTGTTTCTGCCCAACAGCCACCGTCAAGGATCCACCGGATTTGTACCATAATTCAACACCCTCTCCTGAAGAGGCTGCAAAACAAGACCTTCTACAAACACCCCACTGGGGTCCACCCCTCTGGGCTGTGACACGGGGTGGCAGAGGGGGAAGCCAGCAAGCAGAGCACGTTGCCTGCAGCCTGGAGGAAGGGGGTCCAGTTCCGCAGCCACACTTCACAGCAGCAAAGCCCCCTGAACCTCCAACCTCCCCGACGTCAACGTGCTGAGAAAAATAACTCACAGCAAGCACTCTGCACAGCCACCGCTGGGAAGCAACCAGCAGGCAGGAGATAGAACTGTCACTTAAAAGATAAAGCAATTTGGAAATTGAAACTTCTTCGGCAGTTACCAGCCACCACGGGAGAGGAGATGGTGGGGCACGAGGCACTGAGGTCAACGGTTCTTCATGTCAAATACCTAAAAGCCAGCATCATAAGGGGGTCTGACAGAACGGGCCTCCCAGCACACCTCCTGCATGTACTGCTGCCGTGCAGCGACGTATACGTGGGGTTGTCTTAAGCTAAAACACCACACAACCCCCAAAGCTGCACATCCTTTAACACACCAAAGAGGGGAAAAACCCTTGAAACACACCACAGAGAGGTTTGTTCACCACATTTCTGTGAACCTTAACTCAGCCACAGAGAACGACAGGATCTTCATGGTTGGAAGGGACCTTTGAGATCACCGACTCCAACCATACACACAAAAAAAACCAAACCCCAAAAATCTCGGGCACTAGAGCATGCCCTGAAGTGCCACGATGTGCACCTCTGCATGAGCAGAGACACCTCCACCCTCCCACCTCAGCACCTGGGGCAGGACACGGCGGCACGTTACCTGCGGGGTTCAGCAGCTCCACCACCCCGGGCAGCACGTGGCAGTGGCCAGGAGGCCTCTGCTGGTACCTCCGGCAGGTCACCAAGCTGTGTCACAGCCTCCCAAACACTGACAAGCCCCATTCGACGTCCCTGCTTCGCCCCGGGCCGGACTGTGGGATCCCTCATCGCCCGATGCGCGTGAAAGCAATAGGTGGGGGTCACGGGGAGCATCATGGCAGCACAAGAGCAGGCCCAAGCTCCCTTCTTCCTTCTCGGGTCCGAGTCGCCCAACCTCAGACGTCGCAGAACTGCAGATGGACGAACTGGGGCAGAGACCAGTCCTTCGGCCACGATCCCCAGGGAATTGCCTCGGACGTCATCAGCACCGGGCTGCCGGAGGCAGGCAGAGCTCAGCGGCGCAGCTCGGCATTGTGCAATCCCCAAATGATTAAAACTGGGATAAGCCCCCTCCTACAGGCCTGGAGGCAAAACTCAAGGTGCTGCTTTCCCTCCCAGCAGGGGCTCAAGAAGGTGTCTCCGGCTATTTCTCTGCTGCACAGTTATCCCAGGCCCCAGCAGCTCCCCTCAAAAAGGGCTGCTCCCCATCCGGGTGAGGGGCTGCCCCTGCTTTTGGGGCACAGGAGATGTTTCCCAGCTGCGACACCTCATCAGAAAGAGGGAAAACAAGAAAAAGAAGGGAAAAAGGAAGATTGCATCTTACTCCATGCTGCCCCTGTGCTGGATGCCTCTGCTTTGGTCCCCAGTTCCCTGGCAGCAGCTCTCTGCCCTCTGAACCAACCCTTTTGTCACACCATGGTCACATCCGCTGTCAGATCCCCAAACCCACTTCAGCCTCCACCGCCAGGGGAAGGAGCAAGCGCTCAACCTTCTCTCCACCAGTGTGCCAGCTGGTGCCTGAGCAGGGGAAACCCCTCACTCCCAAAACCCCCAAAAGAAGTCACAACCCCACCAAAGTCAGGGGCCTTCATCATTCTCTACAGAGTCTTCCTAAAGCCCCTGGAGTCTGACCACAGCAACCCTTTGCCACCACATAAAAAGCAAAAACTGAACCTGGGTAGACACGGTTTAAAAGCAAAGGTTGATGGGTTGCTCTAGTGCAGTGTGGTCTCATGTGGGTCATCTCCACCAGTCCCACAAGAGCTCTGCCCTCAGCTCGGGTCCGGGCAGCATCCCCATGGGATGCCCGGTGCAGCAGTTTCGGGATGCTCAGCAAACCCCTGGGATTTCCTTGCATGAGCTGCTGCAGAGCATGGACAGAGCAGGGCCATGCAGTGCAGGCAATAAGCACCCATGATGGCCACGGGCCACCCCATGTAGCTCTGCAGCATTCAAGCTGCAAGAAACAATGTGGGACTTTTTCACTCTGATCTCCCCAAGCTCTGCCCGAGCTGGGTGGTGTTTCCAACTCAGCTGCGTCTTTCCAGCCATTCATTTTCCCTCCATCTGCAGTGAAACGCGTGCTCCTCTGCTACGGGGCATGCAATGGCAGGACCAGGCACCGCAGCGGTATGGTGGCAAGCCAGGACCTGGGCCTCCCTGCCGGCTTCGCCAAGAGATTTGGCCACCAACAGAATGGAACTGAAACACCAACAGAGCTGCAGAGGTCAAGGGGTGGTTTTTTGCTCGGTGCTTTCAGCAGGGTGTTCCACCAGCTGCTGCTGCAAAGGATCTCCCTGCCTGGCTGGGATGGGGTGACCAGGCAGGAACGCTGCTGAGAAGGGCTACCTCTTGGTCCCCACGCCAGCAGGATGCACTGGGGAAGGACCCTCTCACCCTGCAGGGGGGACAGTCACCGAGCCAGCATGACCCACATCCTCCCCAGTGCACTGCAGACGGCTTGGGATCTCTCCTGCCACCCCAGGGACGCAGAGCGGGCGCTCCGCAATGCTTTGGGGGAGAAAACAACAAAAATAATCAGGTAACATCCTTATGCACATCCAGAAAAACAGCTTTAAAAGGTCACTTTGCATCTAGTGCATGGAGCAGGATAAATTTAACATAAGCAGTGAAGGTGGGAAGCACCAGAGGACACCAAACAGGCCACGTTTTCACTGCACACATCTGCTGGCAGCCAATATTGGCCAAGATGCAGGGAGATGTGAGCTGCGATCAGAGCAGCCAGACCTGTGAAAGCCTCACGGATGAATGCACTTGTAACAGCACAAGAAGCCCCACAGGGCTCAGGAATAAGATTAACCGATAATAGGGCAGCTCTGGCAATTTGAACAGCTTTCACATTACAGTCACTTCATCAGCCCAGAGGACCGGAGTGTCGGCGTCTGTACCAAGTGTCACCGTGGGGCTGATCTGCTGCATCGAGGACCGCTGCTTGTGAGGTTTGGTTATGGCCCAAATCTCTCCAAATCACCTCAAGAAGTGGGCAGCGAGTTCTGTCCTGGAGCAGGATAAGGGACAGGACTCTTCTGGTCTTCAACTATGTCCTGGCATCCCAAGAGCCCAGCCAGACAAGCACATAGAGATGCTGGGAACTCAGAACTTATCAAAGCACCAAGATGCAAATAAAGGTAGCTAACATGAAAATAAAAAAGTTTAAAATAAATAAAACAGAGATGCAAACCATCCTCTTGATCAACATTATGCAGAAGTAAAGCTCCAGGAGCTGAGCTCTGCAAGGCCAGGCTTAAGATATCTTCTTCCAGCCTCCCAAGGCTGAAGATGTCCCAGCCACCCTCAGCCCCTCTCTCGAGAGCTGCATCTTGAGGCTGAACTCTGCCTGATTTGTAGATGTGTCTTTATCTGCCTACTATTTGCAGAGGAACAGAAGGGGAGATTACACCATATTAAGGTACACCCCAGGCAATAGCTTCAAGTCTTTGATTTACTCTTTTACAGGTCACTGTCTCCGTAAATGTATATCAAAGGCAATTTCCAGCACAGTCAACAGCTGCACTGGTGGTTGAGCATGAAAAATGAACAAGGCTTTCCTCCCAAATTACTCCCACCTCGCAGAGAAGGCTGCGAGGACAGAAAGCAGGGGAGAAGAAGGAAGGAAAGATCAGGGCAAGCAAAGGCATGCAGCTGAAAGCAACTTAAAAGGCAATTCAGCACAAAGAGGAAGGGGCAGCGTGCGCTGGACCAGCGCAGCCCTCTCCCTGCCCCAGCTCCGCTCTGCCCAGGGACCAGTGCAGGCAGCACCACGTGCACCACCTGATTTTCAAAAGGTCTTTTATAAAATAAAAAAAAAAAAAAAAGCTGTCCAAAAACAAGCCAGCAACCCTGAAACTCAAGAAGCTGGGGTAAGGAAGGATTTTGGAGGACAAGAAGAAAAGAAATCGAAGGCAGAAGCGACCTGCCGGAACAGGGCCGTTGGCAGCAGCCCCGCAACGCCACATGTCAAATCCTGCGCAGTTTATTTCACGCCGCACAGCCCCCAGCTGCTGTGACCCAAGTACACGCAGCCCGGAGAGGAACCTGCCTGCCCTGGCACACAATGAACGTGGCGTTACGGCAAAGGACAGAGAGAAGGCAGAGGAGCAGCACAGCCCTTCGCCACCCCGGCTCTCCTCCAAAGGCTCCGACTGCACCGGCTCCAGCCGCTCCGAAGGGTGAAGCCTCGGGGGTGGCGTTAGGGCTGTGTAGGAGATCAATGGCAGAGGCAGGGAGTGTGAGCGTGCTCCCTCAGCAGCCTGCTGGATTAGAGATTTAATGCAATGCGTCCCTCTGGAAGAAATTACACAGGCTATTAAGAACGATGCGCCTCTCATCTGATGAAATCCAGCGATGATTGCAGCAATACGTGCAAACTAAATAGGCTCTGTAGAGCAAAGGGAAAGCTGCAGTCGCTCTCGTGAGTCCTTTCGGGATGGAGGAGCCAATGGGTAAAGCAGCAGCTCTATTAGCAGTAAAGCAAATGTGCAGACCCAGCCGTACCATGCCTGTGGAGAGCAAAGACGGTCCCTGCTTCTGAGGGAAGGAGGTAAACAACGCTCGGCAGCAATCGCTCACTGTTTCCCACCGGCATCCAGAGGCTCCCGAGGCTGCTGGAGCGGGACAAACAGCCAGGAGCAGCGGGAGACCTCCGGCACCTCACAGAGACTTGCTTTCCCAAAAAGAGCGAGGGAGACGCCAGTGCCCCCCAAGGTGGCAGCACCTTGGCACTGTGGGAACCTTAAGTATTGCCTAGTCCTTCTCCTGATACAGAAGCAGGAATTAACCCCAGCTCCCTCCCCGAGGGCCGACGGAACCGGGGGAGTGCAAGCTGTCGCAGCAACAGGAACACCATACGCTAAAGCATCTTATTACCCTTTGGGGCTAACTACAGTTTAATACAGCATTATTCAGGGTGTAGCAAGTGCCTCTTTCTAAGCTGCCATCATGTTGTGCCGCAGACAGCAGCGCTGCCTGCATTCAGTTCAGCTCCGACATCCCCACAGCGTGTTCAGCAGCTTCACCACAACGGAGCCCGGTCAGGAAAAGATCAGACCTGACCAAAGAAAACAGACACAGGGCCTTCTGCCCACACAGCCCGTGAAAAGGGCCCGCTGTGGGGCTGCGGTCCCGCCGCCGGGTGACCACAGCCCGGCGAGCCGGCGGCTGCTCTGCCCGTGGCATTGAGCCTCCAAAGGGGTCAGCTTGAACACCGGGGCTTTTTTGGCAGCTCCCTTCAGCCGAGGAGGGAGCGCACAGACAGGTCCCGGGGCTCAGCTGGCGAGCAGCTATCTGCAGGTTATTCATGAAATTGCTTACTGTTTATTGCAATGGTTTTGCTAAAACACAAGCAAAAAGCCATTAGAGTCACTACCGGCAAACCCGCTGGTTCACAACGCGTCGGGGAAATAAAAGGTCGGGGTACTGCCTTCTAAAAAGCAGGTTTACAGGACCCCGGCCGAGGGGTCACAGGCAAGAAGGTGCCCAGGACAAATGCTGCCTCTGGCCAAAACCCCCCACGCGGAGGAGCACAGAGCAGCAAACCCCCTTGGCATCGCTCTCCCCAGGACACACGGTTGCTCCGGGCTCCTCGTGGCAGGGATGCAGCTGGTCCAGCGAGGCTGTGAGTCGCAGCTCCATCTTCCCAGGCATCCCAATAAACCCGCAGCGATGGGTCCAAAACACAAATTGCACTGTCTGAGCGACCCACGCTGCTGCTGACAGCCTCTTCACCCATTTCCTCCCAAAATAACACAGGGAAAGCTCATAAAGGATAGAAGCTGCCGAGCTACCCTTGCTTCGTTGTTAAACAGGGAACCCGCTTTCACCAGTGCATCAAGAGCCTGTGGAGATCAAGGAAATATATTCCTTTATACACTCTCCAGGGCCCTCAGCTATTTGCAACCTGAGAAATTGTTGCTGTCACTGCACATCTGAGGAATTATCCCGAGCACAGCAGCGTGGCTTTAAAGGAACAAGTACTACCCGAACTGCTCACTCCGAAGCAGCCCCCGGCCGGGCCAGCAAGGGCTGCATCCCACCCCCGGGGACAGAGACCAAGGATCCCCAAGCCCCAGCACTGTCACCAGATCTCGGCCGATCCCCTGCTGACATTCCTTCTCCGGGAGACTCCGGAGACCCCTGCGGTCAAGCCCCTCTGTGCAAGCCCTGGCCCAGGTGGAGATGCCCACCCCCCCCGGGCAGGGAGGCTGAGCAATGGTGGGGCCTCGGGGACATCAGTCATGGGGACTTCTAGGGAGGCAAAACAGCAGCACGAGCTGAAAACATGTCATTGAAAAACCAGGAGGCCAGAATTTTGTTTCCCGCTTAAATGGAGTGAAAACAAGCAAAAATCCAGAGCAGCACACGGAAACGCATCCTGAGGTACACCTGGGCAGAGGATGTGCCCAGCCCCGGGCGAGCGCTGCCGCAGGGGGTCCCTGGGGAAGGTGGCCGTTTGTCTGCAGAGTTCAGGAGCAGACATTACCCTCCCTCCCCACACTCACTGAATAATTAATCCTCCAGAAATTAGTCAAGTCTTTAAGTGAGCCAGCTCAGCAAACGGAGTGAGGAATTTCTAGGTCAGAATTATGAGAGCAGGGAAAAAAAAATAATAATAATAATAAAGGAATGAAAAAAGAGCCTTAGGGCTGTGTCTCCTGTTCATTTCCAAGGGATTAGCACCTGCTCTGCCTTGCCCAGCCAGGACCAGCACCTCTGAAGCAAGAGCCTGGATGAGGATCACACCTTGTCCGGATGAGGGCTGACACCGCAGCTGCCTTCTGACACGGCCAAGGAGCAAGTTTTTGTGCAAAGCATCTGTCTCATCTCCCACAGCTCATTTTCCAAAGCGGAGGGGAAAGCACCTTATCACCATTATACTCACGTCCCTCCCACTTCAATGCTTGTGATGTCTTAACCGTCATCTTCTGCAGAGGGTTGTTCCCCCTTCCCAAAGCCGTAACCCGGGGATGAAGTGCCCAGTAAAAGTCCCAGGAGCGTCACATTTCACAGCACCAAGGAGCAAGAGCAGCCCCTCAGGAAGCGCCTCTCAGCCCACGGTACCATCTGCGGCCGTGCCCGAGAGTGCAAGTGGCAGCAGGTTTCCAGCCTCGGTGCCCTGCCAGGAGCCAGCAGCAGCCACCACAAGGCACTGGGTGACGTTTTTCCCTTAGCTAAAAGCTGTGTCTGATGCTCAAAAAGCGCTAGGTCTGTCCTCCCTGGGAGACAACCCTTATTACAACAAGTAAGTAATTATTTGCTTAAGAAGACAGCTCTTCCCTGAGATTGATATATATTGGCCAATACCTAGTATTGGGCCACCCAAAAAGATGTGGGGCTGTGGAAGAGCGCCCAGAGTGGGGTGCCAGGGGGGTGCCGGGGGTGAGGGCAGGCTGGGAGGTGGAGCAGCGCAGGTGATGGGGTACGGGCGGCGCACCCCGCTCCCGTAGGAGCCGGAGTCGGGCGAGCTGCGGTGCCGCACTGCCCTCTCGCGTCCCTCGGCCCGGCAGGACCGCGACCCACGCACCGCAGGGACCCGACCCACGCTCCTGCGGGGACCCAGCCCTAGTCTCCTACCGTTCCCCCCCGTGCTGCCCCCTCCTCTCCTCCCACCCCAAGCAGGGGGATGCATGGGGGATCAGGGACAGGGTCGGCGCTTGCAGTCTCCCACTGCCCGGTGAAAGAGTTCAGGCAGAAATTCCAGTGTGGGAGCATGGAAGAGGGGACAGAGGTCTCCAGTGACAGCTGCTGGACCCCCCCTGCTGTCCCCATGGACCCCCCCCTGCTGTCCCCATGCAGCGGGGGTGTGCAGGGAGGAAACACAAAGGGACCAGATTCCTGCCAAGAGCCTGGCGTGGAGAGACCCCAGAGAAACCTGTTCTCCACTTCGCTCTCACATGTTAGAACAAGCATGACTACCATTTACCTCTGGGCAACACGTCCAGCCCCAAGGTGGTCACAAGCAGCTCCAAACAGGGGGGGCAGCAGGAACCGGAGAAGGGAATCAGTCCGTGCTGCACCCACCTCCCACCACTGCTTTATGCAACCTCTTCTTGCACCAGTACCAAAGACAGTGTCCTCCAGAGCCAGCCTGCTCAGCAGCTCTCCCCCACACCACACCACCGCCTCTCTCCCTTCAGTTTAACCTGCCAGGCACCCTGCCTTGCCTTCGGAGAACCGACCGTGCGCAGTTACTGCACCCCCATCCCCGTCCCAGCACCCCCAGCTCCTCCCTTCATTGCTCACGGGTTGTTTTTTCCAACTTCTCCTTCTGCACTTTAGGACAGACGTGGACAAACGGAGCCCAGAGGCGGGCAGGGAGTTAGGGAGCAGAGGGACAGAGGGTCAGTCCCTCCACACGGTGGGCTACACGCACCCCCCAAGGGGCTCCATCCCTCTCTCCCATGGCCAGGGCTCCAAAGTGGGGACCGCCAGCACCCCTTTCTCTCACCCACGTGGCTCAAAATGCACATGGCAAAGGCACCGCCGCCCGACCAGGACCACGTACGCTTTGGATGAATCCTCCGCCCTGCTCTGAGAAGGTAGACACCCAGGAGACTCCCCCGGGGAGCAAGGGGACCATCGGGACAGATGGGCAGCAGGACCGGACTCAGCACAACAGCTCTGTGCCACTCGTGGGGATGCTGGGGGCCCAGAGCAGCCCCCAAGGTGGCGGGGGGCACGGCAAGCACACCCTGTCCCCCCCCCGAGCGAGGTGGGGGTGGCTGCACACAATCCCAGCATTGAGAGGCTGCTCGCCCTGGCCCATCTGCGGCTCCGTGAGCCCGCGGCAGACAAAGACAACGTTAGGGCCATGGCGAGCCCTGCCAAGGCCGGGGAGACAAACCAGCCTTTGTATCTGCAAAGGCAAAGTTAGCTTTGGGGAAGAGACCAGATAGCTCACAGCTCAGCCACTGGAGCCTGGGCTTTGGCTGCTTTTGGCTTGGAGGTTTCTAAGCCACGTGCAGATGACAGAAGCCTCCAACATTCCCTTTTCTCTTGCCTGTCCCACACGTGAGACGAGCTGGGGGTCCCACCCTTCCTCGTGCAAGGACCTTCAGCACACAGCACTGCTCCAGGAACCAGACTGAGCCAAGAGGGGTTGGACCAACCCCAGCTTAAATCTATTTATTACCCATGTTTTTCTTTTGCCCCCAGGCTGGGGGCTCAAAAAGCTTTCCTCCCCAGGGGTAAGCCAAGCAGGGTCTACGCCTCTGCCCTCGGTGTCCTCCATCCTATTCCTTCCCAGCGCTTGAACTTCACATTCGTGCTGGCAATAATTTCCACATGCAGAAAATCAAACCCCCAAGGACAAGAGGTTTCCTCCCATTTCCTCCCATCCCCAGCTCCGGGATGGGAGCCGCACTCCTGCCTGCAGCACCCACGTACCCTCACTCGTGCCCACAGCACAGACCACCGCGTGCGCTGTGCTTTCCTCGGTGTCCATGCAATCACTCACAAGTCATCTCAGCACAGATCCGAAAGGTGGGAAGCATTTAGCGGTGGCCACTGGGCTTCTGTGCCAGCCAGGACAGCCCAGTCCAGCTCTCACTTCCCAAGGGAACCTCCCTGAAAAGGCAAATCCTCCCCGCAATATAATGGGAAAAACAAGACCAGATATAAAAGGAACCAGAAAGATTTTTTTTCCTTTACACAGCACTCACTCTGGAAAGCTGACATAACGGACTGAGACTAAACACACGTATTTTACCACTGCTGCAGTGAAACCGTCGCGTTTGACAGCTCATGCCAGGTTTTTACTACTGGTTCAAACCCTGTCACTCACACCCTCCTCGGTCACAACTGGTTCACGTCGCATTACTCCAATTAAAAGATAAATCGCTTGCCCAGCACTCCCCACAGCTCCCACCACTCCACACCAGTGCTGTGCCCGGCTGCGGTACCGGCAGGTGTTTGTCAGGCTGTATGAAACCATGAGACGTGGGGACAGGCTGCAAGCCCTGAGTCGTGGCATTCACTGCTCGCCGTGCAGCGAGGCACGGCCTCTCCCCGCAGGCAGAGGGTTCCTTTGCAATATGAAAACGGAAAAAGGCATCACGAACACCAAATGTTCACCTTGCAGGGCCAGGCATCGGCTTCCCCAAACACCAGCATGTCTCTTCCCCTGCCCACCATTAGTGAGCAAAAGACAGGGAGCGTGGCACAGCCCCGACTCACCCTTTGACAAGGTCCATCCTGCCCCTCGCCTCAGGGTCCGCAGTGGCTCCTTCCAGGCTCCCAGGGGCTGAGAGATCCTGCGCCGCGATGCAGACCTCCAGGCTCCACCATCTCTAGCCACCCTGCACCGCTGGAAGGGAGAGAGAGACGGAGACCCTGCCTGTTAGTGAGATGGACGGAACCCAGCGCATCGACAGCACGTAACCCAGAGGCAAGCGAGGCCCTGAACCACGTGCCCAGGGGAGATGCACTTCCCACCCAAAACCGGACCGAGAACCGTAGAGACATCTGGTCTAGCACAGTCCCACCCGATGGCTTCAGCTCATCCCATCCCTTGGGCCTGAGCAACAAGCTCAGCTGAAGGGATCTCAGCCACCACGAGCCTAAACACACTGGTGTAGGAGCACGCTCACGGTGAGGAGACAAACCTTCCTTCGTTTGCTTGGTACCTCTGACATTAAACCGGGATGTGCTGTTCTCTTTCTAGATGATTATCAGTCACTGGATTGATAATGGATTACATTAGCTAATGGATTACATTAATTTGGCAGTAAAAAGTAGGCACGTGTGAGCAAGAACTATGGGCTTTTACTTTCACGTATCCTTCCTCCCCTCTATTTGGCACCAGCAGCCAAAATATATTCGTGTTTCCTCCTGATCTCAGTAAATATGCGTGGCTTGGCAAGAACAGCCAGTGCGTTTACTCGCTGCCCTGCTGACGCTCGTTTATTATTACATGGACATATTCTCATTAGCCTGCAACCTGGGACGGCAAGAGGGATGAGACGCCCCATTCAGAAGCCAAGGCAGAAGCATGAATTATTGGGGAAAAAGAAACCCTCCACCAGGAATGGGGAACTGGTGTGGATCAGTCAACCACGGGGGGTGGAGGGGGGGAACCCACCACCACATCTAGAGGGTCTCCTGGTGCTGCGCCAGCCTGCCACTGCAGAGAACAACGTGGAAATGGGAAGGAAAAGGAATGAATGGGGTAAGAGCATCAGCAGATGCTGCCTTTAGGTGAAGCCTTCGCTGCCCAAGGGGAGCAGCTCCCACACCAGGACCCACAGCACACGTGAGCCTTGGGGAAGCCACAGCCCCTTCCCACAGCACAGCCCTCAGCCCCTCTTGTGGCACGGTGCGGGCTACAAGCCCAGTGACCACCGAGCCCAGGAGCACCTCCCTGCTGCTGCCCACAGCCATACTGATAACAAAAACCAGGGAGCACAGGGAAGTGCACAAAGCTATCAGGAGAGAAAGCTTTAGCAGAAAGTCTTCCTCCATTAGGGATAATAGAGACTCCCCCACTAAAAAGAGGCATCTCGGTGCTTTTTCTGCCGTATCACAACATTACTCCATTTTCATCCGTTCGAGCTCAGAGAGCCTTTGCTTTTAGCCTCCAAACCCTAATGTGCATATCACTAAGCTGCCTGTTGCAGATTTCCCCTGTGATAGACAGAAAAAGGCAGCTGCCAGTCTTCAGCATCACTGAAATTCAGATAAATATCTGCCTGGATTGGGTCTCCACCGCGTAACTCCTGTCTGCTTCAGCATTCATATTCAAGGCAGATTTTTCTGGGGGAAAACACACAGCAAAGAACATTATTTGCAAATCATTATTTTGCTTCGCTAGAGCTGGACACCGATGTGTTCAGAAATATCTGAACTGCATCCTCAGTCACACTCGTTAATCAGGAAACCTGCTCTCACCCAGCCAGGACCTCGCCCCTGCGTTTGTGTTAATGCACGAGGGAACTGCTTCCCCTTGCTCCTGTGCCAGCCGTGGCTGCTAAAGCGGCAGAAAGCACCCGGGCAGAAATTATTTACCCTCAGAAAAATCTTGCAAAATCCAGGACAATTGTCAGGTGGGAGCCTGGAAACCCCAGTTTCAGCTAGAAAGGTTTTTCTGCTTGTAAACCGGAGGCTGCAACCTCAGCCAAGCAGTTAAGGCTCTAATCACTGTGACACGGAGAGAGATGCCAGGGAAATTTTATTTATGACACAGCTAATGGGGTTTGCCCTTAAGCACTGGACAAATCTCCCAGCTCATTACCCAACATTAAGGACCACTTGGACAAATTAGGTATCAGAAAGTCAAGCCAGGCTCCTCCAGACACCTCTTTGTCCAGCCACCAGCTCAACCACAAAGCAGCAGATGCTCAGGATCTGAGCCGCTGAGCCCAATTTCATCTCCTTCCCACCTCAGGCAACGAACGAGAAGCGAAAGGCGAGGAAGATCCGATGCAGCTGAAGATGTTCCTTAAATGGTGGTAGCCAAAGGAACCAGCTTCATATAGTGTTTGAGGAATGAAGATCATAGCGCGGCTGAGGGTGGCAGGGACCCCTGGAGATCACCCAGTCCAAGCCCCTGCTCAAGCAGGGCCAGCTACAGCAGGCTGTAGGTGTCTACTTGAGTTTTGAATATCTCCAAGGTTGGAAACTCCACCATCTCTCTGGGCAACCAGTGAAAAGTGCAATTTTGGTGCTTAAGGGCAATTCCCCATGTTTCAGTTTGTGCCCACTACCTGTGTCCTGTCACTGGCGCCCTGTGAAGGCCCCATCTGAGGACAAATCCCTTCTCACTGCCACACACACGGTACCACAGCCGCACCGGGCTCGCTGCCGCGGGGCCAGGAGCTGGCACCGCATCCACCCATCGGGCTCCTGTGGGCGCTGAACACTGCAAAACCCACCTGTGGCTGTGGACAGGAACCGTAGCACCCAGGGGCTGGAAGGAGAGGTTCCCAGCCCTGCTCCCCAGTCCATGCAGAGCCAGGCTTTACCGCAGCAACACATCTCTCCACCGCCAGGACAATGCGAATGAAATTCTCACCGAACAGAAAGAAAATGCTCTTTTGCCCCTCATGGCCAGATGCAGAAGGAGCTTGTGGTGGGATGCTGCTTCTCCTTTTACCAAGAGCGTGTTTCAGCACTTCCAGCTCTGGGTTTGCTCTCAGGAACTCGTCCAGGCGCAGCCTGCTGAGCAGGCACGCTTCCCAGGAGCAGCAGATGACCCTCCTCTTCCTCCACGAGCTGGAGAAGGGTGCATCCAGGGAGCTGTGAGCCCTCCCGATTCTGACTCCTGAGAGTCTTTTCCCTGCCACAGAGAGGGTGCCTGAGCACAAAGAAACCTTGGAAAAGGCTCCTTTTTGCTGTCAGGGCACTGCCACTGCAGGAAGGAGCCAAATGGCAGAGAGACCCCAGTATGACAAGACCTGGGTTACTCATTCCACTCTCCCAACGCCGGCACAGGACCCAGGGAACCATTCGATCAGACAAGGTAAAACCCTCCAGAGAGACACAGGACCCAAAGGATGCTTGTTGCAGGTTTGGTCCCGTGGTCTTGCAGCAGCTGCTTCCCAGGAGGGGGTTTGTTTCACAGCACCGATGGCCAGAGATGCAAACCCCCCCTCAGCACCCACAGGACCCTTTACAGAAACAGCCACGCTTGTCTTCTCTCAAGAGAAGAGTTTACCTCATACAATTTTAAGTAATTACATCTTTAGCCAAATCTTATGCAAATATTTTCAGCGTGAGGACCACTGGCCTGGCAACCTCTGATTCTTACACTAGTGATTTTGACTTCTTTGCATAAAATGGTCACAGCCAAGAAGTGTGCGGAAGTAAACAGCTTCAGGAGGCGCCTTCAAAGAAAAGGAAAGAAAATCCCCTTTTGCCAAGAATACAGACCATTCAGGAATTCCTGGGAGCTTGGGTTGGTTTTGTTTGGCCGCTCTTGCTTTTAATTCATAGCCACTGAAAGAGTTTCGTGCCCTGAACTATTGAGTTTGCCACCAAATCAGCACCTTAATGAGAAGGAAACAAGAGTTACACATTCGCTGCTGGGGGGTATTTGCCAAGGCACAAACAGGAGGAGGAAGAAGCAGCCAGAGGAAGAAGCAGCCGTGCCAACCCCTGCAGCCAACCTGGCCGGGAGCTGGCCCAGGGCAGGGCTTCCCACTCCCACCAGTACAGTGGCCAAGCTCGCCCCGCTGCCCCCTCAGCCACCCCTTTGCTGGTGCAAGCCCATGGGTGTCTTGTAAGAAGGCAAAGCTTCACACCACATCAGGCAGGAGGGGAAAACCTGTCCCCCCCCATGAACGGAGCCAGGGGAGCAGCCCTGTGTCCCTGGTGGCCCATGAGGGGCTGCCCAAGCTGCCACATCCCCTCACCCTTTCCAGCAGCAGGCAGCTGGGAAAGACAAAGGTGAAAGCAAAAATAAGGAGGAACTTTCAGGTGAGCGCATCTCATGGATTAAGAGCAATGCCATAAACTCTCATCAGGGATTCACTTGTCCATCGGGAGGGACACAGACCGTACAACAAAACATCCCCCTCGATACCCAGAGCAGACAGGGGAGACATCAGGCACACAGTGACACACATGGACACTTTAAAGCACCTTTTCCCCCCCGTAGCTGTGCTTTGCTCCCCAGGGAAAGATCAAAGGGTGCTTTGGTTCGAGAAAGCTGCTGGTCTGCTATGGGTTACACTCCCCAAGAGCGGAGCAGGCAGCGCCAGAGCCGGCAGGACCTGCCGCGCCAGCACAGGCATCCCAAGCCAGAGTCCAAGAAGAGGAATTGACCCCACGTCCCTTGAAGGCAGAGGCATTTGGAGGAGCCAGCAGCCAGGGTCTGCAGCAGGCGAAGGCTGCCTGCCACCCTCCAGCCCTGCCCCGGCGGGGAGGACACAGCCCCGCTCTCCTCCAGGCTCCTGCCACACTGCTGCCCAGCGGGAGCTGGGATTGCCCCAAAGTCCATGCAAAACACTCACTCTGTTAGGATTGGCAAGCGCTCAGGAACCAGCTACTCCCTCCCACCCCATGGAGTTGGCACGGAAGGAAACTCATTAAAAGCAAGATCGAGTCGGTCCCCAGGCAGGGCAGGAGCGGGCGACCCCGGGCACCCGGCAGCCTGTGTGGATGGGGAGCTCCCTGCCAGCGGTACCCCAGGCAGATGCGGGGAGGCTGGGCTGCATCACCACCTCCCCAAAAGAGCAGCAGCTCTTCCACTTCGTTCCTGGCTGCCATGTCCGACCCCCCCTCACAAAGACACCCCTCTGCTTTCGACCGACGGCTCCTGAGGCTGGAGGTCTCCAGCGGGACCAGACCACGAGGAGCAGGGACCGTGCCATGCTACGACAGTCACGGACCATGTGAAAGAGCCTTTGCATGCTGTTTTGTACACAAACACGAATTCTCTCTGTCCGCTTCCTAGCCATAGCCCTGGCAACAGCCCTGTCCCCAATACCATGGCAGGACACAGCCCCTGTGCCCAGTCACAGCTGCCACAAGGGGCACCTGCCCATCGCTACGGCATCGGGCACCAGAGACCTGCCCGCAGCCCGGGGTTTATTTCAAATCAAGTTCCTTTGCCACAGAACCAGAAGAGACACCACAGACGTGGAGAAAACTGCAGCCTCCAAGGAAAGCAAGCACCAGAACTCACACAGCCCCAAACACGGCACCCAGGAAGCCAGATGTGCCAGGGCAGAGCACGGCTCACCGACGGAGCTCATGGTCCTGGCAGAGCCACCTGGGCCATCTGCCTGACAGGCACAAACCCGGGTCCAGCCACTTCCCCATCTGCTGGCATGACCAGAAGAACACCCTTGGGTTTCAGTTTGGCCTCTTACGGCGTCTCTTTTTGATGAGAGGAGAAAAGAGACATCTCAGTGGCAGGCAGTGATTTCTGGCCAGGGCAGGAACAAACGAACCAGACACAAACGCCCATCGCCACGACATGTGGCAGAGCCTTGCAGCTCACCGGGGACACCCCAGCACTGGGGACACCCCGGCACCCCAAGGGGCACACAGCAAAGGAGCAAAAGGAACAGGGCACGTACTTATCCTGCACCGGGGGACACGCAGGCCACGGAGCCGGGCTGCGGCGGGAGCCGGGAAGCGCAAGCTCCATCCGAGTCGGTCGCACAGAGGAAGAACGGCCCGACGGACGGATCCACAAACCACCTCAGCCCCCAGTTCTCATCACCACCAGCACCACGTCAGCGGTGATTTAATTCCCCAATCCAAGAAAACAGAAAAATCGGGAAGCTCACCCCAAACCCCGAGGCAAACGGCTGCTAAGAGAGGCAGCCTGGCGCAGCTGCGCTCCCCTGGCACACAGAGCCCGGCTCCGCGCGAGACTCCAGCGTGTGAGCGAGCAAATCCTCTTTGCCTATGGGTAAGGGAACTGTAGGGAGGGGGGAGAAAGAAAAAAAAAGCATCAAGAAACTCTTTGTCTACAAACATCCCAGCCGGGCGCACGTGCAGCATGCGCTTCCTGACGAGGGCGGAGGGGGAGCCTGAACTTCAGAGACACCATTTCCGCCCGCAGCTCGGTCCGCTCACTTATTGTCTTCTAAAAAGAAGAGTAAACAGTGAAGAAGAGCTCTTTTGTTTTTATTTCTGCTGTGTCAGAGAGTTTTCTCTGGTAGGAACAAGTTGTGGGATCTCTTCCCAAAACCTCTGTCCCCTCTCTGCCCTCCACCCCACGGCTGCTCGTGGTGGCCACGGTGAGGATCACCTGCCCTGGGCCGGGCTAACGTCCTTTCGCAGGTCGGGGAAGAGGGACATTGCCCAAGGCGCAGGAAACGTCGGTCTGAGCCACATCACTCCCCGTAACGAAGCACCAAAGCATGAGGAAAGCCAGGGCAGCGGCCTTTTAAATACATAAAATACATACTTAAAAAAAAAGATGAAGATACATCTCTCTCCCTCTTTTTGCTCCCAGATCTCACTTCCTGAGGAGCCCAGGGGCAGGCAGCATTAGCCGGCCAAGGCGGCCAAGCCTGAGCCCCAAACGGCCCCCGCGCAGCCGACACCAACTGATTAAAAGCGAGCACAAACTTCCTCACCAGGCTGCTGCCATAATCCAACCATCTCCCTGCTTTGCCAGTTGTTTGTTCAGGCTCTTCCTTTACCATGGAGCTGCTCTACAAAACTGCAGGGTAATGAGGCACAAACACAATTCTCTTTTTTTTTTTTGACCTGCGCTACTGGAAGGAAGTAAATCCAGCATTAAGGGCTCAAAGCTTCAGGTGTCCCCCCTGATTTCACAAATGGCTTATCTAAGCAAAACCTTTCAGGGACCAGCCTCAGTACCCAGAGCAAAGCTCTCGCCCCACACCCTCATTAGCAGTGTTTCTTTAATCTGTCAGCTCCAAAAAAAAAAATACTTTCTTTTTTTTTTAATTAAAAATAATAAAGAAAAAAAGGAAGAGAGCCATTTGTTTTCCCCATTTGAGTGCTCTAACCCACTTCCCGAGGAAAGCACCCGTGGGACTTAGCTGCTAAGGACACCTAAGGACACCTTGCAAGGAGCAACCAGGCTCCTGGGGGACCGGAGTTATCCAGCCCAAAGACAAGTGGCAGCTCGAAGGGACAGGGCGAGACACAAGTGGGGCCACTGCTGCCACCTCCTTTGGCAACCAAGACCTTCCCCGTTCTGCTGCGCCCTGCCCTCTGCCTTGTCTGGGGACGAGGGCATTGAAAGATGATGAGCTTGACAGAGCCCCAGCTCTATTCCAGCAGGTCTGAAGGGAAAACAAAAAAAAAAAAAAAAAAGAGAAAAAAAGGCACAGGAAAAGGGCTCGTCACTGCGAACATCCTCCCCAGGGCCCGATTACCCCCAGAGAGTAACGAAGTGCAATAACCAGGGCTGGACAAGTAACTGAACACAGCCCTGTGCAATAAGCTGGCCTGCGAATGTACACTGAGAAAAGTGCTCTTAACTCCCAAACCAGTCACTTCCCGGCCACCAAGTTACTCACAATGTGCTTGCCTGGGGTGGTTTATTTTTTCCCCTCCAGAGCAATGACAGTGACCTGAGACTGGACGCGGTCTTTGGGGCAAGCAGGGCACTGCCCACCGCTCCTGGGGCCCAGCTCGGCTCGAGGAAGGGGACTCTCCCCTCTCCAAACACAGCTCAGCGCCCGAAAGCCCGGCAGGACTCCACAACTGCAGACGGATCAGTTAATGAAGACTGGAGTGTGAAAAAAAAAGTAGAATCATAGAGTTGGAAGGGACCTTAAAGATCATCTAGTTCCAGCCCCACTGCCCTGGGCAGGGACACCTCCCACCACACCAGGTTGCTCCAAGCCCCCTCCAACCTGCCCTTCAACCCCTCCAGGGATGGGGCAGCCACAGCTTCTCGGGGCAACCTGGGCCAGGCTCTCACCACCCTCACACCAAACAAGTTCTTTCTGGTATCTCATCTAAATCTTCCCTCTTCCCATTTAAAANCTGGACACGTTGCTCCAGGTGGGGTCTCACGAGCGCAGAGCAGAGGGGCAGAATCACCTCCTGTGACCCGCTGGCCACACTTCTCTTGATGCAGCCCAGGATGGGGTTGGCTTTCTGGGCTGCCAGTGCGCACTGCCGGCTCATGTGGAGCTTCTCACCCACCAACACCCCCAAGTCCTTCTCCTCAGGGCTGCTCTCCAGCCATTCTCCGCCCAGCCTGGATTTGTGCCTGGGATTGCCACGTTCCAAGCTGTAGGATCCTGCACTTTGTTTGGTTGAACTTCATGCAGTTTGCACGGGCCCACCTCTCCAGCCTGTCCAGGTCCCTCTGGATGGCTCTGGGTGGACCTGCTTTGGAAAGGGTTGGGACTGGACGATCTCCAGAGGTGCCTTCCAACCCCATGTGATTCTGTGGTGACCTGTCATC
The DNA here is from genome assembly GCA_013399435.1 of Arenaria interpres. NCBI lineage: Eukaryota > Metazoa > Chordata > Aves > Charadriiformes > Scolopacidae > Arenaria > Arenaria interpres. Next base: position 23,448 of record VXAK01000477.1, on the reverse strand, counting down.
ATTTCACACTGCTCAAAAAACCCACAATCGAAGCCGTGACGCAACTCTGCGCATACCAAAAAGAGAGAGAAAATAGCTTTGCCTCTCATTAGCTCACCCATGTACGAGCCAAAAAGCCAAGCCATCCAAAAAAACATTTGTGGGCAAGAGAGGCAGCGGGCTGTTGGAGTAACGAGCATCCAGCATCCTCCCCTGCAGCAGGGAGAGCTCCAGGACCTGCCAGGGCTGGGCATAGGGTGAGACCGGGGCAAGCTGAGAGCCCTGCGTGCCCTGACAGCCAGCTTTGGCCCTTGCTCCTCCGTAGGTCCCAGCACAGAAATCCTGGAGCCCGGGAAGCGCTGCCGGACGCAGGGCTGGGGCTAAACCAAACAGCGGCCGTGGCACGAGGGGACCGGCGCGGGGACGTGACCTGGCCGTGCCCGTGCTGCTGGGAGCACTGCCAGCCTGGAGGGGACACGCTGGCAGCCAGGGCCAGGCTGAGAGCCGGCAGGAGCAGAGATGTTGTTAAACAGCAGCTCTACAGCAGACTGTGACTGTTGCTAAAGAAAACCCACAATTTTTAACATCCCAGTTAAAAACCGACCAGCAGTGGCGTGAAAGAACAACACTGTCCTTACAGACGGACCCGTTTATTGTGGCTATAAACTTTTACAACGTTCTTATCTCGCAGTTGTACCGGGATAAGCTGCATGCATTGTTAAGCTGGGGAATTACAGTTTTACATGCGTATGGATTGATTTACTCAAGGCATATCCTCTGGGAAGCCAGAGGATGCCCATCTCTGCCCGGCTGGCAGCCCGGAGCCCACGGAGGCACAAGGGACACTTCACACCTCAAGCACTGCGGTGGGAGCCATGGAAAGGCTTTGGCTTTCCTCCAGTCACCGTCTTAATTTATTTCAGCGTGCTTCCCGATGTTGGCACGAGAGGCAAAATCAACAGCGTACACTTGCCAAAGCTCCCAGCAGAAGCCGTGGTCGGGCAGGGGGAGGGCTCCCAGGCAGGGCCAGGAGCTGGCAGTGCCACCAGCCCCACGTTCTCCCACAGCCACCTTCTCCCTGGAAAGGGCCAACCTCCAACCCCCCCCGGGCACAGGCTGCTCCGCTTCGGGGTGCACACACACGGCTGGAGTGGGACACACAGGGCCGTGTCCCCCCATAGCTGCCCTCCCATCCCTCTGCTCCTCACCCAGCTCCCCAGGGCGAGCCGAGAGCGAGAAGCCCCAGCGCTCCCGTGGGACATCCGTCACCCCCCAGCAGATGTCCCCTCCAAGGAAGGAGGGCAGAGGGGCTGCCTCGAAAACCCCGTCCCCAAAGGCACCGCACACACCCCTTCACTGCCAGGACACACTTGGTGCTCCCTGGAAAACCCGGAGAGGGACAAAACCCAGCCCTCACCCCTCCTGCCCCACACATTAGGTTCTGGGCAGGCGGTATAATAGCACCCAGGAGGGGTAATTACTTGGATACCTGTCCCTGTTAATTATTACCTGGCCAGCTATCTACGTTTCTGCTTCAAACTCAGGGAAGGAGGCAAAAGTGGTACAAAGACTTTCATACCTGTTGACCCCCAAGCAACCCAGCTCATCCCCAGCCCCTCTCCACACACACAGGACAGGGCAGGTCTCCCATCCTGGGGGGACGCAGGGCACAGAAGGGTGACATGATCTGCCCAGTCAAGCAGGGTCATGGTCCCTCTCCCATGTCCCCTACCCATTAAGGCTCCCCAGCTCCAGCCATACTGTGGAAGGACTGTACCAGTGAAAAGCAGGACAGCTTTGCTGGTTTTGAGCCCTAGGTCTTCCAGCCATTCTTCGTCTGCCACCAAGAGCTCATTTCTACCAGCACAGTACCATTTCTGAAGCTCACTCACCTGCTCCTCTGCTCTTTCAAGTCCACATCGACGTGTTGCAAAGCTGAGCTGCACAAGCACTGGTGCTGGGCACTGAGGCTGATGCCCAGTTCAGCAGGGAGGACATGCTGCCTGATGCCATGCCAGCAGTCGGGCAGGCAGCCCCAGGAGCAGAGACCTCTCAGGGGGGTTGGGAAAGAGCCCAGCAAGGCAGGCACGGAGCAGGCAGGGCTGCCTTGGACCTTCCCAGTTCTGCCAAACCTAACAGCACACCTCTGCTAGAAAGCTTCAGCTTGCAGACCAAAGAGGAAATGGGCACAAACTTGAATATAAAAAGTTCCACCTAAACATGAGGAGGAACTTCTTCCCTGTGAGGGTGGCAGAGCCCTGGAAGAGGCTGCCCAGAGAGGTGGTGGAGTCTCCTTCTCTGGAGACATTCAAACCCCGCCTGGACACGTTCCTGTGGGACCTGCTCTGGGTGGATCTGCTTTAGCAGGGGTGTTGGACCAGAGGTCCCTTCCAAGCCCATGTGATTCTGTGACCCTTCAAATCTAAAAGCTATGTCTGAGGGATGTACAAGGCACAACACCACAGCTCCATACACATTACAGAACAACCCACTCATCTAACAAGTTCCTACTGGATTTCACAGCTCCACTGAAGCAGACCTAGAGAGCCAGCAGTCTAAAGAATCTGAAAATCTTTTTTGCATCATTAAATGGAGGGAAAGGAGATAAAGAAGCCAAGATAAGATCAAGTGCGTGTTCTGTGAGCCTCAAGCCAGCCTCCAAATTAAGTCCCAAGGTAAGAAGAACAAATTATTCATTCTACCTCTCTGAAAAGTGCTTCCTTCCCTCACAACAAGAGCATTCATGTTCAGGATTGAGATCATTCAAGGGAAATGCTCTTTAATGAAGTGAGTGTGGTACCATGGGGGAGGAAAAAAGAAAGGAGAGAGGGAAGAGAGAGGGAAGAGAGAGGGAAGAGAGAGCGAAGAGAGAGCGAAGAGAGAGCGAAGAGAGAGCGAAGAGAGAGCGAAGAGAGAGCGAAGAGAGAGCGAAGAGAGAGCGAAGAGAGAGCGAAGAGAGAGCGAAGAGGCAAGCTCACTGCAAACCTTTCCTCCACAGCGACATGTTCCTGTGCGGATGCTCGTAGTTTAAGATGGGGCGTTTCTCCAGGACAGACAGTGGGTTCTCACGTGCTTTTCTTTCCAAGAGCTACAGTCCGGGGGGCACCACTGAACACTGGCTCCTTGGTGGCAGCAGCCCAGAGCCCTCAGGCGAGGGTGTAAGTGTCACCATCACCGTTTAGTGAAGAGGCTTTTAAGTAAGTTTTATCATGAATGCAGGCAGGAATGTCTCTGCCTGGAGGGTAAATTCTGTCCGGTGACCCTACTGAGTCACTGCCGCTGACTCAGGCACTGGCAACGTGGGCAGCACTGGCCCAGTCGTAGGCAAGGAGATGTCATGGTGACACAGACTCACAGTGACTCTCCCCCAACACGGGAGTCCTGCAGGATCTCCAGGGCAGCAAAGGCTTTTTGTTTGTGACAGCCATCACCCCCTCGGCTCTTCTGCGCCCTCTCCCACCTCCTCACGCTACCTGTATGCTGCTGGGGGGTGGGGGGGACTTATCTGCTCCCTGTGACAAGACGGCCCCCAGCAGAAGCAGATGAAGTCGTGTCACCATTCAACATACCAAAGAATCAAGCGGAGGGGAGTGAACCCAGAGCCCAAACAGCAGCCAGCCCCCAGGCACTGCCCCTCTGACCCTGCTGTGCGGTGGCCCCAGCTCCAGCTGCCACGCAAACTCCGTCTACAGCCGCTTGTAGGGCACGTACCAGTACCTGCACTGGGCTCTCCCCAGCAGAAAGTCATCCCTCTGCAATCGCTGCTTGTCCCCGGGGAGAGAAGAGGGACGTAAGCTCCACCAGCACGGCTGTCCCACCTCCACACACCCCCTTCGCAAACACAAAGATCTCTTCACAGGAACCACGTGAAGGGGCTGGTGTCAGCGCTTGCTTTGGGAGCAACACGCAGAGGGTCAAAGCTCTAATATTAGAGCAAAGACGACGACGAGGAAGAAGGGAGGGACCCAGAGGAGAACCACATAAATAGCAGCATTGTCCTAACTCCATTTCACAGGGCATCAGATGTCAAATACGATCTTTCACTCAAGAGCTGAAGCCTCTAATTGATTCCCATCTGACAGTTTCTTATCCAGCAGTTGTTTTCCGTCCAAACAAGCTGAGTAAATATGCTCTACTCTACCATTAAAGCTGGCAACGAATCATTGGTTTGCAACAAAACCAGTGTAAACAGCATCGTTCCTCCCAAGCCAGAAAATCTCCTCCCGTTCCCTTGACCTCCTCCCTCTGCTGCACTTTGATGCTCCGCCAACCCTGGTCCTGGCACAGGGTAGAGATCTCCATGGTGGGGACCACCAGTGGCCCCCTGCACAGGCTCTCTGGGCTTTGGGAAGAGAAGTCGCACTCTCTGCAGGGTGTGGGCTCTCAAAGCACCTTTGCAGACCTTGAATGAAACCTGCTGCAGCCCAGTACATTCATTTAATAAGCTGAGACATCCAACCTTCAGCCCTGCAACCCGAAGTCCTGACACGAGGTAAAACTAGTCTGAGCAGAGGAAGTTTAGCCCAGTAGTGCCCAGACACGTCTTACAGTGGGGCAGAGCTCAAGGAGGACCGTGCGCGTTCCTGCTCTGGGCATCTGCCCTGACCAGCAGACCTCAGCACCCCACCCAGAGCACACATGGCTCTTCTGCTGCTCTGCCGCGACCTTCTCCGCAGAGGCTGTTTAGGGAGAGCACAGGACTCTGGCCACCCTATGGTCCATTCCCTTGGGCTCTCCCAGCATCCATGGCCACGGGATGAGGTATGTCAGTGGGTATATCCCATATGAGTCTCTTCTGGATCCATCTGTAGACCTGCTGGCCAAGAATCTGCCCGGCGCCTTTCAGACAAGCCATTTGCCTCCACAACCTACCACGTCACCACGCTCCAGGCATTCTCTACCTTCTCAGTGAAGTGGCACCTTCTTCCACCTTCCTTCAGTTTACAACTCACTAGTTTCACTGCCGTACTCTAGGTTTAGCACCGAGAGATGCGGCGAGCAACAGCTGCACCTTCATCTCACCCACACCACCTTCATGATTTTGTAAGCCTAGATGAGCTCACTGCTCATTCTCGTTTTCAGATTGCTGATGGAGCCCCCAAACCAGTCCGTAGGTGGCCCCACCACTGACTTCTCCATCCTTAGCAGTGCAAAGGTGACCATGCAGCCTACCCTTTGCCTTCCATCACACAATGCCCTTTCCAGTACCTAAAAGACCCTTCTTCCAGTGCCTGAGCACCATTAATAAGAAACAGTAGATTCCAGTACCTGAAGGGAGCCTACAGGAGAAATGGGGAGGGACTCTTTATCAGGCAGTGTAGCAATAGGACAAGGGATAATGGTTTTAAATTGAAAGAGGGAAGATTTAGACTAGATACTAGAAAGAAATTCTTTCCTGTGAGGGTGGTGAGACACTGGAACAGCGTGCCCAGAGAAGCTGTGGCTGCCCCATCCCTGGAAGCGCTCAAGACCAGGCTGGATGGGGCTTTGAGCAACCTGGTCTGGTGGGAGGTGTCCCTGCCCAGGGCAGGGGGGGTGGAACTAAATGATCTTTAAGGTTCCTTCCAAATCTAACCATTCTATGATTCGAACCCCACTGAGGCACCAAGGGTGCTGCTCTCCCAAGAGCACGGCACTGCCAGTAGGTGTGTGTATCTCTCCAGGCGCATCCCACCACCCAGCCTTCACCCAGACCCATCAGCGCACACCAGACTCCACGGGAGAGCTGGCTGGTGGAGCTCGAGGGAGGAATGCTCACGCGTGGACCCCCGCCTGAGCCAGATCAGGCTCGGAGACTTTCAGTTCTTCTGTGCAAAGACCACCACGTCCTTGGGTGCAAAGCCCCCAGGCAACGCTGCTGCTGTGACCGACGGAACACACGCAGCTTGGGCAAAGAGCCGTCACCCATCCCGACACGAGACCAGCGCAGCAAGCGGAAACAAGCACTTCTGCCCCAGACTGGGCTGGAGTATCACTGCGGCAGCGGCTTCACCGGGAGGCTTTGCTTAAACACTCTCTGATCCCAGTGTAAGCTACGGCTTTGCTTCTTGACATTTGCAAAACCCCAACGCGCTCGGCTTGGAAGAAATCCAAAGCAAAAATCAAAAAAAAAAAAAAAAGGCTTTTTTCAAAGATGATTGGCGAGAGCTAGGTGAGACCCTGCAGCTTCACAAAGGTCCCGCTCAAAGCAGATACAGCTTTTTAACTGCAGACAAAAGCAACTGCCAAAATAGCAGCCTTTTATGGATTTTGGTGCGATGATCAGCACCTGCCAGAGAGGAAGGAGAAGTGTGTGAGGGTGAGGATAGAAATACAGTGTGGATATTTGCTGTAAGGGCCAAAGGTACTGGCTTAACATGTCTGCTGAGGGACATGTCTGAAAACAGACTAAGAAAGCACAAGTATAAACTTCTACATGAACCTTATTTTAGGAAAGTTCATAAATGCCGACCTGAATGGTGACATTCGAAATTCTCCTAATCGGAGCTGAAATCACACATTCCTCGCACGGCCCCAAAGGCCGTGGAAGCAGCACAGAGGAGCTGCATGAGCCCAATGGGTAAGGATGGCTCTAACCAAAGAGGATGAACAGAATCCTTGGAGAAGCACACAAAGGATCTGTTTTCTTCCCAAATCCACTGGCAGATGCTGACATGAGCCTGCCCAGGGCACCCCCAGATGGTGCCAGACCCATAACCTGAGCAAAGCCGCATGTGGCAGGGCCACAGCCACCACTCTAAAGCCACTCTACAGAGGTGACACCCAGTCCCCAGCCCTGGAGGACCTCAGTGCTTAGTCACTTGGAAATGTTGCCTTGTCTCAAAGGAAATAGAGGAATAATACAATTACATGTTTCTGATATCTCTGTTTACAACTGCATTTCCAAATCCTCTCAGAAAACATTTCTTGGGAACATTTCTGTAAGCAGAGCTTTGCTAGAAAAGCTTGTTAGGCTTGGGCTCTGACTCAGAGGTTACACCAAATCCATCCCACATCATTTTAGGTGAACTGGGAACAAGTGACAACTCGGGACTCAGCTGAGAGCTTGAACTGGCAGCTCAAACAGGAGAAGGGAAGGGAAAGCGGGCACACAGAATCATAGAATGGTTTGGGTTGGAAGGGACCTCAAAGCCCACCCAGTGCCACCCCCTGCCCTGGGCAGGGACACCTCCCACCACACCAGGTTGCTCCAAGCCCCCTCCAACCTGCCCTTCAACCCCTCCAGGGATGGGGCAGCCACAGCTTCTCGGGGCAACCTGGGCCAGGCTCTCACCACCCTCACACCAAACAAGTTCTTCCCAACATCTCAGCTCCATCTCCCCTCTTGCAGGGTCAAACCCTTCCCCCTCCTCCTAGGGCTCCCCTCCCTCATCCAGAGTCCCTCCCCAGCTTTCCTGGAGCCCCTTGAGGGACTGGAAGGGGCTCCAAGGTCTCCCCAGAGCCTTCTCTTCTCCAGAGTGAACCCCCCAACTCTCTCAGCCTGTCCTCCCAGCAGAGGGGCTCCAGCCCTCCCAGCATCTCCGGGGCCTCCTCTGGCCCTGCTCCAACAGGTCTGTGTCCATCATGCAGACTGCAGGACGGTCACAAGTGAGGGGCACAGGACGGGCAGCGGTGACAAAGCCCTTCAATCCCCTGGCTGTGAAAGGCCAGCCTTGTCTCTCTGCCAAGCACTTCAAGACGTGAACCCAAACGGCAGAGCAAGAAAGGACCACGTGTAACACAAAACCTTAAGTTTCAAAGAGCTCTTTTCTCAGGGAACTACAAATATTTGTGCTGGTTTATCCAATATGCCTCCCTGTTTGCTCAACGCCTAAAAGTAGATGAATAGGTCATGTACACTTAAGATATAAAGATTTCATAAAGCTTCAGCCATAGCCCCAGTGAGGCACTGGTTACCACACTGACACAACACAGCACTAGCCGGCACACGGGGTCCCAGGCAGCCCCACGGCAGGACCCCGTGCCCATTGGCCCTTGCCAGCCCCAGGGATGGATGTTCAGATCACATGCACCAGTTTGTCCATGTCAATGACCGTTGTCCCCACAGCCCAGAGGAAGTCACCTTAGATGGCTGAGCCAGCACAGGCAAGGCAATTGCCAGAGGTGAGTGCCACTGCTTTCAGGAGGCAAAGTTTGCAGCAAGTACCTCCAGAGCTTCCTCCAAAGCTGCCCCAAATGCCAGACCTCAGGGTGTTCCCAAGCTCTTTGCACTGAACAACGGGTTGTGACCCTCATGTTAAGTGTGTACAGCAGCACTCCAGAGCCAGTTCTCCACCCAGGAAGGCAATCCATCACCACCAACAAAATCTACTCCCTCTTCACGCTCTTTTTCTCCAAGAAACGCCCCTGACTGATCCCAGTAGCTCAGGCTCCCTCTCCCCTACAGCCTGTTTTCAATCATGTGTTAAAAGGGCAAGTAATGCAGAAACAAATCTGCACGAAAGGTCAGGTAGCTTCCCCACACTGCAAGGAAAGCCACTCTGGTTTGCTGAAGAGGGCTTGGCACAGCAGAGTCCCTTCTCCAGCCCCAGCCCCATCACCCTCCCGTAGCCACCCTCCTCAGCCCCACAACAGGCAGGCATCAGCTGAGCCGTGGCCAAGAACCATATGCCGGTACCCTATAGCGTAGCCCACACTGGGAGATGGCCGTCACTCCAAAGCATCACCATTAGAGTTTCAAACTGCCTCTCTGTTTTCCTGGACACCCAGGGGCCCCCAAAAGCGCCCAACAGCAGCGCACCACCACCAGGACTGGATAACGTGCCCAGCCCACCTATGGCACTCTGCAGAGACTGCCATGGCAGCCCTGTTCAGAATCTCTTCCCTCCTCCTGCAAGATGTCCCCTGCCACACAGGCAGCAGCCACGACTGCCAATTCAGAGACATTAACTGACCACACTGTTAGGAACCATGGCCCGCCCTTTTCCTTCTTCCTCCTCCAAATCCCACTCGCTTGGTTTGAGAAAATAACAAGTTCATCCTTAAAACGTGCTCTTCCCCCCCAGTAAACTTGCTCTTCCCAGAGAGAAACCCACCACCCCGGGCAACCCAACTGCCAGAACGCAGAGGAACCTCAAGGCAAGGCAAACAGCAGCAGTAAGGGAAATAGCACAGGATTTATCTTCCAAGTCAAAAGTTTAAGCACAGGGACTCAGATACACTGTGTTTCGGGACAAGCAATTTCCTCCCCGAGGTGGAGATGCCACAGCCAGCATTCAAGGACCAGCCCTGAGGAGCTGCAAACTAGACCAGGCCCACAAAAGGGCTCAAAGAGGGAGAAGAAGGGCTCAAGAAGGGAGCAGAAGAGTCAGACCTCAACTCGTGCTCCTCCAGAAACACCAGTCTGCTGCATGGTGACCATGGTGAAGCCCCAGCCAGTCCCTGCACTGGGAAATAAGGAGCTGGGAACAGCACATCCAAAGCTTCCCATCAGCGGCAGAGCAGGGGGCTCCCGGGAGCCGGGCCAGCGACACAAACCCAGGAGGGCAGCCTTGGATCCGGGTCCAGAGTCACCCGTGGGTCCCCACAGCTTGCGAGCATGAGGAAAAGGAAGCTGCGGGGGGAGAAAACAGCCAGTCTCAGAAGATTTGGCTTCAGCTGAAGCCAGCCTCGCAAGGTCAACACTCCGGCAGGGGCTGGGAAAGTTCTGAGATGACGTCTGCTATTTTAATTTTAAAACATTGCTGGAAGGGCTCGAATGGCCAGTGCACCAGTATGCCCAGCAGAAGAGGGAGTTAGCTTGCGGCACCCCAAATCAGTCCTAAACCAGACCCTCGCTCCCCTGACCTTGGCACAGCAGCACAGGACCTTGCTGCCAGTGGAAATGCAAGTTTTTGTGCAAAGGTCACGTTCGACGTTCCCCAAGGGGTTTCAGTCCTTTCTGGCTGGGTAAACCAAAGAGGAGCGTGACCTGCTGGTGCTCACCTGGGTCTGGCAACGGGGAGAGTCACACAGCAGGAGATGACCATCCAGAAAAGATGAAGCTATGTTCAAAACACAGGACTGCAAACCCAAATGACCCCAAAAGAACTCAAAACACCCCCAAAATCACGCCAAGATGACATAACCTACTGTCTCCCCCTAAACCTCCGGGTCCTGCTGCAGCCCTCCCCTTGGAGGGGGCACCAGCAACAGCCCCACAGCGCACACCCACACCACCGAGACACGACAAGCTTCACCAGGGCTGTGGCTCAGGGTGTACGTAGCAGATTTTTTTATCATATTATGTGTTTTTGTCCAATTCATTTCACTACAAAGGGAGAAGAGCTAGAAAGATATACTTAAGCTGCAGAAGCAGGAGTGGTTAAGAAAAGAAAAGATCAAAGGTCCGTCATTTCAAATTAATTATTTCAAACCTGAGCTATTAACATAAATTAAAAATTCAAACCACATACAGGGCTACACTTCTTTCCAAGTAATTTTCAAGAACCTCTACTGCTGCAAGATAAGTTAATCACACATTCCATTAATTTGCAGCATGCACAGCGGAGGTTAACCTCCACTTAATTAGAACTAATTTTAATTTTTCTGGAACAGGGCAAGCACACTTTATAAGAAATCCCCCTGACGTTATACCCCAAAGGGAGGGAACAGTAGCTCTTTATGCTGCCTCTCCCTACGCACATCGTCTCCCTCCTGCCCCTCTCGCAGCCCCAGCTGGAAGAGCAGAGGCGTTTCACAGGGGACCGCGGCCGCCAAGGAAGTGGTGGCAATAGAGAGAAGAAAGCAGATGATTTCACTTCCACGGCGTTCCTGCTGAGGGGAACGGATGGACCAACGGACACCAAATGCACACCAGAGCAGAGAAAGGGTCACAGAGAGCTGATGGACCAGACGGACGTTGCACCCCGGTTTGCCTGCAAAGTAATGCAGGAAAACCAGTGCCGGACCGCGGTGCAGCTGCGCCACACGTGCAAGATGTGACAGCGAGAGAGGAGGTGAAGTGGAAAGGACCAGCCTCGGGACAGCCCTTCCCAAGCAGCCTGCGGAGCCGGGGGAAACCTCGCTGCCCTCTCCCCTCCCACCCAGTGAGGCTTCGAGCCAAACCTGCATCCGCTGGAGCTCCCGCGGCTCTGAGGGTGGCCGGGTCCGGTCACAGCACGACTCCTGGGCTATTTACACACACGTCCTTCCAGACCCACCATTCACCCTTCCAGCAGCTCGGTGACAGCAGAGCAGAGGGCTGCCCGGCCCCTGTTAAATCCCTGCCGAGTCCTCCCCCACCAAACCGGCCGGGGCTGGGAGCCAAGGACCGAGTCGGAGCCTGGGAAGGCCCCTGGCACCTTTGGGCGCCATCGGCTTTGCCACCAGGCGTTCTCGAGCCCTCCCCGGCGTCCTGCCGTCAGCTCTGCCTCTTCCCCAGCCTGGCCCAGCTTCCAAAACAGTTTCGTGCACGCTTTGGTTTAACTTATGCAAAAAAAAAAACAAAACCCGTGCTGCAGGGTGGCCTCCAGCTCAATTAACTCAAATTGATGCAAACCATAATGCAAAGTGAGTTAAAGACATCCACCCTAACATTTTTTTTACATTTGCCTAAACCAGTTTAAAGACTTAAATCCCCATCTTCTCCAGAGCTCCTCTGCGAGCGGAAGGTTTACGCTGCAGGGTCACAGGGGGGGTGCAACTCCACCACCCTGGAGCAATGCCACCCCTGGAGCCCCCCAGTCCAGCACTGGGAGCTGCAGGGCACCCGTGCCTGCCTTCCCTAGGGATTAATGCCAGCCCTGCTGTGCCTGCTTGAAGTCATGCCCCAGTGGCCAGCTCAGCCTGGGTTCCCAGTGCTCGCACCCAGCCGAGAGCAAGGACCACCAGAGACCCTTCCCTGGTGACAGCTGTGTTAAACACTGGCCGCTTCACGTGTGGGACAGCTCGGCCACCACGCGGTGCCAGCCTGGGGACGCTGCCCTGCACACCCAAGACAGAAGCACTACTCATTTTGCCTTCTCGCTACCTTTAAGCTGAACTTCTCACCCCATCCCCACCAGCACGGCTAACGCCACCCCCTGCCACCACCAGGCCAAGTAAACTAGTGACTTCATCGCGTCTTCCTTCACCTAAATTGTCTCGGGAGACCCCGCTGCTGCTTTCCAGCGGGCGCAGCATCCTCCGAGCGCAGCTGCGCGGCCCCCGCTTCCTTCCTCTCCGCAGACCTCTGCTTTGCATCCACTCCTCCAAGCCCAGCATGGTTTTAACCTCAACCTCTCCTCCGCCGATATTGGTTCCACAGCAACGCCCGAGTGCTCCGGGCCAAGGAAAACCAGTGAGCAACTGGTATCTCTCCCTGGGGTCCTCCTCTCCGGTGCTTCCACACACAGCAAGAGGCTTCCAGGGGCTCTTCGGGGTTGGTGGGGCTGATCAAGATGGGAGCTGAGCCGCCCTGGGGAGAACTGGCAGGGCAAGAACCATCACCGGGGCAGGCTCAAGCCCAGGGACAGGCAGCAGCATCACCAACACTCTGCTCCAGGATGAGAAATTTCCCAAAGCATCAGGCCCGTTTGCACCCAAGGCCCCTTGTCGGCAGCACCCAGCAAACGTGGGATGGCATCAGCACACCAGGGTGGCAAAGCACAGTCACCCGGGGAGGGAAAACACCTGCAACATCTGCAAAAACCCTGGAATATTTTGGAAAGAGACAATCTGAATCTTTCCATTATATTTTTCTGCGAAGCACGGGAAAAAGATACTTGGAATTATTTTATTTCAAGCTTTTTGAAGGACCAGATTGCCCAACCTGCTCCAGAAGAAGTTCCTAGGCAGAGAAACACTCCCCAGCACCATCTCCAGCAAGCAGGCTGGTTCCTGAGGCTTCCTCTGACCCCGGCCAGGGCTCAGCAAGGACAATTAAAGCAAATATATTTTGAACAAAATTAGCCCTTCGCTTTCAGGCTCATCTGGCAGCTTTTCCCAGGCCTGCTTTCCCAGCCCAGAGCTAACCCATCAATAAAAGCATCACCACCCATTTCGAGGGGCTTTGGCTCAGCGCGCGAGTTTTAGCGTACATCTGCCCCCTCGCGCAGGCCAACACCGCAGGCCAAAACTGTTCTTCAGACAGAGCTTTTATCCTCAANGTGGGGAGGCGTACGCGGCGGGGTGTGGGGGGGACACATCGTGGGGACCCACGGGCCGGGAACAGGATGCTCTGCGGGAACCGCCAGGTGATGGACACGGGACGTCCCCGCTCCCGGGGTGCTCCATAAGAGCCAAAGGGGGACAGCTTCAATCAACCCGACACGAGGCAGCCCCCAGACCACAGCATCACGCGCAGCGTTTGTAGCCTTTTCACTTTTTTTTTTTTAATTTTTAGGTTTTATCAGCTTTAACAGCTCTATTTTCCCCTTAATTGGTGCAATTGTTTTTAACCCCGCTCTGGGAGCCACGTTGCTATGGTTACCCCGCACAAGCCTCAGCCAGCGAGGTGTATTTTTAGAATTGCCAAAATCCACATCTCTAACAGAGCTTTTCTGTGCAGAGCTCTCCTTGTTCCATGACACGGGAATTAAGGGCATTCAATGGAATTAAAACGTGGGAAATTCAAAACCGATTAAAGGAGAGGCCCATGGTGCAGCCAGAGCCCAGCTTGAGCCCCCACGGTCCAGGAGGGACCAGGGGGACACGGCTTCCCCTAATCTCCCGGCAGCAGGTCCAGGGCACAGTGGAGGCTACAGCCTCACCAGGACCACAGGACGTGGTGGGACAGCAGGATGACAAGTGCTGTGAAGGATGGACGTGGGCTCTGTGGGACAGCGAGGAGGAAGAGTTGGTTGGAGTGCATGGGCCAGTGCCTTAAGACAGCCAATGAGCCAGAAGAGAGCTTAAGTCTCAGGGGGACAGATCAACATGGGCAACATCATGGTGAATGTCTGGCACAGACCATCTGATCAGGACAAAGTAGATGAGACCTTCAGACAACTGAAGGAAGCCTCACGTTTGCAGATCCTGGTCTTCACAGGGGACTTGAGCAACCCCAGTATCTGCTGAAGGAACACCACAGCAGGGCTCAGGCAAGCCAGGTGGTTTCTGGCGAGCACTGATGACAGTTTCCTGACCCAGGAGGACAAGGGGCCAATGCAAGGAGACACTCTGCTGGGCCTAGTACTTACAGATGAGGAAGAAAGTCACAAGAAACCTTGGCTGCAGTGGCCATGAGACACTGGAGTTCAGGATCCCAGGAGGGGTTAGCAAACTAGCCTGCAGACCACAGCCCTGGGCTCCAGGAGAGCAGACATTGGCCTGTTCAGGGGCCTGCTTGGAGGAATCCCATGGGACAGAGTCCTGGGAAGAACAGCAGCCAGGATACCTGGTCGATTGTCATGGATCACATCCTCCAATCTCAACAACGATCCATCTCCACTTCCTGGAAACCAAGCAGCAGTGGCAGGGGGCCTGGACAGATGAGCAAGGAGCTCCCCACTGATCTCAGAGCTTAAAAAGTAGTACACAAAGGGTGGGAGCAAGGGCAGGTGGCCGAGGAGGAATATCAAAACACTGAGTCTGTCCCAGAGCGTTCTTCTGCCATTCAGAAGAATCTTGACAGGCTGGAGAAATGGGCCAACAGGAATCTCAGAGTTCATCAAGGAGAAACATTGAGTTCTTCAGCTGCTCCTTTCCTGCACCCACACCAGCGCTGCCGAGCCCAGGGACTAGACGAGCAGAACCACCACCTTACAACACCAGTATGTGGCTTTTTGTCCCTTTAGTGTCTTGAATTGATTCACCACAGGAGAACCACAGCAAAGGTATGGGAAGGAATGGGAGGGCAACCACCGATGGCAGCTCAGAAATGCCAGCCTCAGTCTGTTTGTCTTTCACAACACAGACAAGCAGAAGCAGAGGAGCAGGTCCATGGAGCAGTCACATCTCCAAAGCTGGATTTGCAGCCTACAGCCACAGCATCAGTACACGAGCTTGTATTCAAGCATTTCTTCCCACTGCTTCTTATTTAGCAAAGAGTCCATTAGATCATCACCTTCCATGTCCCACGCAGGTGGTGGTGGGGTACTGATGAAGCAGCAGACCCAGGAAGCCCCCGGCGTTCTCTGGACAAATGACACTTCACCATTTATGGCCAAACCCGAAGGTGCCGAGATGGCAGCCCGCAAACTGCCTCAGTTCCAACACACCTGGCACCTCTCCAAAAAAAAGAGACGCTACCCGGCATCAGTTCCCTCAATTTCAGAGGAAAAAAATACATCTGAGTCGAGCCAGAAGGAAATACTAGGAAGGAAATGAAAAGTATAGCAAGAATTAACAATATTTTAGCTGAAGTCAGCAAGTGGATTAAAGGGGAGGGAAAGCTGGGGGCTCCGGCATGAACATGTCCTTTTGCAGAAAGTCTCTCACAGGAAAGGACAACTTCACCACAAGCTGCTGAGCTGCATACACTCAAAGAGCTCGACCCAGGCTCCAGTGAGGACCTGTCAAGGAGAAGGGGGAGCACACCGAAAAGGGGGCCACAGTGCCAGCAAGAGCAGTTCCCCACCCTGACTCCGTGGTGCCACAGCTCTGCTGTCCCTCCAGCCTGCTCCAGGGGAGCTGCCAAGCAGCTGGAGAACCACCACTCACCTCCAGCGCATGTGGGATGGTCAAGTTCAGCCTGAATTTTGATCAGAAGCAACACCCTGACTCAGGGTATGGGTCTACCAAGAGTGACTGAAGGCACGGCAGGTCCCACGCTCTTGCGGCCCACCCCACGCTCCCCTGAGCAAGGCACACGAGAAGGTGCCTGCTGCTTCCCCTCATCACAGCTCTTCTCTGTTGGATATGCTATGGCACGTGCACAACCCTCTCCTGCCTCACGCACGGCACAGCCAGCTCCATCACACCCTTAAGGAGAAGCAGGGCCCACCGACCATTGTTTCTCCTGAGCCAAGCCACCACCACAGTGCGAGGTGCGCAGTGGCTCTCAGCACCCCATCCTCTGGAGCGGCACCCAGCCCTGCTCATCCATCCTGACTGCCACAAGTTGCCTCTTCAGAGAACACATCACTGACATCAGGAAAAAAAAAAACCACCCCACTAAGAAAAGATAGTAGAGGTGCAAATATCTAGGAGGACATTTTCGTTTTGGAGAGCAGGTGTATTTGGCAGCCCCTGGGGTCTTGACAATTTACATAGACTAAAGATAGGAAGAGTTCGGAGAGACACCTACCATGCTGCATGTCAAATGGGATCATAAAAAACGAAGAGAGCAGCAGAGTCCAAAGATGTTCCTGCTGCTAATGCTTCTCTGAACACCCCTAAGGACAGCTCTTTACAGAGGAGCCGTGCTACGGACCATGATCGCTCCTGGCTGAGGCTGGGTTCTGCCAGCATCACTCCAGGGGCACTGTGCAGCTGGAAAGATGCCTTCCCAAAGTAGTCTGCCCAATTCATTTCAGAGTCGGAGAAGTCTGCCAGCAGCTATACTCATGCTGTCCCATCTCTTTCACAAGGACACGAGTAATTATTGAGCACTCTAGCTACTAGAACTGATTGGAGCAAAACAAACTAATTTTGCTACAAGGCAACGGTCTGACCTCGTTAACGATGTGAGTAACTCACTAACAATATTTTTCTCTTACACAGTGATGTCTTTCATTAGATCTCAAGCTGTTTCATAAAGGAGCTCAGTGCATTCCTACAAACCCATTTTGCATAGGAGGAAACCCAAGCCAGCACCCGCGCATCCAGGGCACTGTTCCCTGGAAGCAATCTGCGCCCGCTGCTGTGAGCAAGCGTGGAGAAACACCACCCGAGCATGGAGAAACACCACCGGCCCAGCCAGAACCAACAGCCCAAGGTGCCGGCGCGCTGAGCAGCCTTGGGCCTCTTCAAAGCAGGCACCAGGACAAGCAGGTACGCCCCAGCCAAGGCAGGTCCCTGCCAGACCTGCACAGCAGGTTTCCTCCTCCTTAATGACAAACCAAAGTCTCATCTCTTCTTTTTAATGAAGAGAACAACTCTGGACATCCAGACTTACTGTCACGCCTCACAGCAGTTAGAGATTTTGCCATCCTGTGACGTTTCACGGCATGGTTATTTACCCCAAGAAACACTCTGCTGAAACGACCAGGAGCTCGCTGGAGCTCTCACACACCTCCCCTCTTTAGGTAGGCATCAGCCACAAACTAAGCCTACAGCTGCCCCCAATCAGCCCCCTCCTACATGAGGGACCAGCACACTGGCAAGGATCCTTCCTAATTACTTCCCCCGCAGATCATGTTTTCCCCTTTGCCAGGATTAGCGTATTTAACAAGGTCATCTCACCTCCGCAACAGCGTAATGTGCAGACACCACTGGGAGTCCCAAAGAGGGGGAGACCCATCTTCGCTCCGCACGTACCAGCTTCAGAGCCTGGGGAATCAGCCACCCCAGCAAGGGTGTCTCTTCTCGCACCTGGGAAGGAGAAGACACAGCCTGTCAGGCTTTGAGGACGAAGCAGAGGGAAGACCCCCCCTGAATGAGACGGGGACATGGATCCTGCTGCTCAGCAGGGCGGGCGGCTGGGACCCAGCAGGCAGATTGGGAAGCAGGCTGTGGCACGGTGGGGTTTAAACACTCCTAGCCCAGCATCAGCTGCAGCCAGAGCCTGATTTAATCCACCCGGCACCACCCAGTTATCTGCTCATGGGGATGTGTACCACCACCTATGGCACAGTCACAACACAGCTCCCACTTCAAGGCCAGGCCAAGGTTCTCCTCCGCGCTTGCAACAGCAGGGACAAAAAGACCTCAAGGTACTGCTGCCATGAAACACACACACACACACACACACACACAGACACACACACAGACACACACTCTCCCACCCTTCCCTCTGCCTTGCAGGCAAAAGCCTCCCAGAAATTCCTAATCACTAATTAACAAGGTCCTACAGCTCTGCTCTCAGGGACCCAGGAAAAACTGTTCTCTCCATCTCACAGATGAGGAAAAACCTGCACAAAAGGAGGAGATGAAAGGCTACAGGCATGTCTGGAGTTCAGTCACTCCGGGCCACCTGCAAACCCACATGGCTCCGCAGGGCTGCGTCCGATGTGAAGTTATGGGGATTTTTTGTGTGCATGCACCTTACAGTCAAGTCCACGCTGGATGGGGCTTTGAGCAACCTGGTCTGGTGGGAGGTGTCCCTGCCCAGGGCAGGGGGGTGGAACTTGGTGATCTTTAAGGTCCCTTCCAACTCTAATCACTCTATGATTCTACAGGCCCCAACCAAGTCTGACACTCAGCTTTTGACCCCAAAAAGGCACTTAAAGATATTAGTCCAATTTCCCCTCTGTACTCTAATGTCAGAAAGAGATGCTTTTGCAGCAAAATAGCAGAAAAAAAGGAGTTCCAATCTAAGAAGCTCGAGCACAGTGTGCTGGTTTTGGCTGGGACAGAGTTAAATTTTCTTCACAGTGGCTAGTATGGGGCGATGTTTTGCGTTTCTGCTGAAAACAGCGTTGATAAAGCAGGGATATTTTTGTTACTGTGGAGCAGCGCTTAGACAGAGTCAAGGCCTTTTCTGCCCCTCACACCACCCCACCAGCGAGGGGTGGGGGGGACGAGAAATTGGGAGGGGACACAGTCGGGACAGCTGACCCCAACTGGCCAAAGGGCTATCCCATACCATAGGATGCATGCTCAGCATGTAAAGCTGGGGGAAGGAGGAGAAAGGGGGGACAAAGGGCTATCCCATACCACAGGACGCCATGCTCAGCATATAAAGCTGGGGGAAGGAAAAGAAAGGGGGGGAGATGTTTGCAATTATGGCCTTTGTCTTCCCAAGTAACCATTCCACACGGTGGAGCCCTGCTTCCCTGGAGATGGCCGAACACCTGCCCGCAAACGGGAAGCGCTGAAGAAATCCCTTGTTTCGCTTTGCTTGCACACGCGGCTTTCGTTTTCCCTATTCAGCTGTATTCAGCTCAACCCATGAGTTTTCTCACTTTTACCCTTCCAATTTTCTTCCCCCTCCCACTGCGGGGGGAGCGGGCGAGCGGCTGCGTGGGGCTCAGTTGCCGGCGGGGGTTAAGCCGTGACACACAGCCAGAAGACCACCGTCCTCCTCCCCTTTTACAGACACCCCAGCATGTGGCAGAGGGGAACTGGCAAGCAAAAGATGCAGAACATCTGAGGGACTTCTGGGGTCTCTTGTCCATATGGGCCCATTCCAAGCACTCCGCAAAGCCCCGAATGTGGACAGGCAGCTGCCCTGCCTGACTCTTACCACTCGCAGGCTCACGCTCCTGGGCAGTGTCACCTTGGGTGCTCCGAGAGGAAGAGTCGTCCCCTAAAACCGCTGAGTCTGCAGCACCGTGGGGTGATGTTGTCCCCAGATACCTCCTGGAAATAGAAACAGGGTGAGAACTGGGTTTTATAACGCGGACATTACATCACACATCCCCAAAAGCAGCTGGGTACTGGCACCACAGTGACCAGCAGGTACTCACGGGGTCTTCATCTGGGTGTTCTTTAACCCATGGGAGCTGCGGGGTGAACAGGGACAAGTCCTTAGGAGGGCAGGCAGGTCGCTGCCTCGCATTTGGGAGAGGTTCTAGGAACGCTAACCCAGACCAGGGGCAGCACAGACACTACACCCTCGGGAAGCTAAAGGACCAGTAAGGGAAAAGATGCCAGCTCCACGACAGCTCCAGCGCTGCACACAGAGCAACGCTGCCTCCCCCAGCACACTGCTCGGCCCAGCGGGACCAGTGGCCACCCACCACTGCCAGAGGGAACGGCACCAGAGGAGCCCCAGGGCCCAAGGGGCTCAGGGCCAAGCAGTCCTCAAGCCTCCACCATTTTAGCATTTCATCTTTCCCCTCAAGGTACTCTTCAGTGACTACCAAAACACTTTAAGGCTGGAAGCCCTCGTGCCTTGGTGTCTCTCCACAAGCTTCAAGGCCATCAAAAGGAAACAATTCTACTGTGTTCTCCCGGTTCCCCTTTTCAACCCCACTGCCCTGTGGACACAGACTCTCCGAAGCAAGGGGTCTCAGCCCAGGACCCAAGCCTTGGTTCACACTGTGTGAGCTCTGATAGATAAAAAAATAATAAAAAATAAAAGAAGATAAAAAAGATCACAGACCATGTCGGTCATTCTGTTTCAGAGCTAGAATTCACCATTTCCCAGCATGGAAAATCACATTTTCTACACGTAGCTAACGCATGAAAAGCTTTCAAAGGTCAAAAAAATGAAGCCATCAGTTTATAACGAAAAGTAACTTCCTATTAAAGCTTGTGAAAGCCTGGGCTCTCCAGTGCAAACACTCTACCTCGAACAAGCTGTGCCAGACCTGCTCACCCAGGGCTGCCAGCACCCACTGGGCGACTCTCAGCATCGCCACTGCAGCCTGATCCGGCCGCACAGTGTCTGGTACCACTGAATGTCAGCCATCGCTCCGAAGGGGACCCGAGACACTGGGTGGGCTTGGCAGAGTGGAGCCTCACTCCCCAGAGAAGGGGAATCTGTGCTCTTGCACTGCGGGCACCATCCTGGAGCGAGGTCACCCTGACGGCCACGTCCTGTCCCCTGTTCTCAGTGACATGGGGCTGAGCAAAGCCTGGCTTGAATGGTACAAGAGCAGCAGCCGCGCTGCCGACCCTTCCTGCAGGGAAGGAGAGGAGCAGCAAGGGCACCAGATGTCCTCAGCCACAGAGGTCCCTCTCCCATCCTGCCCAGCAGCCAAAGAGGAGCAGAGACCACAGTAACTGGTCCCACCGGAGCAACAGCATCCAGCCCACCCTGTAACCCTGCCCAGGGCAATCCAGGGCCACTGAAATGGCACTGCCATCCCCCAGCTCTGTGCTCGTCCTCCAGCTACATGGCCTTTCTTCAGACCTTTTTGCATCCCCAAAAAAACCAAGCAATGCCCTGGATCTCAGGGGGAGGGCATGATTTGGCCCATGTGCTCTCCTTCTGACCCAACGAGACACAGATAACCCTGTGGTTTTGAGACAACCACATAAATAATGAGTTGCAGCAGTACTTGCTGAGCAGACAGGGATGGGGATGCAGGAAAGAAGCAGCCCCAAGGCAGCGGGGTCACGGGGCTGCCCAGGGCCAGGACCCGCAGGGGCTGTCGCTTGTCCTTCCCTGCAACCCCCAGCAAACAGGCTGTGGCACTTCACACAGCCTCAGCGGGTCACAGCACCCCTCACTCACCACAGCTGACCACAAAGATGTCATCTAACACCCCAACGTTAAAGCAGGGAGGGACGAAACAAGCCAGAAGGGAAGGGGAAGAAGAGCCTGGAGAGGATGCAGGCCGTAAGGAGGAGAAACTCCACCCCAGGCTGAGCACGGCCCTGGCCCTCGCTGCCGCAGACACCGAGCTCAGCCTAGGGCTGGTGAAGCAGCCAACACACATTTCTCCTTTTGGGAGAGACACAGGCCCCCCGCGAGCTGTGGCAGCCGGCGGGCAGCCAGGCAGTGCCAGCAGGGCACCAAGGCACGTCCCAGCTCCTGCCGCCAACAGCCAGCGGGGACGGGGCTCTCGGTTACACTTTGGCTCTGCTCCCTGCCACAAGCGACATCCCCTGCGGTTGTACTTCCAAGAGCTGCCCGGGTTTCCCCAGCCACGCCGCTGCTGGCTCCGGACACACGGTCCCTGCCACGGCTCGGAGGGGAGCGGGGCAGCGCGGGCTGCCAAGCCCTGCCTATGCCCGGGCTCCGCACCGCTCCGCTCCAACTCCCAACACCAACGACGCTGCGAGGCGGAGGGCAGTAGATGGGAATTACTGTGGCTGAGCTCTGTGCAAATAACAATCGTTTGCCCTCTTAAAAAATTAAATCCTTAAAGCTAACAAGAAGAGTGTTTGCTCTCAAGTTAAAACTCGCTGGAGGTAAAGGGCTGGTGATTAAAAGACCCACTGCCAGAATGACTGCCACGCTGAGGGTAACATCTCGCCCCTTTCTGACCACTGTTTTAATTATCCTGTGGGAACACACAATACCCTGTCACCAAGTTCTCACCCAGAGGATCATCAAAAGCACAACTCGCTCCCCACTGATGCCACAGCAGATGTCACTGAGAAAGTTACATCCTTGCACTGCACGGGGCAGGAGAGGCCTTAGCCCAAGAGAAGCTGTTCTCCAGGAAGAGACACCAGGATTCCATCACTTCCAGAGGCTCTGGCTGTTCTGCAGCGTGGCTCAACCTCACCAAAAGCATTTACCTTCCCTACACCTCCAGCCCCTCTCCCTGCACTGGAGAAGGCCATTCGAGGCTGACACAGCTCCAGCGCAGACACAAACGGGCTGCGGGTGCGCTGGGTCTGGGAAGCACTTGAATGATGGCTGTGGGCATCAAAATAGATGTGGATTTTTGCTCAGCAGAAGGGGAGAAGGAAGGGCATAAGCTAAATTCATGCAACTATTGTGATAAAGATCAAGTTTTCCTAACTTTACATGAGACAAGCAACTTCAAAGCGTACATCAATAAAAGCCACCTTCGGTGGGGTGAAAGCTCCAAAGGTCAACTTTCAGGTCCAAGGGAAAGGCTGGGATAGGAAGTTTCCCACCTACCAGCACTACCTTTCAGGGAAGAAGAGCAGCCGCTCAGCAAAGTCTAAACTCTTCAAAATGCAGGATGACTTCCAGGGACCACATGGGAGTTCTCAGTACCACAATGAATTCAGGCAAGTAAAGCAAAACAGCCGCACCCCGGAGGATGATACCATCAGGGGAAGCCCAGGTTTGAGATATACAAAGCAACTTTCCCTAGTTTTAATTATTTCTAGGGTTACTCTTTGACAGGTAAGATATTTACAATAAAAAAGGAAGACAAATAGCTCCCACCCTATTTTACTGCTGTAATTGTCAGTTGAGAGCAAGAAAAAGTACCTGTAGGGGAAAGAGAGGGAGGATAAGGAAGCTGCTCCCCAGCACCACACGTTGCATCCCCTTTTGAAGGGCTCCACGCAGGAAAGCTGAGCGCGAGACAGATACAAACCGCTCCTGCACTTGCACACTTTTCAGCAAGACAAACACGCACCCGGCCAACCCACGGCCCAGCCCCAGGTCGCTCATCCCCACGTTTAAGCATCCTTCTAACTCCTGGCCCAAAGGAAACCACGTCCAGGACTCACGTCCTCAAGTCTTTCTCCTTTAAAAAGACACGTAACGTCTTGCTCGCGTTCAAGAAGAAGCTTTTCAAGAAGCACATCTAGAAATACTGTATTCTTAGAAGAGCCATTTCAGCTGGTTCAGCTGGCTGAATTTCAATGCCACCTGTATGAGAACTTCCCTTGTTCCCCCACTCTCAGATAAACCTCAGAAAAATCAAACTTTCAGCAACAGAAGAGGAAAATAATCTCCAGGGGCATGAGGTGGAGCTCAGAGCTGCTCCACACCGTGAGCACCTGCAGCTACAGGAACCAGGACTGCCCCCCTCCCTCCCCAGGACATCAGGCTGGGGAAAAAACTGCCCACTATTAGCAAATGGAGCACAGCACCGTCACCTCACAGCACCCTGCATTATACCCTTGAAACAAAAGAGAAAAGAAAAA
>VXAK01000475.1:0-19108 GCA_013399435.1 Arenaria interpres | reverse complement strand
ATTCTGTGATTCTGTGAATCTGTGGGAGGTGGCTTTGGTACGGAAGTTCTCCTTTTGGATGCTCTTTTCTGACAAGCAGTCGCACCGAGTCATGCATTTGGTGTAGTTCTTCTGTGATTTTCAGTGATTTCAACAACACAACTACATGACACTGCTAGTACTCTGAAAGAGTGTGGTGTTTAAATTAGTGAACTGAACTTTTGTCAGGCATACAAGCAAGATTTAAAAACAGCTCTATATTTGAAAACTGCATAAGCACAGAATTGTTTTCAACTCATTTTATGAAATGGTGTGCAGTGCAGTCCTGGTGTGGGGAAAAAGAGCTGCTCAGCACCCACCAGTTACTCCCACCAGTCACGGAGGTTTCCCAGGTGGTATCTAAACTGTTCACAACAAAGTGAAAGTCCTGCCATCAGCTTGAATGTAAGAGGAGAACAGTTCCTTTTAACAGCTTGACTTCAGAAGGCCTTTCTTTTTATTCTTGGGGATACGGTGTGCTGGAAAGGCTATTGGTCATGCTAGTCGGCGCACCCTAACTGACACTTGGTGTGAACAGATGGTGATGAATAGTAGTTTCCCTTTCTTCAGTTAAACTCCTTGAACTCCATGGATGAAAGATGGGATTTGGTGTTAAATTGTCCTGGATTAAAAGCCTACATTGAATGTTCATTTTACAGTCAGTTGGGGTACTTCGGTTTCCCCACTAAGCACAGCAGAATTTCTGCCTAGGCATCAACTCTGACATTTGGAGTAGTGATTTTATATTGTCCTCAATCCGAAAGTTACCAGTCTGACCAAGATGATTCGAAAAACAGCAGAACGTTTTGTTGACGTAGGCCAGCAGCAAACTGCTAACACTCCTGGTGACCCCTGCCTGGAGGATGAATGTTCAATTTTACAACCATACAGTTTATTTTAATTTTAAGTTTTATTGCTACTAGAGAAGAAGGTATTTCCCAGATCGTTGATGATTTAAAATACTGACGTCACATACTTTCTTCCTGTTTTCTTGGAGCTCCTAAATAAGATGAGTTTTTCTGGAGGATTTGGGGCAGAGGAAGGAATTATTGCTTTCCTTCAAGCTGTCTGATGGTTGCCAATAGAAACTGTCCAGCTGACTCCCTCCTGAATTGCAGTAATCATGGTTGAGTTTGCTACATCATTCCCAAATGGCTTGTTCCCTTACAACGCTATCTTGTACATGAGACCGAACACTGTAGAAAAGCAAATTCATTTGAAGACAAGTTCAGAGAACATGAGGTCATAAGCTTTTCCCACTTTTTTCTTAAACAACTGCTTGAAATATCAGTGTTTTTTATTTTTCTGATACTTACATGAGTTAAGTTTCAGTTCCCCAAAGATGCACTGAAGATTACTGTTACACTTGCAACTAACCCAGCTGGCTTTTTACTGAGATTTGCTGTGCAAGAGGAGAGGAGAGAGGTGGTTATAACACACAGTGCCATGGGGAGAGGAAGGTACTTACAGAAGCTGGTATGTACTCCTGACATCCTTTGAAGCACAATTTCTGAATCCGAGACAAACAGAAAAGTGAGAAAAATATGAAAGGGGCAAAGTAGAGCGGTGGCCTGGCAGAAGAACTTGCTCTTGTTAGTGTGGACATAACATGTGTGCCTTGAAGGTACTACTGTTCTAACCTTGTGTTATACTACTTCATGTCAGGTGTTGGTTAGACCAAATTACGCACAAATTTTTGTAGGATCATCGTCCCTTTCCTGCCATTCATTAGAATGAGAGAGTAAAATCAGGTCAGACAACTTCCGGAGTTGGAGAACAGATATTCCCTCAAATATTTTAAGCTGTCAAGAACTGATCCGTCAGATCTTTGAACTGGAAATGATTCTGTAGAGCTCAACTGCTCAGCCCTAAGGTGTCTATCTAGGATAAAGCTGCCACTCCACTCCTATCCCAATGTTTTGCCTAATGGCAAATAATCCATTATATTAAAGCTACATGAATTCAAGAAGTCCATGAATAGTTCCATAGGAAGAATTGCTGCATTACAGCTGTGCTTCTGTACATATTAAATTTGAGATGTAATGAAAGAGTTTTGAGAGCATATTGCCATATTCAGCCAAGTGGAAAACTCATCTTTTAAATACCTCTGACTGTTTGGAATATAGTAGCCTAGTGAAATAATTTCACTGGTTGCAAATATGCATTTTTTGTCGCATCATAGCCGCAAGGCTGATGCTTTAGATCATGATGTCAGATGTTGTTTCTGCACCAGTCAGGAAGATACTTAATTGAAAATATGTTTTATACACTCGGTGGGTTGTCCAACATTGGACGTCTCACAGAGAATCACACGTAAAATTAATGGACACACAAAAAAGAGTTTAAGATTTTGCCAGTGTTGATCAAACTTTGCCTTTTGACTTTTCTAGGAGCCTAGTATTAATTGCACACCAGTTTTCCCTTGTTCTAGCTTTATCTTTTGTATTTTAAGAGATGCAAGTGAATTCTGTGTATTGTTTAGTGAAATACTAATAAGCCAAGACAACCGTTCTGGTTTGATACACAGAACCAAAGCAATTCACTGTGATACGATATAATATTTAAAGGTTTATTTGCACCCTTAAATATTTTTGGAGGGTTGGATAGACTGGATGCTTTGCTTCCCTCCTGCATCACAGTGTCGGTACAGGTGGTCAAAGTTGGAGTCATAGCTCTCAGCATAGCAGCTGTTCCTCAACATGCAGCACCCCTACTACAATTAAGGAGAAAACTTCCAGAAAAATAAATCTTCATTTTGTCAAGTTGAATTATACCTTGGATAATTAGGGATATGACAGCATTTCTTCAGCATCTAATGGAGAAATATTACTCACTGCAATCCAGAAGGGTAAAAGCCATTTCTATTTCATGTCTTCAAACTAGATAGCTGTATGCGGCAATACAATCAATGCTCTCTGCATGTGGCAATCCATTTTAGTATTTGTGCTCTTAAAATATGAGGTGGGGTGTGTGTGTGCCTCAGTGAATTTCTTCATGCATAAAACAACATTTTCCTACAAGCTTGGTATTAGCAGCAGCTCAGCAGAGAGGACAGTGCTGAATAATTTGTATTTGCAAACCAGAGATTGTGTTCCCTACAGCTTTTGTTACTCTATTAGCTGTGTGGCAGGGAACAGCAGTCTCTACGTGTCTTACAGCCTGCCAAGGCACTACTCTGCTTCAAATGTTTTCTTCACCCAACCAAGCACTAGGCTTTATCCTCTGACTCATGTTGTCAGCTTTGTGCTTGACCATAAGATTTACAGGCTTACAACAGAGCTATGCACCAGTCTTCTGGCATATAACTGTGTCCAACTGGCACAAACAAGACCGAGGGGTTTGCAAGTGCCAGTTCCACTGAAAGCCAAATAACCAGTGCCTTTCTCTCATTTTTTTTCTTTTTCTTTTTCTTTTTCTTTTTCTTTTTCTTTTTCTTTTTCTTTTTCTTTTTCTTTTTCTTTTTCTTTTTCTTTTTCTTTTTCTTTTTCTTTTTCTTTTTCTTTTTCTTTTCCTTTTCCTTTTCCTTTTCCTTTTCCTTTTCCTTTTCCTTTTCCTTTTCCTTTTCCTTTTCCTTTTCCTTTTCCTTTTCCTTTTTTTCTTTAATAATAGAAAAGAAAGAGAAAGGAAGCAAAATTTACTTTACTATAGAACTAGCCTGCTATATGGCCAGTGTTGGCTTAGCGAAATATTTCTCAGAAAATTTCCTTATTAAGGTTGAAGGACTATAAAAATTAACATCTAATAATTTGGTTCACAGATATCAGAAAAATGCAACAATAATTAACATCTTTGTTTGACAGATGTGGCAATACAGGTTGAAACCCAGTAGTATCTCTTCGCCAGTAGCAACAAGAGCACTAGTAAAGGAGTAGTTAAGGACCACAAAGAATCCTCCAAGCTCAAAAGGTATTCAATCCACGTTATCACTGATTAATTTTGTGGAGGATTCATAGTTGCTGTTGTATATCTCTTTTAAAGCAGATGGTTTCTATCCGATCCTGCAGACAGAATTATGTGCTGCTCTGGGACTTCATTAATTCCAGCAGGGGCAAGAGGTTGCAGGCACTGAAGTCCCAAGGACTTTGCCCCTTAAAGCTAAGAAGTATACATTGGCAAAAGCACAGAAAAGCAGAACTTTATGCATGCATAAGTTCCCTTTGCATGCATAGGGATCACCTACTGTTCTGTGTAGCAAGGGACACCATATAGAAAGTCAATGTGAAAATCAGAGGACAGTGAGCACTTTGAAGAAACTGGGCTTATAGTGGATATTTTCTGTGAATGTTTGTTCCCTTAATTCAAGGAGGGCAGTGTGGAGGGACAGGGATGAGCGGAAATTCCTGCAGTTCTTTTCCCAGAAAAGAATGCACTGCACATTTTTTTTTGTCTTGATATTTTAGAAAACATATTTTTTTTCAGATGTTAATACAGATTTCATTGCTTGTAAATTGCTCCTTCGTATGGTTTATGATTTTTGTGATATGGCTTATAAATAACTGATGAAGTAGGTGAAGGAAAACCACAAAAATTACTTAAAAGGATGCTGTCAAAATGTATGTTACCTTAAGTTTTTTTCCTACCCTTGAAAATTTAATGACTTCATTTTCCCTCTTTCTTACTTGAAAAATAACTCCACTATGCAGCTAAACTGTTGATCTTTTTAAAAACAGAGCACACTAGAATCTCACTTATCTTAGTATGTATATATTTCTGAGGATTTATGAAATGGCATGTAAAAAGTATTCCTGTAGATATAGGTATTGTAAAACAGAGCCCACTGTAATTTGTGAACTATTCAAATCAGTTTTGAAGATGGTCCATATCAGGTTTGAATGAGACTTCCAGACTCTGAAAGTGCGCCCGTGCTAAAGACAGGTCTGGAAAATCGGAAGACGTGGATTCTATTTTTGTGGAACTCTGGAAAGACACAAATTTCTTTTCTCTATACTATTTTTGATTTGGTGAGTTCCAAGTTTAGAACTCCCCATGTCTTTTTCTAGATGCAGAAGAGGAATCAATGCTGAGTGGTCATCAGGTACATCTGATACCATGTTTACCTAAGTGAAAAGTGTATGGCCATTCACAATTTTGGAGCACAAGTTATGAAATTACATTTTCCCATTTTCTTGCTTCCAGCCATAAACAGCTTTCGGACAACATTCAATTCAAAACTTCACTTAGCTTTTCTGCAGTCCATATGGGGCTCTCCCTTTTGCCTTCTCTCTGATCTTTCCATTAGTTTGGATGTCCAATCCAAAGATCACTCTCCAATCAGTGCTCTTATTTATGTATTTATTTGCCATTGCTATCTAGTCTCCAAGAAAACCCTGTAGACCACATGAAAGAATTTTCTTTCAAGCATTGTCATGTTCCAATAGTTTATGTTCTAAAAGGACCTTGATTCTTTTCTTTTTTTTTAAATAATTGTAATTACGCTAAAACTGCACCCAAGCTGCTCAGAGTTTAAGACAGACCACAGCAATACTACTTTCTGCTTTACAAAGTGGTGGCACAAGGGATGTTCCTTGGGTGATGACACAGGACAATCCAGTGAAAGGACATGATCTAGTATTTACAGCTGAGTTCTCCTGAATTTGCCTTGTTATTGTTGCGTAATACAACATAGCAATTAGTTTGGTCACGGAATAAACTTAAATTCCTCAAACAACATTCATTATGCTGTAAGGTGAGTAGAAAGTAGCAGTTTTGCCACAGCCTTGGAGAGTGGATGGATCTTCCCACCATAGAAAGCAAAGCTGAAGTAGTAAGATAAAGGGAAAGTTGTGCTGTGGAGGCACTGAATCCTTATTCATTCAGAGATATTAAGATAAGGGTAATTGCTTTCTAGTCAAAGGTTTAGCAGTTTTCAGAGGTATATAGCTATACATCTTTTCTCAAAGGCATTTTGACAAATTGTTTAATACAATAATAAGCGCTGTATGATACAGCAACTGGGAAAAATAGAAATAAAGTAAAATGTGTTGAGGAGAGAAGTGTATAGATGAGTTTATTTGCCATCATGATCATCTATGTTGGCAAGACAGCAAATCCTTACTGATAGTTGAGGATAAATCAAGTAGTAATTGTAAATTTCCCATTTACATCTCTTTCTAAAAAACCTCCTTACATTATCAACTTATCAGCAGCTTTAGGGAATATACCTTAGTGATCAAGTTTTGACATGTGCTCAACCTGGCTGGTGACTGGAAGGCAATTGGAAGTTTTAAGATTTTTCATAAAGAGGACAATCAAACAGCTTTCTTAGATGATGTGCCAGTCTCTACAGCAACGTTTCAGGGAGAATGAAACCAACAAGAAGTACCTTAGGATCTTCACTGTCATACTTTATCCTCCTAGAATAACACAACTCTCTGGAAAAGCATATGACTTTGGGCACTTCAGTCCAGATTGAGTTGCATTGAAACAATTCAGGCTGTGATCCAAAACCCATTGAGGTCAATGGAGAGATTCCCATTTGTTTTCAATAGCTTTTGAATCAGAACCTTAAAGCTGGTGTTCTGCTCTCAGAATTTGCTTAGGCAGACCATGAAACATAAGTATGCATTTCTCAGAAGAGCTGGAGAACACTGAAACTGGTCTATTCCCTGCAGCTATGTTGAGGATTATGCCTGATCGGCAAAGCTTTCCAGAATGCTTAATCTTCAAATTAATTTGATGGTCTTGCTCAGCACAGAGTGAACACAGCAGCAAAATGTTCTGCAATATTTATTCACATTTTTAAATGGGTGGCTGTCAACAGTATTTTCTCTCTCTTTGTTTACCTTTTTGATAAATGGTTCTAGTGAACAAGCTTGCTAGCTGGAAGGTATTGCTGATACAGCAAACTTTAAATTGGTTGCACTCTTCAGTCTATTAGCAGTGAAGTCCATGCATGCTACAGTTAAAGGTGCAGCTGCAGTTTGTGTAGTTGTGCACAGGTTGGTTTTGTACTGTCAGCTGTGCTCAGTTCTGTTTATCCAGCAGAGGACAACAAGCAGTGTAGCCATTGCAGATTGAGCTGTCTCCACATCCTATTAATCATAAGGCTGGCATAGCTTTGTCTAGTAGAGTGACTGCCTGGTATAGCTCCTGCTATTGGCAGGGTATAGGAAAAATGTATCACTTTTAACATCTACTAGTTGCAGGGAATTTATGTCTGATAGAGAAAATGCACACCAGCAGGTTTTAAATGCAGTAGCAGTATGGAAAATATGAAGGTAGACAAGGTGCCCAATTTGTTAATACTCACTTTAATGAGTCCTTGGAATAATTTCAGATGACACAACTGTTGGTACCTAAGTTTCTTTAAAAGTCAAGACCCTGCTACATCCATCCCTTTCTTAAAAGATTTGCTTTCTCTAAATAATAAAGTCATGCAATGATAATCCAGAGGATCACACCAATTGTCAATTGTGGGAGGAAAAAAGTGATGAGTCTGTGATTTATGGTTTGGATTAAGATTTTTGAGATCTGGGCACTTTCTTTTTCATTGTTTTTCTGACTGACTTCTAAGAAATTGCTCAATCTCTTGCCACAGTTCTCTACTGTGAAACAGCAAGAATCTCCTGATTTTAGGGTGGAATTTGAAGATTAATTTGTTACTACCTGCCCTGAAATCAGTTATATTAGACATGAGTGGATCAAAAGCAAGACATTGAAAATGTTGCTAGATTTTGCTTATAAGCAGTGCCATTGTTCATTTTGCAATTGTTACGACAACACAGAAGAGACACCTGCTGTATCCAGGTTTATGACACCTGCTGTATCCAGGTTTATAGACATTTCTGGAAGTCTGCAGAAAGAGCTATCACTCCTGGTGGAGAATGAACAGGTGGCCACAGCCTCTGTGGGAACTTCTGATTGTTAATACTTATAGTCTGCAGTCCTTCACGGTAAGAAAGAAGCTGTTCTGGAAGGTCAGCCCTCCTAGCACACCAGCCAGAGAAACAGGAAAATAAAGTGGATCTATTGCACCATACACGCTTTCAGCTTTAAAACGTCATCCACTGTGAAGGATGTGATTCTGCATCATCCCCATGGGTAGCATGAAAAGGCAGCAAACAGGGTACAGCTGAAAGAATTAACTCTGTCCTCAAGTATGTGTCCAGGATGGCTCATCTACACAGTTGCAAAATGTATGCAAGTGTTAGGTGTACATAAGTATTTAGTACATAGAAGTCTGTAAAATTTTCAGTAGTCTTCGAGGCAAGGCACTATACTTATAAAAACTCTGAATCTGACAAGCTTGATAAAAGCACGGGTTATTTGCCACTGCTTCTCCAAGCAGTAGCAGGATGTCGCCAGCAGGACATTGCTCCTGCCATACATGCTGGCCTGGCTCCCCCTTCATGGTACTGCCGGGCAGAGGCACACCTGATGCAATTTTACCTGCATTCTTTAATACCACCTTTCCATTTAGAGAGCAAAGTGAAGTAGGATACTGTGACTGAAACTGCAGTGATGTCATTTTCTTTTTCTGTGAATGTTTCCCATTATTCTGTTGGGAGTGAGAGGCAAAGAGAGAGAGCACTTTCCCAGAAGCCAAGCAAAACCCCTATGCCTGAAATTAAGTATTAGGAATTACATATTAGGTATGTAGCAATTTACATTATCAAATGGGGGCAGAGAAGATACTAAAAACATTCAAACACACTGCTGGTGTTCTGGGAAGTTTTTATATTTCATTTTCTTTTTTACAGTTTTATGTTGCAGGTTCTTCTGAACATACCACTGGAGAATGGAGGAAAAAAGTGGGAAATTTTCCCTTATCCACAGGCAGGAATTTTACAGTTTCCTTCCTTTTCTTCGAAAGCAAACACTGAGAGGCTTCCCTCATTTTAAATTAAGTAGCATAGCTAAATACATTTATGTTCTCCTGATGCATTATATCTGCATTATGCATTATATCTTCCTAGAATAATGCATTATGCATTATATGTTCATATAAAACTTTTTCATTCCTGTTAAATAAACTCCCCAAAAACACTGCTAACACCAGAAATGACAAAGTATTGCTGATTGTCCAGATGAAATGCTTCCAAGTCCCTTACAACTTCAACAATTCTGTGATTCCACGATGCGTTCTGGCTTGCATCTCCAAGACTTTCTGTCTGCTTTGCTTCTTGTAAAATTCTTCAAATCTGAAAGGCTAGAGACAAATATTCTATTCTTTGTATTTTGAATAAAAAAAAATAATCTATTGTCTGTGTAATTCCCAAATATTCAGCATGCTCTCTGCTTTCTATTCTGTGAGGTATTTACAACTTTGTACATACACAGTACATGATGCTGAATTTATTCTTCCTTGAACAAAACACAGGGTGGCATGGCCTGATAGTTCAGTAAAAGGACAATTCAATCTTGCTCTGGAACTGTGAAGTCCTAGAAAGTGCCCCTGTGCCAGAGGAGGTCATCATGCTCCCGAGAGCTGCTTATGGCAAATAATGTCTCCTACAATAAGGCTCACATCTGAATGCTGTGGTTAGTGTTTCATAAAGGGGCTGGGGGAGGGAGTAGGGAAACGCCACTCCAGTGATGTCCACAAAATTTTTTTTCCTAATTATTTCTGGCAGGCCTCACTGGTGTCTGCACCCTTCCCACGTGTTGCAGGCTGAAATCCAGAGTCCCACTGCAGCTGGACCCCTTCCCTCTGCTCAGCACCTCTCCACAGCCCCAGCTGTAAGGGACAGCCATGCCCAGTGAAGAGCATGGCCCCTGCTGGGGCTCTTCTGCAGAAACGTGGGACAGTTTTCCCATTGGCTTCAGCTTGGCTTTTGTTGTATGTCTTATTTGCTTTGGGTTTGCCACTGACACGCTGCTCCCTGCAGCTTTGTTTTTCTCTGTGTTCAGCTTCCCACTGGTGGCTGCAGTGCCATGTCCCACCTGGTTGCCCTTGGATGTCATCTACTGGGGAAGTTCAGGCAGCCCCACACACCTTGACACTGGTAGCACTGGGGGAACCTCACCACGCTAGAGCAGGGCAGATCAACCCGGCTTTTCAGAAGAGATAATGAGGCCCTCTGTACTTGGTTACAGCCCCGTACATCTTCTCAGCTCGGGTGGGCTGGTGGCTCCGTGGAAACTTTTCCAGGACGCTGAGCTTAACCCTGCTCCCAGCTAAGCTGGCAGAGAAACTGATCATGACTTTGGTACCTTCAGAGCTGAACCTGCTGTAAATGAGGATACAGCAGGCAAAGCAGGTTCAAAGTGCGCAGCAACCTCCTGTGAAGAAGCATCCCTCTTTCATAAACTTGCAAGAGGATTTAACTCCTATGCTGATGAAAGGATATGTGTCATAAACTTCTGGGAAGCAATCAGTTCTTGTATGGTAGAAATACTTCAAAAATAAATGAGTTCATTAAAAAAATTAAATTTATGCCAAGTTTCCAGGAGAAGCAATATTTCATTTTGGCCTTATACATCTACCCTATGTGGCTTTAAGGGTGTAGCCATGTTAATATAGGCTGATTACAAGCTGCTTCCAAGAAGAGACATGCAGTAATAAGCATCCTCACACTCCTTTTCTCAGCCAGTCTGTCTTGGAGTGCTCTAAGTAGCACTGAGCAAAACCAGATGAGATTTAACACATCTGCCACTGTCCCTGACACCAGACTGGCAGAAACGGAAAAAGCTCAATTATTTAAATATGCACAGTGTTTTACCATTATCAAACACAAACATCTCCCCATCTTTGTTCTGAGCAAAAAGGGTGGGACTCA
This sequence comes from Arenaria interpres, assembly GCA_013399435.1. Taxonomy (NCBI): domain Eukaryota; kingdom Metazoa; phylum Chordata; class Aves; order Charadriiformes; family Scolopacidae; genus Arenaria; species Arenaria interpres. Next base: position 8,372 of record VXAK01000475.1, on the reverse strand, counting down.
TCAGGTAATCCAGCAGATGATGTTTTAGTTTGAACTGCACAGCTCTGTGGGATCACCATGAGAGAGGGAGAGAAAACTTCTTGCTTCCATGACTTCTCTGGCATGTTAAACCAACCTTGTCTGGGATTAATTTGAGTCCTGGCTCTGGCTGTCTTTTGTATTAACATCTCCAGCAGACCAAGAAATACTTTGATTCAAAAAAAGGTTCGGGCTAGTGGTTCTGGCTGCTTTCATTGGAACAACTTTCACCAGTGATGGGGCTTGGGGCAGGGGCCTCTGATTTTCCGAGATACGGCAGTCTGGTGCTGACCACATGCTGGCTGTTGCAGAACCCATTTATTACCTCCAAAGCTGCCTGCAAATCAGCAGCACTGATTCCTGGGTGTGACCAGAAATGCACTGGACAGATCAGTGACTACAAGACCCAGAGGAGTCAAACATCCTGGTCTTCTAGCTGGTGCTGGTCAGCTGCTGATAAATTGTATTTTTGAACACTAACATTTGCAGTAATTCCTTAACAAGAAAACTCCATCAAAGTTGTCCTTCCTTCCCTTTATTCCTAAAGATATGAGTGTTAGTAGAGAGATTATTATGCCTACAGCAGAGTCTTAGACTCTTTGAAGCCACAATGTTTCTTTTTTTTTTTAAGCCACTGGGTAGCATTGAGTAGCAAGCATTATCCAGAAAGTTTCTTTTCCCCAAGTCTGACCTTGTTCATCCCTCCCACAAGGTTTTGATGTGCTTTGGCTATCTCTGTAGCCTTGTTTGGGTGTGGGTGCAAAGGTGACAGTGCCTCTGACTTTGACAATGACTTAATAGTACCAACTGTATGAGGAAAAAAAAAGTTTTTCATTAATTTGTCTCCATTGTTTTTATCCTTTTTTCTGGGTAGATATACAGGGGCTTTGAGACTTCCAGAGGAAAAAAAATACTTGGGATTAGGCTTTAAAAAATCAGTGATAAACTGAAAGATCTCTGTCTTCAGATTACTTCTGCTATTGAACTACAGTACAGTGAATAAGCACTGGTGACACGTGAACACACTTGCCTAGAACAACCTGAAATACTACTAGCCAGAAAGTTTGCCACTGGCGCTGATTCAGGGTGTCAGTTAGGAATAAACCAGCTCTTAGCTGCTGGCTGGTTCCACGGTGTTGGTGCACCCTGACTGTGAGATGAGGAAAGCCCAGCGCTGACAAGATGCAGTCCAAGTAAAGACTGCAAAGTCAGTGGCATGTAGATAGTGACACCCAGAAAAACAGCTGAGACTGGAAACAATGATTCCCTCTTTACACCCAGCACATTAATTGCCAATATGCACCAATTCCAAAGACACTTCTGAAGGAGAACATGACAACATGCTATAAGTCAGTGAAATTAGGATGTAGAGTGCTGTCAGATGGCGTAGTAGGGAGAACTCCTTCATGTCCCCTCATCCTTCAAAAGCAAATAAATTCAAGTAACTTTTTTAAGTCTTCTGCAATGCAGAAGATTTTCCCAGCTTTCCCAAAGCATTTTGATAACAGATGGACAGAGAAACAAGTTAGAGCAGCAGGATGAGTTACATGTTTTTTGTAGCTGTACATCTTCTCCTATCTCACCTGGCCAGCCTCAAAGGCACACGATGACATAGCTTGAGACAAGAAGCCAGACAGATATGCGCATATTTCAGGGTGGAACCTTTCAGAGAACTGCACAGTAGTTCAGTAAAAAGAGCAAGTCCCAGATAGTGAAGACTCTTGCAATGAGTGTTTGTCCCCTTCCCTTTAGCAAAAGGATGTGGGGAATCCCAGGTGAGATGTGCCTTCACTTTACATGTTGTTACAACCCTGGGGCAGCTATTTGCAGGTGAGAAGGTCTTGGTATTTGGCTTAGAAATGTCTGTGCAAAGTAATGGCAAGAAGCAGCAGTCCAAGTACAGCAAGCGAAGTAACTGGAGCTTTGTGGCGTTTGCCACCAGGGTACAGTAATACGGGGAGCCAATGGTACTGCCACAGCCAGAACTCATTGATTTGGTGCCTCATGCTGTGTAGGTGCACATTTAAGAGCCAGTTTAGTTTCACAGTCACTCAAAAGTCCACATTGTGCAGTTTATAAAATAATCTTAAACTGCCATCTTGACACCTCTTATCACATATCCTTTGGGAGACAGAAAAATGGAAGACCCCTTCCAGGATTGCACGGTTTCTTTAATCACATAAACAGATTTTAAACATTCAGATAATGTCAGTATTGCTTTTTCTTTCCTTTATTTAGACTTCATATTTGTTTTCAAAGGCTATCAAGCAGTGGTAAAAAAATCCAGGCTAACTGCACATTTTCTTTATACAGAACCATAGACACAAGGTTTAATTTATGTCTGCAGCAGGATTTCATTTAAGATCTGGGTATTGAAAAGTGAAACGTTTGCCGTCCACAAGGATCAAAACACAGATGACATCTTGCCAAACGTATACAACCCATAATCAAAACTGCATAGATTTCATAGCCTACATTGTGCTCATCTGCAAGTTTGAAAGCAACATCATTGTATCAAAACTGAGTTTTTCAGCCCTTACAGAGTGTTACGTTCTGCCTGTGTGAGTGAGCAGTGGGTATACATGGACCTCTGCCTGCTCACAGGTAAAAATCCACCTGAGAATGGTAAAAATCCACCTGAGAATTTACAGATTAGAGAGCACACCAATGTGGGTAATATTGCAGTGGGTGTCTGTGTCAGAGACCACCTGCTTAGGCAGAAGAAATAGATGAGGAACATCTTCAAACATTTGGAAGAAGCCTCACATTCAGAGGTCCTGAGACATTGAACTACCCTGATGTCTGCTGGAGGGGCAGCACAGCAGGGCACCAATGGTCCGAAAAGTTTCTGAAGCATGTCAACAATGAATTCTTGACATCGGTGTTTGAGGAGGCAAGCAGGAAAAATGCTTTCCTGGACCTCATGTCTGCAAGTAAGGAAGAACTGGTCAGAGATGTCAAGACTGGGGCAGCCTTATCTGCACTGACCACAAGATGGCAGAGGTCAGAATCCTGAGCGGCAGTAGCTGAGCAGATAGCAGGGTCACAACCCTGGACTTTTGGAGAGCAGACTATAACCCCTTCAGAGACCTCCTGGGAAAAATCCCATGGCAGACAGCCTTGGAGAGAAGAGGAGTCCGGGAGAGCTGGTGGATTTTCAAGAATCACCTCCTCCAAGCTCAAGAATGGTCCATGCCGACAAGCAGAAACCAAGCAAAGTGGGCAGGAGGCCTGCATAGATGAGCAAGGAGCTGCCGACTAGACTGAGACATAAAAGCGAGGTGTGCAGGAGGTGGAAGCAGGGGCTTCCTGACCCAGGAGGGGGAATATAGAGATGCTGTCTACTGTGGAAGGATGGGTTCAGGAAAGCCAAAACTCACCTAAAGTTTAATCTGGTAGGGGATATGAAGGTAAAAAAGAAAGATTTCTACAGGGTCATCAGGAGTAAAGGACATCCTAAATAAAATGAGAGCCTGTGACTACATGGAGAAAGGATTTGATGACAAAGAATAAAGAAAAGGTCAAGTTACTCCATGACTTCTTTGCCTCAGCCTTCAGGAATCCCTGCTCCCTGAGACCAAGGGGAAAGTCCAGGGCGATGTTGGCTTATAGGCAATCAGGTTAGTAAGCATTAAACAAACTGGATTTACACAAATCCATGAGATTTGATGGGATGCACTGAGTGCTGAAGGAGCTTGTCTGATATCATTGGTTGTGGAGTCTTCACCAGTGGAAGAATAAAAAATCCTGCTGACACAACTCTCAGCTACTTGCTTGAGCTGACCCTGCTTTGAGCAGAGAGGGTGAACTAGCTGTCCTCTACACAAGGTCCCTTCTATCGTCAACCATTCTGTGTTCTTGTAGAGATAGAGAAAACAGTATTCCATCTCCTTAGAGCTCCAGTCCTGCCACAGTTGGCTTAATAGGGGGGAGCATGTTTCTCTCAGGCAGGGTTGCTGAGCTAGGCTTCTTCCATACTTTTTCCATCATTACTACAGCCGTGACTACCTCTTTACCCAGAGTTCTAGCAAAGAAAAAGATAATTAAGAGCATTCAACAAGGGAAAGAAAAGAAATTCTCTGAATTTCTAGCACATCCCAAGGAAGCAGAGATACATCAAGCTATCTGTGTATAAGCACCTGTGCTTAGGAGTGTAACCCAACTATTAAATGACAGGAGTGAAGAAGAAGCTTCCCCACTGGGCATCTTGCTCCATAATTACCAATTACTGGGGCTTCTGCACTTTCCTTTGAAGCACCCCATAATTGGGTGCTGGCACTCAGTCAGGGAAAGGATGCTTAGATGTTAATTTATGAAGTTCAGGAAATATCAAATTACCTTTGTTAATTTTAATCCAGGTTTAGGGACTGATATTCTAAGTCCTTAAGTGTCATTTGAAAAAAGAAAGAAATTGTATAACTTGAGCTTTTTGCAAACTTGAAAGTGTTTAAGAAGTTTTCCTATGTTTTCTAATTTTTGTATGAAGTTGGAAAGGAAAATGTTGCCCCTTCCATTCACCTGTCCCTCACATTTTATTGTTGAATTTATACAGATATATCCAACAAGCTTCTGCTGGACAGCCTCTCATGTTCTCAACCCCTTCTCATCTTTCTGGGCAGGGATGGAATTATGATCTTCCGGGTCTCCCACAACACATGGGTTAGATGAGCATTCTCCTCAGACACTGCCATGTATAACTGCCATGGTGGCCAATGCCCTGGCTGTTTGGGGTGAAGGCAGAGGGAAATCCATATTTCTTTCCATATGAGTCACAGACCTTGAGTACTGTAAAGCCAGCAATGACAGAGTTAAACAAGACTGTGAAAGCAGGTTTTTCAGAGCCCAGACTATGTTTTCAGCTTGAAAGCATACTGTAGCTTTGAGGAGAATTTTTCATCATTGGACAGGATCCAGCATCTCACCATCTATGTTACAGTTTGCTCAAAGGCAGGCAGATTATGAAGAAATAGCAGCCACATCTGTGGCAGCCACATTTATCCCATCTGCTTTTTATTTTATCAACTGGGAAAGTAAAATCCTAGTCATCACACAAGACTTTTATAAAGATTAGTGCAAATAATTCAGCACTTGCAAAACATACACATAAATGTTTTTCCTTCTGGATGAGACACTAAAAAAATTACATTTCCAGTGGATTTAATTACAGTTAAAAGCTTTCACCATTTATTCCAAGTTATTATAGTTATTATAGTGCTTACAGGCTTCATTCAACTAGTCCTGTGTCGCCCTTGCCCAAGTAATTTTTTAGAGCAGGATGTTAAAAAATAGTACCACACAGTGGTCTTTAATAAAACATCGATCTGGATGCCTCCATTTTACTTTGGCTCAGGTCCGTGTTGCTACTGCCACCAGGTGAAGGTAGGAGGCTGGTGTGGATGTGGGGAGTGAGAAGAAATAGTAACCAGGAGAAGTAGGGGGACAGAAAAACCACTCCATAATGCATTTTCTCCTGTCACTGAAACCTGTCCCAGGTATCACCAGTAGTCACAGCAGCAAGTACTGTTTATAAAGCAACCAGGCACTTCCCTGTGATCTTGTTATGCTGTTAGCCTAAGCGCACACAACTTCACTGGTCTGGAAGGGAGAAACTTTTCATTTCTGGTGTAGTTCTGCAGGCACTGCCCATTTGTTCCCATGCCAACACTGGTTAATTGATTTCTTTTCCCTCTTCTTTTTTGCTCAGATCTCTTCCTTCTTTCCTGTTGATTTCTCTGGAGAAGTCATAACCTCTAACAAAACAAAGGTTTTGCTATACTAAGTAAGTCAAAGTTGCTTATGTCCCCTCTTCCTAATCATTTGCCAATCCTGTCCTATACATTTTTCAGTTGAGGTAAATCTTGCCTAAGCATGGGCAACAAGAAACGTGCACAGCGTGCTGGGGAAATGTTGCCAGTGCCTTGTATAATGACATTAATATGTTCTTATCTCTACTGCAATTGATTCATGCGTCAGAGAGTTTTTGATCTCCCCAGGCACAGAGAAGCTGCATCTTTGGCACTAAAGCACAGCCTGTTCGGTTCTTACTCGCTGGGTCCTACACAGAGCACATCTGAAACCCCTTTCAAAATCTAGTGTCACTGTCCCCATTTTACAAAGGCAATTCAGACCATGAAATAATTTACCCAAAGCCACACAGCAGGCTGATAGCCAAAATTAAGTGAAGACTATGTGTGCCTTGACCAACAAGCGCTTTGTCCTGTAGACCACAGGCTGCAGAGAGAAACCAGACAGGCCTTTTTTAATCTAAGGTCTAGGAAAAATAAAGTGTAGTGTTGTAACTGAGGAGGATGGAAGACCTTTCCCATGGATAAAATAGAAAGTGATCACTGTATGAAATTCTGTTGACATTATATCCATAACACTTTTGGAATGAAAAAAAAAAAAAACAACAGGAAACCTGCCAGAGCACAGTATTGCTTTGCACTCACATGAGGTCTTTCATCTGCGGGGTACAAGCTATCTTTGCCAGGTCAGAAATCACTTCCAGCTTGCAAGCAGACAAATAGTTGTATTTCTGGCCCAAGTAATATTACATAGCCCTGGTTCTGCAAGACTTAATTTTTTCCCTTTATCCCCTGTGATTACCAGCAGCTGCTTACATGGTTTTTCTTTAAGTACTCAAATGAGTCTTTGGAAGATTTTAGTCAAAGCCACTGGGAGCTGGAAAATGACAAGCCTCTGTGTTCAGGACATCTGTCCCAACACACCGTCCTCCACTAGGTTTCTTAAAATGTTGCTAAACGTGTCATCCTGATTAAAGAAACACAGAACTATTGAGGCTGGGAAGTGTCTCCGGAGATCACCCAGTCCAACCACCTGCTCAGAGCAGGTCAGCCACAGCAGGTTCCTCAGAGCTGTGCCTGTTAGGTTTTCAATATCTCCAAGGATGGAAACTCCACAGCCGCACTGGGAAACCTGTTCCAGTGTTTGACCACACTCATGGGAAAGAAGTGTTTTCTTGTGTTCCAGTGGAGTTTTGTGTATTTCAGTTTGTGCCCAGCACTGGACACTGCCAAGAAGAATCTGGCTCCATCCTCTTTACTCCCCAATCCTCCACCCCCCACCCCATATTATGTATATATAGACATAGTTAAGATCCTTCTGAGCCTTTTCCTCTCCAGGTTGAACACACCCAGCAGTCCCAGCTTCTCCTCATGTGACAGATGCTTCAGTACCTTCATCATCTTTGTGGCCATCATTGCACTCACTCCAGAACATCCATGTCTCTCCTTCACTGGGGAATCAAGGACTGCATGCAGAAACCACATATGCTTCAATAAGCCTAAGCATCTCCCTCCACATGTTGGCAATGGTCTAATGCAACCCAGGATGCCACTGGCATTCTATACCACAAGGACACATTGCTGGCACCATGTCAGCACATTTCTCCCACCTGTCCAGGTCCCTCTGATCGGCAGAACATCTATCTGGTGCATCAGTCACTCCTCAAATTTTTGTCTCATAGGATCATAGAACGGTTCGGTTTGGAAGGAACGTTAAAGATCATCTAGTTCCAACCTCCCTCACACAGGCAGGAAGACCTTCCATTGGTGTCCTTCCATGAGACCAGGTTGCTCAAAGTCCCAACCTGGCCTTGAACATCTCCAGGGATGGGGCACCCACAACTTCTCTGGGCAATTTCTGTTCCAGTGCTGACATGCTGGGGTTGCGCTCTGCTGCATCTTCCTTGACATTAATGAAGATGGTAAACAGGATTTTTTATTGTCACTATTGCCATGAAGGGCAACCCTCATTACTGGCCTTCAACTGGGCTTTATGCCACTGACCATAGTGTTTTAGGTCTTCCCATTCAGACAGTTTTCAGTCCAGCTTACCATTCGTTTATCTACCCCACACTTCAGCAGTTTGCCTATGAGGATGTTCTGGGATACAGAATCAGACATCTTGCCAAAGTCCAGAATAACACTATTGACAGCGATTTCCATGTCTTTTGAGCAAGCTACCACATTGTAGAAAACCGCTAGGTTGTTCAGGCAGGATTTCCTCTCCATAAATCCATGCTGAGTACTCCCAGTCACCTTCTTGTCGATACTGGCTTCTAGGATTACTTGCTCCATTACATCAAAGACAAAGTATAGATCCACCTTTTTAAAATGCTTCCTAACCGGATTGTCCTCCACTGAGGATGAGTCTATATCACTCTGGACTTTATCACTGGTCTTAGGACCCTGGAATACCTGAGGGTGTTGTACCTCCTGTACACCTCACTTTTATGTCTCAGTCTAGTCGGCAGCTCCTTGATCACGCTTACGGGCTTCCTGCCCATTTTGCTTGGTTTCTGCTTGTTGTCATGGACCATTCTTGAGCTTGGA
>VXAK01000474.1:29289-55808 GCA_013399435.1 Arenaria interpres | reverse complement strand
AAAAAAAAAAAAAAAGAAGCTCCACTGGCATTTCCTAGGTTGACTTTTGACTTTTGCACACAGGAGAAGGAGGGAGGAAGAGCTTAGCCTTCTTCAACTGCAGTGCTTTCATTCAGAGGCACAGAAAAAATCCACCTGTTAGTTAGATTCTATATTCACATGCATTAAAAATATCCTCCAGGGTATTTTGCCTATGCGGGTGAGGAGGTGTGAGGCAGGGAGGGTGGAGGAAGAGCAGCCAACTTGGGGGAGGTCAGGGGGATTTGTCAAACACTGCAGCTACTCAGTGCATCTTGGGAATTATCCTTCTCTTATCCTTTCATTTAGGATGACTGTCCTAATCTGCAGCTGAGGAATCTTGAAGAAGGGAGTTTAAAGCCGTTCATTAGAGACAAGTGACTGCTGCCACAGTGTGTTTTTCGTTTCACCCAAGAAGGGCTCAGGTACTATCAGAAAGGGCAGACCCCAAGAAGGGCTCAGGTACTATCAGAAAGGGCAGACCAGTGTTGGCTGCACAATACATGAGGCACACAGATGATTACCATTGGGTAAATCATCAGCAACCTTTAATAATTTTACTGCTGCTGAGTGCATCCAAGCCCCTGAGAGTAGCCCATCTCAGAAACAGTATGAAGCCAATGAAGAGGATGGGGTATCGTGCCTTACCCTTGTATTATTTCAGCTCGGCAGCAACTCCCTACATAGATGGAATGGCAATTTTCCAACATTAAAGTGGTTTTAAATAAGTAAAATGTTTTTAAATGTCCAGAAGGCTTTGGGCACTCAGTGTTCTGGTTATAATGGCACCTGCTGCCTTAATCCACCATGGTCCTCTAACTGTGGCGTCTGCTCTGACTGGAGGAAAACAGCTGCAAACTAATTGTACTGGTACCTTGGGTTACACTTCCTCAAATGCAGGACTTTTTATTTTCCTTTGCTGAACCTCATGGGGCTAATTTCTGACCATTTCCCCAGCCTGTCCAGGTCCCTCTGAATAGCAGTGCAGCCATCCAGTCTGGCCACCTCCAATGGATCCCTGCCCCTGGGCTGTGCGACCAAGCAGGCAGTTACTGGCTGTGGTGCTGGGAGGGGAGATACAGCCCTAAAGTTTGCTGCTCTGCCCACCTTAGGGTTTCCTCCTCTGCACCTTCCTCTCTGTCCTCATTTTTCATTCATCAAAAATCCACTGTGAGAAGGCTTGGTGCCAGGCTAGTGTGGCTGTTAGCCTTTAATACAGGGGTCCCAGTAGGTCTATAGCAACAGGACTGGTTGAAAAACTTACTATTCCAGTTCTTCCAATCTCTCTTGCTGCTCCACTTCTCCAAAGCATGCATCCAGTCCTCATAGAGATCAGCTGACAGAAGTTTGGAGGGGATGTTTCAGAGCAAGTCCTGCGATGCTAAGATCTTCAGGTGATGCTTTGGACACTTCTGCTGGGACCATTCGGAACACCCCTGTGACTCTGCCTCAGGAGGAGGCAGCTTGGTCTCGGCCACCTGCTCTTGCAGTTGCCCTGCACTGAGACTGCCAGAGCAGGCAGCTCCCAGGCTGTGTGCCAAGCAATCCTGCATTAGACTGTTAACAGGAGAGAGCTCTTCTCTGCCTTTTCTTCACCCCTAAGTCTCATCCTGCCTCCCTGAGCAGACTGCTGAAGAACACCATGAAGTGGGTTTCCCAGAGGCTTGCCAGAAGAGGAACATAATAGGAAATAGAAAATTTAAATGCCTATTTTTCCTAAGCCTGAATCACAGAGTTTCAGCTTCACTGCAGTGTGAGCTGGGGGTCCCAGCCAGGTCAAACCCAGTCACTAAAGTGGGCTCCTGCAGGATCACAAGGAGCTGATTGAATACACATGTAATGTCACAATGCAACACAAGGAGAACGGGTAAAGAGAAGCAAGTAAATAAGAGTAACGTTGAATTACATACAGGAAAGCAACATGAGTTACAGTATTTTAAATGATGGGCTAAAATAAGAATCCTATGTTGCGAAACATTTGACTGAGTACATTTCTGAAACTGAAGATAGTGCTGAATATATGTCATTTCCCTGCTGGATTTCAGTAGAGGTAAAAGATTTGTGAGAAATTCTGACCCAGATATCAATACTGCTTTACTGCTTTATAGGTAAATGATTTGAGCTGGACTGATTTCTATTGGAAAACAATGAATTCTGGCTAAATTCAATGAGCTTATACTGATCCCTTGGTGGGCAGCAAAGCAGTGAGGTGAGGCCACAACTGGAGTACTGTGTCCAATTCTGGGCTTCCCAGTGCAAGAGAGACAGGGAACTACTGGAGAGAGTCCAGCGTAGGGCAACGAAGACGACTGAGGGATTGGAGCCTCTCCCTTATGAGGAAAGGCTGAGAGGGAGACTCTTTATCCTGGAGAAGAGGAAGGCTGAGGGGAGACCTTATTAATGCTTGTAAGTATCTAAAGGGTAGGTTGAAGGAGGGTGGAGCTGGACTCTATTCAGTGGTTTCCAGTGATAGTACGAGGGGCAACGGGCACAAGCTGGAACATGGGAAGTTCCATTCAAATATGAAGAAGAACTTCTTTCCGGTGAGGGTGACAGAGCCCTGGAACAGGCTGCCCAGGGAGGTCGTGGAGTCCCCTTCTCTGGAGATTTCCAAGACCCGCCTGGATGCAGTCCTGAGTAATGTGCTCTGGGCAATCCTGCTTTGGCAGGGGAGTTGGACTAGGTGATCTCTAGAGGTCCCTTCCAACTCCAACAATTCTGTGATTCTGTGAAGTTTGGGCTGTGATTTACCCTGCAGATAAATATTATTTATTTGATTTCAAAGAGTTAAAAATGATAATGCTATTAGAATTTTAAACACCTTTTACATCCAGGAAACACTTTCTACTCTTGCGTCAAGAGTGGATGTAACCCTGACAACCAGCAAAGACCTCTTGTATGCAGCAGACTTAAAACTAGCTTCTCCCACTTGGCAGCTTACAAGGGACACTTCAGCAAAGTTTCCCTTCCTTCAACTGCTTTCAGGCTTTTCAAGTCAGACAGAAACCTACAAGCCCTTTAGAAGGCACCTTCCAGCAAGGGTAAGATTTCTGCTCCGGGACTGCAAACCCCTTGGCCTGCAAGGTGATCACGGGGTGTTCTCTCCTGTTTCCCCCTCAGGTTACACTGGAACAATGGGTCTCATCACACAGCCCATGGGAGCAGATGAGTCAGGGTGCCAAGAAAAGCCCGGGTTTTTTTTAATACTTAAACTTGTAACTATTTAAAGACATTTAAATTCCTCATTCCTTTAAAATTCACATTGCCATGAAAAACTCTGATTACACATGGCTGGTTACAATAATTTTTTTCCTAAGCATAAAATAAAGTAGCAGGTGATCTTCTCAGTCACACTAGCTCCTGTATTTGTGCAGGTCTCATGCATAAGTATAGCATGCTTTAGAGGACCCTGCGTGAAACAAGCTGATTTCTCAACTGGAAGCTGTAGAGATACATAACTACTATGTTGTGCATTATCATCAGCAGGAGCATCTTCGGTTTGAAAGACTGTCACCTAAAAAGTTAGAATTCATTTTGAGTACTTCATTCCCTAAAGCCTCATTTCAGTTTCCTTCCATTTTTCCAATTCTATTTTAGAAAACCTTGAAACTGTGTGTGAAGGGTTTTCAAGTCAATCCATATTTTAAAAATGCCAAAGACCAGTTTATTTTGGCATGGCAGAAAAAGATACATTACAGCATGGCCAAAAACTTGCACAGGGTAATTAGTATGTTTCGTAACAGCTTCTCCCTTAGCAAAACCTACATGCAGTGCCTATGCTCCAGCACTTGGTGGTGTCTTCTGCCAAAATATCTCTGGCTTGCTACAGCACGGTTAATATGTATGGTGCCAGCTTTCATTACAGTAGAGATCATCAATGTTCTAAGGATAATCCCCTCTGTTTCTATCAAGTAAGCAGTCCCTGAGGTCATCTACATCTGGCCTCCTGTCTCCACACTGGATTGTCAGCGATAAATCTTTTCCCTTCAGTGCACGTGCTGAGGACATATCTTTCTGTGATCACCAGGGGAAGCCAGAGGCCTTCTCAGCATGCTGCTCCTTCCTTCAGAAACCACAGACAGCAATATTTCTGCTTGGCATGTGGTAGTGTCATCCAAGACTAATGATTTGAGGGAAGTTTCTTCATGTGTGTCTCCTGTAAAAGTGCTCAGCATGTATATGCCACGTTTTTCTTTGTGGATCATCTATTTTACTCTTATGCAGTTTCCCTGTTCTGCACCTTCCTTTGCTGTAGAATGGGCCATCTCATGCAGGCTGCAGTGATACACATCCAAATGGAAATCCATCTGCTACAGCAGCATGCTCACATCTATGTATTAATGTTGTGCCAAAAGCCATGCCTCTCTCTAGGTAAGAATGACAAGCTCTGCAGGAGATTAAATTCTGGCACATTGTTTTCAGAAGACCAGAAGCTCAACCTAGGGCTTTTCTGTTTGTACAGTGTCTGCACAAATAAGTCATGGATACTGTACAGGACAAATACGCACTCAGTGAGGACAAATACGCACATCAATCTGGCAGCTTAAAACCATTTTAAGATTGGCATAAACTATCTTTTGAAGCGCCTGCCTGCTGCTAATGAGCACTGCAAACAAGAATTAGATCTCTTGTTTCTGCCTTTTCTTGTGTCCTTACGCTTTTCAAACTCTTGCAAAGTTTGTTGAACCTGTGAAATACGGAAAGGGCATGTTGTTGTAAAGCAAATGGATTTGCTCTGAAAAAGGAAAATCTGCCCTGTCTGCCGTACAGTGTCACAAAGGACAGAGAAAGTAAGATTTATGTTTAGCATAGTCCCATGCATTACTCAGGCTGGAGCGTGTATCACATGTGCTCACTGCTACGTAAAATCTAAGTTTCTCTCTCCCTCCTTCTGCTCAGAGAGAAACAGAGACCATAAAAATCACTCTGCACCCTGCTATACAAAGGAACTGATCCGATCTAGATGTACATGGGGAAAAGAAAGTCTGTAGAACCACCACAAGGGACAATGAGTGTTTAGTGTTTCTGTTTCCCAGGAGTTCTCCACAGTGCAGCCCCCAGCTCCAGGACAGGTGTACTTGTACTCAGCTTGTACTCAGCTTGTACTCAGCTGTACTTGCTGAGCCTCTGTCCCCATTAAGTGCTGCATCTCACAATATTACACAGGCAAACAAGCAGTTTTGCAAAACAATCCCTTCATTACTGAGCTCCAAGTTAAAGGTTTTCCTCCACCCTCTGTCCCTTTCTGTTGCTCCTTCCCAGAGCTTCACAGTATCTTGTAGCCCAGTTGTCTGAGGTGTTCAGTCCGGCCTGTGAAGACTCCAGCTGCATACCTGTGAATTTATGGTCATTAACCAGCTCTGTGACACAAGCTGCTACACTTTCACTTTGCTCAGTGCTTCTGTTAAGATTGGTATAATGAGGTACTTGTTCAAGAGAAGCACAATGCAAGGAAAGAGTTAGATAACTAGGCAGAGGTGGAACTTCCTTCTAACCACAATTCAACTGAAAACAAATAACTTCAAGATCTGCCTTCATCTACACTAGTAATTTAAACGAGCTAGGAAACATGCCTTCTCTTTCTCTGAAAAGGCAAATTCCTTTTCATTTCTGCTTTACGTCAAATTAACGGTCCCTCTACTTCACACATACCAGGTGTATGAATTAATTTCTTTAAAAAATGATCAGTTCATAGGTATCTGTTTAAACCCTGGGTAATGTTCTCAGTTTGGATTTTGCTCTGGTCTAATAGAAGGTGTCACCTCTGTCCCTTATCTTTGTCACTGTCCTTAGACATCATGCCCACACCAATGCTTTTATACTGTTTAAAAACGGACAGCTATTTATATTCCAAGTAAAGTTTTAATTCCTTTAAATGCTACCCTGAACATTATTTTGAATCCATGCTCTTCCTAATGCACTCCAATTTTTGAAAGTCAGAGTGATATCTTGGTTTACCACTCTATTGAAAAAGCCTGTGTTTTCAAACTTTTAAATTAAGATCTAAGTCATCACTGTCAGCAAGGAAGGTCTGGGGAAGAAAGAGGAAGAGTTTGTTACTACTAGATAGCAAGTTAAAACCATAAATACAAAGAAACTCTTTGTTTTTTCAGACTTAAGATCAGAAAACCATTTCTACTATCAAGGCAATAGCCCTGGTCTGAAGTCCACTGAGAATAGCAAAAATCTTCCCATTACTTTTGATTGGTTTGTAGTAAAGCAGAAAAGAAAAGCAATTCGCCTTTTCAGAGAAAGAGCAGGAATGTGCTTCTTCAGCACTTCCTAGAAATCTGATTACTTTCCCAATTAGGGCCTAGACAGTTACGCAATTTAATCTGAAAAGATAAACAACTCAAGGTTTTGTTTCAAGTGATGAAGTCCAGTGCATTAAAAAAAATGAGCAACAAATCCATCAGTAAATGGCTGGGGAGCTTTCTCAGGTGAACAGTGTCCTTCTTAGGACTTCACTTACACTGAAAATCTCATCAGGATGATGAAACAGTCAGGTTTGTGCTACTCAGCACAGGATAGTTTATGCTCAAGAGCTCACAAAAAATGCACATACATTTCCCACAGTCATCAACCAGATTAAAAACTGGTGTCCATAGCGGGCTTTAATTTTTGAATGATAAGTAAAGAAAAACGTGGGATTTTTTTTATAACCACCTTATGCCTCCATGGCCTCCCAGCATGGCTCAGCCTGCACTCTGACAACTCCCAGTGCATTTCCAGGGGTCTCACTGGTGAACTCAATGGAGCTGTACTCGGTAAGGGATTTATTCCATCACCCATCTGATGGAATAGAGACCCATGAAACTTGGATTGAAGGATATAAAACACCTGTGCCATGAAAATAACTTTCAGCTTTTAGAAAAACTGGATGAATTCAATATAATGACTGCCAGATGACAGACACTGCAATACATTTAATGATAAAATGAAAGACAGCAACATTACACACCTGTTAGTTTGGAAAAGACAGAACTAAGTGGATCATCTCACTGTTCTTCTGCATAGTTTTCTTTTTCTTTATATAACACAGGTTACCTTGTGGCTAAGAAAGGGTCAGGAGCAAGTTCTGATGCCCACACATTTCCATATACAAGATGATCTTTTATAATTTGAGGTATATGAGTAATTACTGGTAGAAGTATTTGAGACAGTCTTCTGAAGTAAGTACATCCTCTCCATGGGTAGTGTAACTCTTCATGAGACAATACAACGCTCTCCTTCTTGTGCAAAGGAACGTGTCTTTGGAGAAAAAAAAAATTCTCAGGCCCTTTTAAAGGTCAGAAAAGTAATGAAAACCAGCTATGAAAGACAGCCCAGGGTGGTCACAACAGGGCCTCAAAGGGATGTGCCTAAAACCAAGCTGAAAACCTGATCCCCTGAGCTAAATGGGTTTGTGTAGCAGAAGCCTTCCTGAGTCTTTCTTGGCTTGGAGGGTGGCCACTTCACTGAGACCACCATGCACCCACACCGCCAAAATGTTGCCAGTGCAGGCCCAAAGGACATTGAAAAAAACCTGAAGAATCTTGTATGACAAAAAGGGAGCGATCAGCACATATAGGCAATTTGACAGACTTGAAAACTACGCAGGAAAAGGGCAAAGTATTAGTGGTCTTTCCGCATTTAGGTAGGATGAAGCCCTGTCCTGATGGAGAATTAGACATCTTCTAGCTAATGTGGTGCTTAAACAACAGCTGACATCAACTGGACTACAGAGACACCCCATGCTCGAAAACTGTGACCTGGGGCTTCATCCTGGGCCAAGGAGTTGCTGTTTCTCTAACATGTGTGGGCAGGAACGTAGTAGTGGCATCAGCTAGAGGTTTGCTCTGACACAGAAAAAAATACTTTACTAACACTTATCTTTTGCAGATTGTAGCCAGAGGAAAACATGCTCACTTGACAAATAAATAGTTCATTCTCTTTCTTGTCCTAAGCATTTAGTAGAGAGAGAAAGCATTGTGTATATGCAACGCCATCAATCAGTCTTGAGAAACGCTATTGTTCTCACAAGCCCAAGAGTGTTTAGAGACCTGTGTTTGTATTCTTACACCCTTTGTACACATGTGACACTTCCTGCTTTTGCAATGTAACAGCAGTATGAGGAAGTACTGAGAACACTGCAAGAAAAGTTGTCTCCTCACATTAGCTCAAAACTCATGAGAATTTCTATACTAAAAAGGTGAGAGGACAAAAAGTGGATGAACTTGGAAATTGTGACGACAGAACAAGCTATTTTTCCACAGAAAATGTCACCTATAATTTAGAAGCAGAATAAATTTAAATGAGAGGTACATGGCTACCCTCCTCACTCCCTGCACCCTCCTCATCCAGCAAACAGCTAGGACAGCGTCCCAGGACTCAAGCAGGAACTCAGAGAAGGGTCATGAACAGCACCACACTGCAGAGACATTTATTTAGTTTCCTTGTCTCCAGGCTGTCTTATTCCCCTACTTTTCAGCAATGCAGGAGGTGGGAGAGGAGAAGTCAGTATTGCAGCAATCAAAATACACCAAGCATCATCGAACCACTGATCATGATAGGAAGCTGGTAATAAGAGAGGTACTGGAAGCAAACGACTGGCAAGGACCGCGCTAGTTATCTGAGAAAGAAGCTAAAAATGATGAAGATTTGTTTGATGGCATGTGTGGAAGGCAGCTTGTCCCTCTGTCAGTGCACAGTAGGACTGCACACCCTGCTTGGGGAGCCGCTGGGCTGGTGCACCGAGGAATTGTAAGGGCACCACCTGAAGGGCAGTTCCTATTAAGACAGCAAAGCTGGCAAAATAAGGCTTATCCTGTGCCTTTTTCCCTCCCGTTACTTTGATGTGCAGCCACACGCTCAACTGCTCCGTTTAAAACTAAAATAGATGATCTCACTTACGTCAGCCGTGCAAGCTTTAAGAGTGTTTGTCCTTGTGCTTGCTTGTAAAACTCTCATTCCCAAGGTTTGTCTCTTCTACCAGACTGATGCCTTTTCTTCAAGTTAAAGGGAATCACTGGGGCCTTTGAAATCTTTTCTCCCTTAGGAGGAAGAAAGTCTTTACCCAAAACGCATGTTTCCATATCTTTCCAATCTTAACAAAGGTGTTCTCTGGAAGCTAATTTTGAAATCAGCTAGTTTTTTTGCTGCCTCCAGGTATCCCAGCAAACTTTATGTGCCGGAAACAGAACCATGAGCTCCAAGAGCATGAGGGCCCTGCCTCTGCCTCAGCAAGGCCATCTACATATCAGTTCAACACAGAAGAAACAGATGAAACCCAGGTTCTCTCTTCATGCAATAACTCCTATATGTTTGAAAACAATGAAACAACTGAGTTACCTGATAATATTATAATATTCTTTCTCAAAATATAAATTTTAATTTGTCATTGACCTATGGTGTGCTGGGTATTACTTAGCACTTACAGTCATTTATTGCTTAATGGGCACAGCCAGCAGTGTGCAGAACACAGCAGAAACACCACCAGTGCTGCTACTTCTCGTTAGTATCAGTAATGTGCTCTTTCATGGAACTACTGTTATCATTTGCAGATACCCCTATCTGTAACAGGATGTAGCAGGAAGAGGAGACGTCCTAAGATGTTCCTTACAAATCATCACAAGGTTTGGAAAACTTACAGTTTCAGGTCAGGTAGGAAACACAGGGAGTAACAAAGACAACACAGAGAGAAACAAATAAACAGGAAGAGCTTTTATAAGTACATAGGTGACAAAAAGACTAGGGAAAATGTGGGCTCTTTGCTCAATGAGACAGGGGACCTGGATATGCAGGACACGGAAAAGGCTGAAGTACTGAATGCCTTCTTTGCCTTAGCCTTTACTAGCAAGGCTGGCCTTCAGGAATCCCAGGCCCCAGAGACCATAGTGAAAATCTTTAATAAAAAGAAAGTCAATAATCTTTTTGACTGATAATGGCAACTGGGAGAAGCGTCTGAAGACTGAAAGAGCTGGGGCTGTTCAGCCTGGAGAAGAGAAAGCTGAGGGGGATTCTCATCTATGTATATAAATACCTGAAGGGAGGAGGGTGCAAAGAAGATGGAGCCAGGCTCTTTTCAGTGATACCCAGTGACAGGCCAAGAGGCAATGACAAACTGGAACACAGAAGGGTCCCTCTGGACATCAGGAAACAGTTTTTCACTGTAAGGGTGACTGAGCACTGGCACAGGTTGCCCTGGGAGTCTACAGAGTCTTCATCCTTGGAGATACGCAAAAGCCATCCTGACATGTTCTCTAGGTGGCCCTCCTTGGGCAGGGGCGTTGGACAAGATGACCTCCAGAGATCCCTTTCAGAGTCAACTAGTCTGCGATTGCCTGATTCTGTGAAATACAATCCATAGATTTGAATCTACTCCCGACCAATTTAAATGGTTTTGGTTACAAGGCCAAAATAGGACTCAGCTGTCTCATGAGACTGTTTCCCACCCAGCCTGGAAAGGCAGACTTTCCTCAGGTTCCGTTGGTACTTTTGCTTTTCAGCTAAAACACGAAAGTAGAGTGCCACGACTGATAATAAAATTGAAAATTAAAAATAGGGGAAAATATTAGCACATCAGTGCAGATCTAAATAACGCTAGGCTCCAAATTTGGATGGATTTGTGTCTTAAACAGAGCAGCTCTTTCTTCCTTCTTCCCAGTTCTGAAATACCTGAGCCATGAAGACACAGTGCTTTCCCTGAGAAAAGCGATGAAGCAGATGGCATTATGTGTAGTTTTTTTCGGGGTCTTCTGAGGTCCTCTGTGGTTTGCACTCTACAGAGTCGAGTATATTAACAAGGGATTTGTAATTGCAAGCTGCATACAGGAGTAAACAACCAAACAAGAAATACTGTTGAGCTAATGAGGGTTAATGACAGAGTAAAATCTCTTACACATTAATTTCATGGCAATTGTAAACTTTAAGAGTGGTTTGAACATTTTACAGTGGAAAGGCTGATTACTTTAGTACATGAATATGTTAAAAATAGGACCAACAAGGGGGAATTTAATTGATATGGGGTAAATACAATGACAAGGCTTTAATGTACAGATTTGTTTAGGAAAAAACAATACTTTTTCCTTACTGTATACATACAGTTTTCATGAAGCAAAATTTTAATTGAAACTTATGTTATAACATGTGTTATGACCTAACATATTTCCTTATTTTTCCTTATTTTGTTTATTCAGATGATGATGTGAGCAAGTATAAAATTCTTCCTCAGATAAGATATCACAGAATTCATTAAGATCACCAAGTTCCCTAGGCAGATATTTTCTGGCTCCATTAACATTCTAGCATGAAGTGACGTCAATTAAATTCCATTTTTATTTGGTCTGTGTGATAAGCTATGCGATAAGGTCTCAGTAGGAAATGTGGAAAACCTTTATAGTCACCTCCATGTACAGAGTTTTACTCTTTGGTTAACCAGTCAGCTCTGGTTGCTGTTTCTGTAAAACTCAGTTGCAGCGTGAATGTTGGGTTTTGAGAAAATGGCTGAGATCTTCACCATAGCTTTTTTAAACAGTTCACATGTGTGATAAGCAACTGCCCATTTGAAAAAGGTAATGAATAATCCTCCACAAGCTAAACAGAAAACATCATTCCCTTTCTCCCATGCCTTCTCTGTGTCCTCCACTCCCCAGATACAAACTACAGGTTAAATACAGTAGCAACATTACATTGAGCAGGGAATTGTTTCCTCGGGAGCTCCTTCTTTTCATAGGTAGCAAGCATACATACAAAACTAACATATTAGGAAAGTGCTGCATTTTAAATTATAAAGACTTGTTCCTTGTAGCATTTTAATAGATAGTAGTGATATGTTGTGTTTGCTTCACACTAGTCATCTTCTAGGTGCGACATCTAAGAAAAAGAGTAATAGAAATACTTATCATCCATTCTAAACCACGTACCGCCCTCTTTGCTCCCAAGTCTCAAGCTGTGACGAAGCAGAAGGGCGTGCAGGCACCAGATGGACTATTTCCTGAAGTTGCCACAATGCCGGAAGAAAGAAGGGCATGGGCCCTTCCTCCTAAATCACCCATGCCACAGGCACTGCCGCACTGCAGCCCCACGGGGAGCAGGCAGGCAACTGCCCCGGATCATCTTCAATGTTCCTTGGATCCCTCTGGCCATCCAGCCCAGATGCAATACATTCTGCATTGCTTGTGAGCCCCTCACACTGCCCCTTTTCTCTGAGAAAGTATTTTCTCATTATGACTAAGCTGATTGGGTTGTTCTCACAACTCTGTAAAAGATTCAATATTTGTCTGACTAGGAGGATGAAGGGGGAAGTAACAACCTTTTCTGACCCATTGGTGGTTAGAAGCACCCCTGAACCTCAATCAGTGATTGTTAGGGAAGCAGATCTACAGGCAGCACAAACAGTTTTGGTTTTGTTCGTTCTAACACCAGTGAAATAGTTTGGGTTTTCCCACGAATTTCAGAATTTGAGAGCAATCTAGGAGACTGCTAAGTAAACCAGCAAGTGTGGGAACCAGAGCTGCTGCTGAAGTTTAATCACATTCACATGAGAATTCACCGGAACCTGGCAACTTGCCACCATACATCTGCTTGTTTATTTTACTCATCTTTTTCCATATTCACAGGTTCATCAGAGATTAATAACAGTTACCCAGTTTCTGCTTTGTACTCTAGCTCTGTTCATAAAAATACTGTATATGCCAGTTAAAACGAAACTGCGAAAAAAAGCTTATGCCAATTTCCTTTCCTTCCTTGAGATGGTCCTAAAACCCCATCTGTTCTGGAAGTACTCCACCTGTGAGCAAATGCCTCCCTGGCTCATGCTTTATTTGCTCGTGTGCCTTAAATATGAAGTTCTTTGGGCAGCAGGCCTCCTAACCACTTAGTATGCTTCCTTTATTGGAGATGGCTGTGTTAACACTAATAGCACTACTAGTGCTGTCTTGTTCTGTGTCAGAGAGGAGATAGCAACACGCTGTAAAACTGCCAAATAGCTTGCTCCTCCACCGTGCTTCTTGTGATGTGACTTTCCAGCAATCAAATTACAGCAATCATGCTCCTATAATGACAGTCGTGAACAGCAGCCATGACACCAGTGATGGTAATGACAGTAGCTGAGATATTATTTTTTCTTTGCCTGTAACAGAAAGCAGTAGCAATTAATTCAGCAATTTCTTACTGAGCAGTTTCTGTTTAAGTTATCCCCACAGCTTACTTAAGCAGGGTAATGGTGTAACTGCACTGCTTTGCTCAACACATGAGATAGCTTAGTAATTAGAAAACAGGGAAAAAAGTCACTAGGGGCTAAGTCCCGTGCTCTTAAAGAGAAAGAAAAAATCCTACTAGTTTTAATGGAGGAGGATAAAGCCTGTGGAATGCAACAACTCTGAAACAAATTAATTAATAATAGGCATTCAGCTCTTTCACCTCAGATCTGCATGCTTTTTATACATCAGAACTATTTTCAGCGCTGTGACGGGAAAAATTCAGCCTTTCACTTTGATTGTAACATTGGAATTTTTTGGACAACTGTAGCACTTGTTACCAAAATCTGTATGACTTCCCAGTGGTTTGGCTATGGCTTTGATCGTGGCATCATCCAATGAAACATTATACCTTCTTTTACCGTGTTTCCTGTGGCACGTAGGAAAAGGAACAGCCAACCTGAGATGGCAAGAGAGTCTTAACAGAGAAAATATATAAAATTTAAATAAAATAATTTATTAAATGTAGTATTTTAAACAATGGAGCAATACTGTATCAAAGTGAGAAGCAGATTCCCCTGAGACATACCCAAAGCATATATTCCATGTACAGAGGTGGGCAAAGAACATAGTTAGCTGTTTACAGGACAGGTCAGGGGTATTTCTCCAGTAATCTAATCAGATTTCCCATTAGATGAGAAAAACAATTTCACTCGGTAATAATGACAATAAACCCTTAATTAAAGAGTGACACTGTAGACAATTCAATGTAATTGCAAAACACTGTACAGCAGCAAGACACCTTCTCTGCTGACAGCAACTAAGTAACCTTTAACAGTCAATCACTGTTGTATAAAACTGCTAAGAATAGCACTTGATGATTCCCAACAAGCTATTTAACCTTTGGATAATGACTGCTCCAGACAACAGGACATTTCCTCTGCAAGGAAAAAGGGTAGTTGTGCATCATGTTCTTGGAGGCTGTTGTAAACTGGGTTATAACTGCTTTACAGATTGCAGGCCAACTGGATTATCTTTTGATAAATCCTGACATGTTCCATCCATTTCCATCACGCCACTGAGACTCTTGGTGATATCTATATACTACCACCAGTCCTTGACAGTACAGGGGTACTACTTGAGAAACACACTTTGCTACAACTATACACATCCCCATCTGTACTGGTCAAGGCTTGCCTGTGGAAGGCGCAAGCTTGTGCTGCTTGCAGACATGAACTTTCTCTACTTACCTTTTTAACCATGAAAACCTCATGGCTTCAGAAGCAGTAACACCTCGGGCCCAGCATCAAGGCTGATCCACTCCTTTTAAGCCTCGCCGCAGTCCTGCCCGCTAGAACGGGGGATCGGGCTGTTAAGCAACCCCTCTGTCAGCCTCTAACCCAGGCTACTGCCTGTTGTCCCCCAGCAGGCAGGTGCTGTTTTAGAAATACTGGCTACGTGTAGTCACACCGTCACCCACTTCCCTGTCAGCCGTCTTGATCCCAGCAAGAAGAACTTTTTGAGCACGCACAACATGTGGCATCCTAATTTCTCCCACGCCTCATTTCCCCTGCACACTACTCCCCTACCTCTTTGTACAGCGCCACGTAAGACAAAAGCGCTGTGGGGATTTTGCATAGGCTATGCATCCCAGGGGAACACCTGCTGTTCTACTTGTGGAGCTCCAGTGCACACCATGCAGAGTTTCCCGTGCAGTTTATTCCTACAATTTATTGTACAAATCTCATTCTTACACACCCGGGAAGCTGCGGGGGAAGAGAAAAGAAATCTCACCCCAAGCACTGCAAAATGAAATTAATCACCGTTCTGAAAATTTCCATCCTTCTCTCTTGCAAACAGCTGCACCACCAACATGATGAAAAGACTCACTCCCAGTAACACATCAGGTGGCTCCAGGTGAGATAAAGGGAAAGCTGCCCACAAGAGCAGCACCGAGGCAGCTGGAGGTCTGACACCTCCTATAACAATGGGAGGTGGGACAGAGAAGGACTCGGCAGAGGACCAGGAGGACCAGCAGCACCTGGGAAAATCTCTGCAGGGCCATGGCATTTGCAGCCACCCATCTGATGGTCTCACTGTCCAGGTGACTCTGCATTAGATATAACTACAGAATCAACACCTTCACAACGCAGAGTTAGAGTTGTTTCAGAGACCATGGTAGATAATTATGCTGTGTTTTGACTTTGAACTGGATTTTTAAGGAACGCGTTTAGAAATGTAGAAGTTCACACCTTACCACATAGGATTTAGTTTGATGGCCTCATAAGAAGTCCCTCTGCATTCAGGTAACCGGACTACATGAGTACTATTCCAGAAGTATTGTCTCAAAACGGATTAATACTTTGAAATTATCTAAAACTATGTCACTCTACCAGTAACACAGCCTCTGCTGATAAATTGCACCTGATGATTGGGATAATGGTCTACTGGTTTTCTAGAGGACATTAAATTATGTCTATATTGAGAGTAAAACTGGACTTTTTCTGGGCTCATTTCCAAGCTATGTTTACTTTCTGTGTTAGAAAATGGTGCTCTCCTCTCTGCCAAGGCTTTGGTCTGCTAGCAAAACTGTTACTCTCCCTTGTGACATTCAGCACTCTGCTTATTGATACTTGACAATTGTGACATTTATTGGAAAATGTGTTAGGCAAAATATTTCAGGAACACTAGACTGTATCAACTAGGAAACTTACTCTATGCCAGTTACACCTGCTGAGTATCTGGGGAATGTAAGATGGCACTGGATACTTTTGAAATGCTTATCCAAGACCTGGGGAGACAAATGCCATCTCTCCACATGTGCCCCCCCTTCCCTTTTCTTCCCCCAGCTTTAAATACGGAGCACGATGTCACAGGGTATTGAATAGCCCTTTTGTGTACTGGATCCGCTGTCTGGGCTGTGTCTCCTCCCGACTTACTGTGTACTCCCAGTCTACTCACTGGTAGGATGACGACAGAAAAGATGGAGCAGAAAAGACCTTGAGGACTTAGCTACAATCGAAAACACCAGTGTGCTATCAATACTACTTCTCATTCCAATCCAAAACATAGCACTACACCAGCTGCTAACAAGAATGTTAACTCCATCCCAGCTGAAACCATGACAGCTAGATTGCCTTCTAGGACCTCCCATGCACCTGTGCAAAGTAGGGTGTAAAGGCCACCATGTCCAAACATGTACTTTTAATAGTCGTCTTGCATGCAGCTTATGACCCCACAAAAAGGAACAGAGAAGAAAATCAGACTAAAGTTATAGCCCACAGTTGTTTTTCTGGATACCAAAATACTGTGACTTTTAAGATGTATTATTAAAATTATAATTTTAACGTCTTTTCACCCTTTTCACATGCTTCTCCAAACTATGAACATGAGATTATATGTTTATTTCAATGTGTGGCACTGAAATAACACTCTGATTAAAAGTTTGAGATTATTTCATTTTAGTTGTACTGGTAAGCAGAAGGTAAAAGACATTTTTTGAGGTTCTGTCCTCTGATGTAACATCTAACTTCCCTTTGCTTCACTGAAGTGCCATGAGTATATCAAACAGGAAAATGTGATATTTGCTGTTCTGAAGAATCAGTCTTAAAATCCTTTGTTTTTTCTTGTATACATGTCATACCCTGGAGATGCTGTATGATACTGTAAAATGATAGTGTTTCACACATCTGAAAATGGGACTTAGGGCTGCAACATGCACACCATTATGACCACCTGCCACCTAGTAACAACCAATCTTGTATCTGAAAATAAAAATGACATGAAATTATGGAGAAACATTTCCCACATCCTTCAAACAGTTTAGTATTAAACCTGATTTGAACTTTGTCCAGGTTTTGAGGAGAGCAGCTCTTTGCCTGCAAGGTCTGAGTTGGGGATTCCTTGCTATCAAAATGCAGCTGGAATGAAACTCTCTCTGTCGTAGGGAGGACATAGCATCAGTACTATTAAGATTCTGGCAAATTATATAATCATGAAACTCTTTAATGCAGACAAGTCTCATACTGAGTGAAGGTACAAGTTAACATGTACAAGATGAGCAGGTTCAAGCCTTTAATCAGGTTACTGGCAGCAGTCGTTCCAGTCTTTCTAGTTCCTTTTGAATTTTCTTAATTTATTTGCATCTGTCTAGCTACTGTATTTGTCCTATATGAGGCCTAGGCATTCAGAAATGAAGGGTTTTTTTCCTTTGTCACGTTAATTTGAATTTAATAATACATGCCAAGTGGTGAGGTATGAAACAGTAGGCTGAAATCATCCCAGCTTCTGTGGGGTTGAGAAGATGTGGAATGCATGCATTATACCATGGATAGCAAGGACAAAGACACACTGCTTCTGCTTTTATTTTTGCCTATCAAGGTACCTATACCTTTCTTTCTGTCTCCCAGTCTCTTCTACTTCCATTTTCACTTTCCCTAATGCTATTTTTTCTCTTATTTATTTGCGTAACCTCCTGTGTCAATTTCCCTTCTGTTTGTAACACAGTTCCACCTAATATTTACAGGCAGTACCGTAAGATGTGGGTTAACAATGCAGTAGGATAAAACTCACACCCAGAGAAACGGCGACTTTCATTCCATTTTAAATAACAACTCTTAAATTTTCACATTATTTCTCTAAGAAGGTAAAGCAGCAATAACAGGTAAAATACGTACACATTTTAAAAAATGCCTAAAAAGTTGCTTGTCAAAAGACTTGTTGTATGTTGAGTGAGCTTTTAAGATGGTCTTAGGGCCAGATTTCCTTGACTCTTTCACATATGACTAGCAGATAGGCGATGGGAGCATATGACCGAGAACTGGGCTTCTTATGGAATAGAAAGGTGGTGTGAAGTCACTTCTGGAGGCACTTTGAAGGGTTAGAAGACTTGAATGGCTGCCTTAAGTTAGACACTTAATGAAGATGTAACCCATCTTTCTTCCCAAAAGAGTGTTTAGACAATTTGTACAGATGAGGACTTGGCAAAAGTAAGCTTGTTAGGAAGAAGACTGCTGAGGAGGTCCAACTAAGAGCTTTTTTTCCTGTTTCTGACGCTGCACGTCGCTACACTCCAAAAGTGGTGATTTGTTCTTTACTATTTCGTTTAAAAACTGGCTGTGCATTTTGGCCTGAAAGAAACTGAAGTTCTACAAGAACAGCTGCTGCCACTAGTAAGTTATTGACATGTTTCCCGCTTGCCATATGTGCTCTGTCACTCCTACACTCTGATGAAGATAATACGGGGATGATGCTGTTTATGACCTTTCTAACGATAGCAATCAGTTATTTGTACACTCAGAGTGCGCACATGAAGGCTGCTTCTTGAAAACTTGGCTACTGATGTAAAATTGTTTAGAAATAACTGTTGCAAGTATTATTCTGCTTCTTCAGTGATGGAGCTATAACTTAATACCTATGATTTAACTAAGAGCTTTGCCCCGAAACTAAAGACTATAGCACCGTTTACATACTTTCTCAGGGCTTTCTCAATTCTAAATCCATGTGTATATATTGCTTCATGTTTGTGTATATCGTCTTAAGCAAATTGTAAAAAAGAGTCTCTCCTCAACATACACACACCCTTTCTCATGTGGAATTCCCTTGACCTCTTTCCTTTTAATTCCAATGATCAAAAATCTTGGGAAGTAATAAGGTTATGGGTTTAGTAATGGGATATAATTTCTTCCTAGCTCAGTACCTAAAATCCATTCCTAAATAAATAATGGCTTTCAATTACTATGTGAATGGATGCTAGTTGTACTTATTCTGATTTCCACTGTAAAGACACTGTACAAAAAAACTCCCAAACTCTTTTTCAGTTTAAATTATCAATTCATTACTCACAATATTTAAATCGGTGATACCACTAAGGCAGAGGTATACTGGTACACAGTGCTCTGTCTGTCTATTTAACACATCATTTTTGTCTGAATAAATAAAGAATCTGTTTCTGACTGTTTGTGTGGAGCCAGCAGGTACCTTAAGTTCTAAACATCAAACAAAAATAATTTGGGTCCACCATTTTTCTGAAATAGTATCAAATGGAAACTTACTAAATACTTAAATTGCAATCTTGTAAATTTAGCCTTCAAAGACTTATTTGATGACTAATACCTCTCACAGAAGAGGACTGGGGAATGGAAGAAAGTGCATTTATAGATTATAGTAATCAGCGCCCTTATTTCTGTATTCATGACTTTAAGCTGTGACAAATTCTGTAATAAGGCTATATTTTGGATTTTGCATTCAAGAACATTCACAAAAATACTTAAAGAAGGACTATATGTAATTAAATAAACTTCCTAAGCATGTTTTTGGGGGGGATACTAACAGATGAAATATTTACTACCTAGATTCATGGTGGGAAGAATTGCAGGTACTTCATGATGACAAATACGGTTTATTTAACTCTTTTTGACCTTTTCATTTGTTACGGGAATGCACCTCACCTTATTGACTGCTAGACATGAAAATATCATAGAAACAGGAACAGTGCTATCTTAAAAAACATAAATTAAAATTATAATTTGGAATAGTCTGAAACTATATTAAAAGAAATTCATGCTCTGAAATACACTGTAGTAAATTTGTTAACAACAAACAAGACTGAATTTCTCTTGTCTTCGTCACTACAGAACTGAAAGTATAATACCTCATCCCTTCCCTGAAAAGATCAGACTTAGTATTAAATGGCTAGTAACTTAAGGGTAAGTAAATGTGGAATTTCAGCCTATGGGAACACTGACCTAAAAGAACTAAACTAACTTAAAACTTCAGAAAAAAACCCCACCAACTCTACACCTAGTTTTTCTTTGCCTGGCAATCGTCTTTCAGCTATCACACTGATTTTCATTTGAATACTTAAAGATTGGATTTAAAATAATCAGTTTCCCTAGGGATTTCACATGGGGCACTTGAGTATATAATTTATTAATTAGATCACCATAATATGAAAACATCTATTGTTAAACATGTTAAATGCTCTGTCTAATGATTTCATTATTTCAAGGTTAAGGAAGTCAAAAATTCTTTAGACCTCTGGGAATACAATCAAAAATGCTGAAGAACCTAACACAATGTTAAGTAAATCCCAAAAGATTAAATTATCAGTTTGGATTCATCGTCCCATTTGAATGAACACCAAATCAGAACAAGATCATGATCTGCAACCCAAACAAGAAAAAATTGTGAGATCTTTTTATATATACATAATGCTACAGATTTAGCAAACCTATGTATGGAAAGCTGCACTCAGTTAAATTTCAGGTCATGGCGTTTCAATTGATAAAGCACTGCAGATTCTTTTTGCCTTTGGGAAGAACAGGCGTGCTGCATCATTGTTATTTGACTTCGCAGCTGCCCGGGCAAGGAAGTTGTCTGCGTGAATTCCAGCTTTTATACAGTACCTGGCATTTAGCCGCAAGAATTTTAAGATAAATTTACGATAAATTCCATTTTTCTTAAGTGGAAGCTGGAAAATCCTTTTTAATAGTAACATTAATAAGCATTTTGGCTTGATTATTAATATAACTTTGATTGAGAAGGTGAAATACTGACAGAAAGTGTTTCGTAGTGCAACATTTGAAGAAGAGAGTCACTATTAAAAGGTCCCTATCCCATTTTGCTGTTGATTACCGCTCCACCCAGAAAGCCAACATAGTTTATGAAGTTTAAATAACATAAAAAACTTGCACATCTTTAACCTACTAGAGAATAGAAAGTGTGTTTCATTCCAGAATAGGCAAAAATTGCAGGAATCCACAACACCTAGCTTTGCGAAACAGTATTTCTACAGATCAAAACAAAACCTGAAATATTGGTAACTATTTACAGTTAAAAATAGCATGCAAGGAAAAACTGAGAATACAGGAATCACAAAACAATGAACATTAAAGAAAGAAAAAAGAATGAAAACGGAAATAATTGCAAAAACTGAAATAATGATGATAAATAGAAAAAAACCCAGTAATGTAAGTTTGTCAAGGTTTCATGTATGTCTTTAGAAGTGTTTCTACTGAGAATTAATTTTTGAGTGCTCTGTATGTGGGAGTGGGAATGTTGTTTTGTTTCAAAGACTTGTCTTCCATTTGCAACAACTGTAAAAATGAATCTATTTTCTGTTTCATAAAAGCAGTTATGCTTCAAGAGACAAACTTCAAGAGTCTATAGGCCCATATGATGAGGAGCTTAACGTTATTTCAGACTCACTGAACACAAGTAATATATTCACTGTGGTTTATCCAAGCAAGTCATATAGCTACGAGACATGTATTGAGATACCAGCCTGAATTCAAGAGTGCTTCTCCCCCTGGTTGTCCACTGTAGGAATCTGACTTCACCCCACAGGAAAATGAACATCTTTGGGACTACTTGCATACAAGAGCTATTGAAAATTCAGGCCTTAGAAATGTAGTAGCAGCTCAGTAGCAAATTTTGGATTGATCTTGATTGTGCAAGGTTACTATAACTGCTATTTGATCATAATGTTAATCATATTCCTCCTGGACAATTATAAATATTGTCTGAAATAATCCTGCAGCCCCATGCATGGAGTTAGAGCCTATCGCTCTGTAAGAAGTCCACAGCAAGTTAGTAGGGCTGTAAAAACAGATGGGAAATGAACCACACAGATGAACATTGAAGGTCATCATATGTTAGTATGAAGCAGAAAACAGCCCTTTCATTGCTAACAGAATTCAGCGACAGCTAGTCACTTTGTTAGGAAACAATTTCTGAGCAAAATAACCTTCCCCTGAGGTGTGTATGGACATCTCAATTCTCATTTGACTGAGCCTATACATGTACTTACAGGAAATACTGAGTAGAATGGTGAAAACCTTAACAAAAAGCCATTAACTACTACAACCAAGGCAACAACAAGTGAGAGAGCTTGTTCTGTGTAGCTGAAAGCCAGACACCTCAAACATAAACATAGGTGAAAGGAACAGGCTTTCTGTTCCTTACAGATTTTCTTAACAATGATTTCTCTCCTACTGCCCTGGTAGGAGGGGCTGCCTTCTTTTCTCCTCATGGTATAATTCACATCAAATGAAGACAGCTTTTCTTTTAACGTATAAAGAAGAACTCTAATGAAATTTGGAAAGCAAGAGCACTAACCAGAATGTAATCCTGTCATATTTTTTCTCTCCCACCAATTAATGGAGCAGATACTGGTTCCTTAATAGCCAGGTGTTTTTAGGTGAAGAGAATCCAGCTTTTACAGACATGCAGACATTTCCTATCAAATTTTCCTTGCCCTTTTTTCAAATTAATGTTCAATTTTAGGCTATAAACAGATTAATTGGAGTAATGAGTGTAAAAAATACCCAAGAAGGGAAACAAGATTGGAACCCTTCTTCACATATCAATGCAATCAAAAATCAGCTACTTGTTTTTTCTCTTGAAGTTGTTTCTAAATAACATTTGAATACCAATATACAGTCATAACAGAGAGAAGCTCAGCAGAAATGTTGAGTCAGAAATGACACCATTATCTTTTGCAAAACTAGTGGATTAAAGGCAAAATTTTCTTCTGACATAATCCTATATTGCAGTGTTTTCAGAAGATATCCCAATCAGAAGTATGATAAATGCTAGCAATTATGTCATACGTGCAACTCGGGAATGTATAGTCTTAAGTCCATCTATAGTTCTTTGATGACTTCTGCATAGGGACACCTGTTCTTCAGTCCAAAGACTACCTTTGATTGTCTTCTGTTCAGACATGAAGATCTAAATGGGGAGAGCTCACTGAGGGACAGAACCTGAAAAACTTTTGAAGCATCACAAAATATGTGTTGCTTCTCTGTTATTAAAGGTTTTCCAGATACACGTTTTCACTAGATGGAGTCACAAGAAGATTCAGACCCTCCAAAAGAAATTCTCCTGGATATGTTGGATTTTGAAGGCAGAGAAGGAGAAGAAATTCTGAACATCTTACAAGCTTCTATTTTGTGTGCTCCTGCTTTTGTTTGTTCTGTGTTATTATTTTGTTCTTTCTTTTGTGACTGGAAACAATTACTAAAACTTTTTTTAGCATTTTCCACTAACAGAAAATTCACAGTAGTGCATGCTTACTGATGTCAGACTTAGAAGCAGCAAGTTGTTAACTACAGAACATTTGCTGATTGCTCACACAGCCCAATGTAGCATCTCATGTAGCATTAGAAAGTCACGGTCTGCCTAATTATCACCATCTAGACATAGTGCTGAAAAACATTGCTTTTGGAGCCCTAGCTGCATAACTATGTATTACCCTTCTTCTGGACTACTTAATTTGCTGATGCAACTCTTGTTTCTGGTACCAGAGTTCCCTTCAGTATATATGCTATAGCACTGCACCATGTGATATAGACGGGTCATAGGAACTGGCCTTGGCACAAGTTAGAAAGGAATGTGCCTGGGAAAAACCTGTGGGTTTCATCTCTACCCCCATCCAGCAGAGGAAGCTTCTCAGGGTTTAGAGCTGGTGTTTAGCTACAGAATAAAATCATGTTTTCTTGACCTGCTACTAACTACTCATGACTCATACTTCAAAAAGCTTGAGTGCAGTAAAACTTGCATGTAACTGTCCGCACATGCAAAAGCCAGATGCAATTTCTTGTTTTGAAATACTAAGACATTACACTGATACATGAGTAATATACTTCTGAATATTCTTAGAAAGCAAATTTTCTACTCCCCAGTGATGTACATGAGCACAGCTGTCCACCCATGTGCACAGCACCTCAAGAGCAGGATTTTGTCAGCACAATGGCACCAAAAAGCATTGAAAATGCACCGTACCTCATGGTTAAATTCCCTGACATGAATATCAAATACATTTTTCTCTGAAGATGAATACTCTTTCTTCACAGTGAGAGTGACAGAGCCCTGGAACAGGCTGCCCAGGGAGGTTGTGGAGTCCCCTTCTTTGGAGATTTTCAAGACCTGCCTGGATGCAGTCCTGAGTAACATGCTCTAGCTCTGGGCAATCCTGCTTCGGCAGGGGAGTTGGACTAGATGATGTCTATGGTCCCTTCCACCTCCAAAAAATTCAGTGAAATTCAGTGAAAAGGAAAAACATAACACAGCACTGAAAGACTTAAGAACAAATGGTTCATTGTGAAAGGAGGCAGAATCCCAAGCACGGGAGAAGGCATCTCGCTACATGGAAGATTTTGCACTGGCATCAGATTTCCCTGAAAGACAATCTTGCTCTGCCAGATAATGAACTGGGACTTGTATACTCTGAGGCATGCACTTGGACCAGAGTGTACTTTGATTCAGTATCTCAGAGAAGGCAGAGCTTTGAGAAGGAGAAAACCACAAAAGCCAGCAGAAGTCTTCAGGGTGCATGCTACAGTCTAATACCTGCATTTTCGCTTGTTTTGTGCCTTTGTAGAACTTAAAGATGCAAACCTTTATATTAGTTTGTGTTCAAACAGAATTTTCATTTTCCCAGTTGCATCAGATATGAAGCAGAATTCTTATACTCCAATAACACAGCTTATTGTAAATTAATGAGTGTATCATTAGTGAACATGTAAAATCTTTATAGATTCAATCTCACTTTAAATCTGATCCTTCTTTATAACGGTGAGCTCAAATCATCCTTTTATCTAACCTGACATTTCTACGGTCACTGCAATGTTATTTTAAAAAGCATCAAACTAGGAGACTGATCAATAAAAACATTCAGATAACATTTACTCTAACATTTTACAAATTTCTTCCCCTCCTCTGAAGATTTTGCATCTATATTCTCTAAGCAGTAAAATCAACAGGAAAATAAAACACTAGTTTAGAACTTCTCCATGACTGTTCTTCCTAGGGCTTAGATCACTTCAGACACTTGTCCTAAAATGGGGATCAATGTCATCTAGTTTTTGACAGCTAGGAGAGCTCAACAATGCTCAGTTTTCAAGTGAACATGCAGCAAAACTTAATTTAATTAATTAATTGCCAGAACTTTGCATGCTTTCTGGTTGGCAGTGCTGGAACTATAACTTGCCCAGATGCATCTCCCTCTTCCACTTTTAGAAAAGTTTTTACAACCTCTTTTCTCTTACATGCAATTTCCCCTGTGGACCTGGCTTAGACTATGTAACTGTCTTCAAAAAAACAGGAAATGATGGCAACGCTGACTAGAAGTCCTGTCCACATGTTGTCAGCACTACATATGTATGCTCTGCAGCCTCATAGTTACAAGAACAACCGAAGAAACCCAGCTGACCACGGAACTGCATAGGAAAAATGAAAGGATCTTTGGGTGGCTAAGAAGACGCTGATCAGGAATGGCCTTGACCATTCACACACATTAAAGAGACAAATACATTCTAATTTCTTGTAAAATGCATCCTTAATGAGCATGCTCACTATTATTTTAATAGATATCCTATTTTATTATTTGCATAAACTGATTAAATCAGTAGAACTGGAAAACAGTTTGGATTGTTTTTTAATATCACCTTGCACACTCTTGAAAGACATGGTGGGATTGGAACATAGGAGAGGGAAGAAAATCACTCATTTTAATTAACAGAAGAAATAGAACTCTTTGTAGTTCTATACATTTCTAGAAAAAAAATCTCTCCCCATTAACATATCACAGAATTGTCAGTCTTGAAACAGCATGTTGAATTTTAACTCCTGCATAAGCCATGATCTAGAGGAAGGCTTTTGATGTCTAAGGCTTTGTTATCCATTGCTACTCAGAGGGCTGTAAGTTGCCCCTTACTGCATTTTCAGATGTCTAGAAATCCTTTCTTAGTTCCTTTTTTTTTTTTTCTTTGAATGCTGAGGAAAGTAAATCTTCCTATGTGCAACTTTCCTTCAAAAATTGGTCCATGGTCACTGAGTATGTAATACTAAAGGAATGTATAAATGAAATTACTAATGTGAGCCTAAAGTACTATCTGTGCATGATGCTGGACTCTGTATGCTTATCTTGCTCAGTTAGATGCTCAGATCAGCACTGGCTCATAGATATCAAGACGAAAAAAAAAAAAAAGAAATTACTTTGATCATAAGATCTCACTCCTCTGTTAGAGACAACTGGAACTCACTAAGTATCCTGCAGTGACTGAGCACTCTGTACTGCCATCCTTATGCAAATGCTTTGACAATGCGAAGATGCAATACAAATGCTAAGTGTTCTGCATTGGCAAAATGATCCAGCTGCAAATACTGATGGTTCCAGCAAAATTTATCCTGGACCTGTGCACCACTGACTCTCCCAGTAGCATAAACTTGTTCTGGCTCAGACATGGCATACAATAACACCTCTCTCCAGACACTCAAGAAAGTAAGCTGTTTGAAGAAGCAAAGGTAAAAAGTCTCATC
>VXAK01000474.1:0-26455 GCA_013399435.1 Arenaria interpres | reverse complement strand
CTTGTGTTTGTTTGGTTTGGGGGGGGCAGCGTTTTTCTGTGAGCTTCTTTGAAGTCTCTGAATTGCGGGGCTGTAGCTTTTTAAGGGGGGAAACCCCAACACCGTGTGTGTGGGGGGTGTAGGTTCCTACATGCCTTCGGGGGCTGCCTGCTCCAGGATGGAACTCTGCTGCAGCTGATGGAGCTGCCCACAGCCCATCCCCGTGGGCGTCCGGCCGGTCGCTGGGAGAGCTCTGTGGGAGAACTGGGGAGGACTGGGGCGCTTCTGTCCGAGATGCAGATTTTCCCGACAGCAGCAGACCCTTTAAATAGTAAACTTGCCTCTTAGTACCATGGAATGGCTTTCCTAAAAGTAGCAATGTTTCCAAGACATGACTTAGGTGATCAGAGGTCCTTCCTCTCTCCTGCTTTCCCCCTCTTCTCTTTGCTTTTTAAACGTTGCTTCCTGAAAACGGAGCTGTCGTGGGTTCTGTTGCTTTGGGAAAACTTTGCACGGATGTTATGTTAGCTCTCCCAAAGGAAAAGTAAATATACTTGTTTCATGTTGCTTCTGAAAGGATATTGCTTAAGGTGAAGAAACAGTGGTTTTGTTCCTCCTGTTTTGTTAGGAAGTTATGTATTTATGTAAATGTTTTGAGCTAACATTTGGATAATGTAAGGTGGAGGAGCGCTCAGATCAAAACTAAAACCACAGAAACTCTTAAAATGAACCTAACATAAGGAGCATTGGCAGTTTGGGAATTAGAGAATGTGTATTGTAGCACCCACTGGCCTTTTTTATGTCTCAACGTAAATTTGTAGGATGTTTATCCCATAGTTTATTATGGTAGAGGTGCTTTTTAATAAAGTTCATTAAATGATGTCTCAAAATTCTTTGATCTTCAAAGCAGAGAAAACAAAGTCTGGTGAATGCCTGATGTAGTTGTTACTCTGACTCTTCCAGAACCTGAAAAACATAAATAATTATTGATTTGTCACATCTCTTCCTCCACATGGATACTTTCTCCCATCCTTAATGTACTTTTTTGCCTCATAACCATCTCAAATTTTATTCACAAAACCCAAAACTGAACAGAAGTATTTTAATCTGTTTTTTGTTTAAAGGTCAGTTTCTGGTAATTGAGGGGAAAAGAAAACACGTTTGTAAAAATGTTCCTCTTTTTTTAATTTACTGTATTTCAGCTCTTTTCTGGCTTCTTCCCCTCCTCCAATTAGATAAAACAGTGAGTGGAAAATCATCTTCTAAGTTTAGGAATTGATCCTCAAACCATTAAAAACAGCAAGGGGTTTCTTTCCCTGAGTTCAGCTGGTGCTAGCTTAGGGCTGTTTATAATCCTTAGTTATGTATTTAGGTCTTCTTGATCAGGAGAATTGAAACACGTGCCTGAAAATAAGCATATGCTTACATGGTTTGCTGTAATAGTGTGTGTTTGCAGAATGGCATTGATTTTTATTTTTTTTTAATTTTTTTTTTAGATTTGTTTCTTATCTAGCCTAAGGGTTTGCTTTGTTTTACTTTTGATACCAGCAGAATGGGCTAGCAACTATAAAAAAACACTTTCTCTGTGACTTGCATGATGGGGTCTACATAGTGTCGAAAACATGCTTATTGATCCTGGCAGCTCCATGTGTACAGTGCCTACTGTGCGTGTTTGTGGTCTGCGTAACCAAGGCATGTTCAGTGTATTGGCGATCTTGGCTACTTCGGAACAGAAGCTGGCAACAGCCTTTCCTTAGGACCTGGGCAGCTTTTCATAAGGCGCTGCCTCCCTTTCTCCCCCCAGCTCCCATTTGGTTTTAAGGAGAGATAAGAGCTGGCACAGCTTCCGTGTAGTTTTCAGCACCCTGCAGGTTACAGTGCTGTGCTAACAGTTGCTGAGAGCCTGTGTAAGCGTTTGTCTTACACAATGATTGCAGAATGTATACTTGGTGGTGGTGGTGCAGCTTGGTTACTTTGGTTACTGCTGATAATTATATGGTGCTATAGTTGAAATTTACATACTGTGGTAGCTAAAAAGCAAACTTCACTAATCAGGCGAAATAAAATGTGCACTTAGAAGCATATAAGATGAGGAGTTTGATATATGTTGTAATGTTCAAAGCCCCCTATTGCTTAGAACTGAATAGCAAACTTTGCACAAGCTAAATGCAATGAAATGCTTTTCTAAATAAAGTCTTAATGACAGTGTTAGGCAGGGATTGGGAAGAGGGTCCTCATGCCTTCCTTGCCATCCAGTGTTAGGTGCAGCTTGGGCCATTCTTCGTCTTCTAGGTGTAATTTATGTTTGAATCCATTTTGTACTTGTACCTGTTGGTTGTGGACTCACAGCACTGATATTCTGAATTTTATTTTCCTAAATAGATCAAGTGTCTGATTTGTCATTGCAGATTCCTGCTGTGGTTATGAGGTCATGCATCTTGTCTTATTCTTCACGTTTGTACAGTCCAGAAAGAGCTTTTTCTCCTTTAATGTGAAGAAGAAACTTCAAGTCCTCCTTCAGTGAGCTGGAAATGCCATCTTTTACCTTCCTTCTTTATTCTCCGGTTGTGAACTAGAAAAACAGTATCATCCTGTTGCAAGGTACGATATCTACCACTTTACTGTTATTTCTTCCTTGCTTTAAAACTAGCTGTTTTATTTGTGATCAGCAAAGTAGGGGGAAGTTGTAGGTGTTGCACATGCTTTGTATTTTTTCCCCATTGTCCAGATGTGCTTGTGTTTTGTATTTTGAAAAGCAAGATTTTTGAAAACTAAAAACAGTAGTAAGCTAGCATTAGTTTCTTCAGTATGTCATGGCTGTGATCTGCATCATAGTCAAGAAGTAAGTTAGTTGTGAAACTTCTGTGCTGCTGTGTAAATGTGTAGTCGTAGAACGCTTCTGCTTAGTAATGATGGCCATTTTATTAACTGTGCTCATTTTTATTGCTAGCTTTTTTAGGTTGAGATTCATGTCTCGTGTGACTGCATGCCACCCAGCCAGCCCCCTGTATTTGGCACCCTTTGTTTTTTATTAGATCCTTGTTACTGAAGCATTTCAAATTCTATACATAGTGATACACAATTTAAAATGTCTCTTTGACTCCAGGGAACACCCGTGTTAACACACGCTGGAGCTGAGACACAGAGGCTGAAAGATTCATCTGATGCTGTGTAAGAAGTGCATGTCTGCAGCTCATGGCGCAGTGTTAATAAGCTGATTTTTGTCCTCTTTTAGTGGAGACCATTCGCTGTGAATCATAACACTCATCCAATGAAAAAAGTACCAGGGATCTGGAATCGAGTTCCACTCAGCTTATTTTGTCTCTGTACAAACTTAAGAGTTGCAGTTTTCTGGAATGTGAAGATATAAATTGGAAAGCCTATCTTGGTGTCCTTTGACTAGAGCTTCTAGTTTATGATCAGACTTTTATTAAGTATAATGGACACAAATAAAAGATGGTTCGATTACATACATACTTAAAAAAGTTGAATACCACTCAGTAGTAGAAATATTGCTATAATTTACAAATGCAGTTAGTAAATCTTATTCACAACTCCAGTAATGTAGCTGTGCCATTTAAACTGAAGGAAACTACTGGCATTCAAGTTTACAGCTTGATGAGCATTGCAGTTTAACGTGATGTTGTATTCAGCACCAAAGGTGACTTGAAAATACTACAACTGTTATGGCAGTTTGCCACTTTTTTGATTGTTGTTGCACAACTGTTGGTGAGGCTTTGCGATAGTATCGGATCACCAAACTGATCTGGGTTAAAAATAACTTTTCAAGAACAAAAGAAATTGGTGTGGAGAGCAGCTGTTTTTCAACTGACTCTTTAACTGGTGCAGTTTGCTAGTACAATCATTTGTGGGGTTGTACTGTAGGGGTGTGTAGATGGCAGTGGAGAGGTGGAAGAGAAGCTGAATTAGTAGAGTGAGACCTATTAACTTCTTTTGCTTTTGATAAAATAGTATGTGAGATTGCTGTCAGCATTCCTGTAACCTAGTCAGGAGAGAGAAACTTGTTGCTTGGTTGCAACAGCTGTTGCCCCCACCACATCCCCAGTCTGCATCATAGCCTAAACCTCACTTTCTGTGCCCAAAAAGGGCTTTTTTTCTTGTTGCCGTGAGCTATTGCGCAGCTCATACCTGTGAGTATGAGACCTGTGTCTGCAAAGGGGGTGAACGGGCTGGATTCCCCTTGGGCTGTTTTGTACCCAGAACTTCCCATCTCTCTCTATCTGGGAAAGTAATTTGCTTTTTTCTCCTGCTGAGTTTGTTTTCATGAGAAGTTCTTGGCCTGGGTACCAGTGTGAGTCAGCTAAATGCCAGAGGATACATCCATGCAGCTAAATGGTAGCTTAA
Source organism: Arenaria interpres (assembly GCA_013399435.1). NCBI lineage: Eukaryota > Metazoa > Chordata > Aves > Charadriiformes > Scolopacidae > Arenaria > Arenaria interpres. Next base: position 22,111 of record VXAK01000474.1, on the reverse strand, counting down.
TTGTAGCAGGGGTGTGCCTGTCACTTCCCTGGTCTCAGCATAGCTGGTCTCAGCATAGCTAGTCCCAGCAGCAGCAACTGGGGGAGCGGGAAGATACCAAGGGTGGCAAGCTGATGGGAGCCCCTGTCTCTACTGGGGCTGGTAGCCTGCGCTGGCCTCTGTCCTGGGTTTGTTTACTGCTCTTCCTGACGGGTGTGTGTAGAAAGGTTTCCGAGTGCTGAAACGCGACTCCCATTTAGTTATGTAAACTCTGGTGAAGTTGCCTGCCCTTAGCCACAAGACCACAAGAGCCGATAAGCGTTTCCTCTTGGATTCATTACAAACTGTTCTTTCTTCCCCAAATCTAATGACTGTTTTTTTCAGCTCTTGAAGAGGATTAACTGCATGAGATACCATGTCTCAAACTGTGGTTTGCTCATTACTGATGATTGTTGAGGCAACTGTAGGGTCACAGTCTGTGTGTCAAATGGTGTTAATTTTTTTTTTTTTTNGATCTCTGACTGATTTGGAGAACAGTTTGTAATCTGAGGTCTTGCAAAATTTGGGATGTGTGTTTTCTTTGTTTGCTTTTTTTTTTTTTGCCCCCCCCCCGGAAACTCAGTTCTTGGTAAACGATCCTAAGCACTCAAGACCCAGAGACATGGGGAGCAGCCAAGTTTTCATTTGTGTAATATAAAAATCAATTGCATCAATTGCTGCAGACTGTTTCCAGTTAGAAGATTAATGAAAATATTTCTTTTGGGTCAAGATACCGGTCTTCATGGTTAAGTACCTTTCCTAACCTAAGCTGTCAAGTTGTAGGATTATTAAAAAGTTTAGAAATTCGAGTACTTCCTGTTATGGCCATATATGAAAATCTTCAGAGGATGATTGAACTAAATGGAAAGATCTGTGATTCCCTGGGTACTGCTAAGGCGACTTTCTGCCTCGAAAGGTTCTGCAGATGTTCTTTCCCTTTGTGTCTAATTGAAGTCATGGTTTCGATGTGTCAAGAGTCAAGGCTTTTTGCCTGAGAGTAACACAATGTTTGTGTGAGACCATGCCCAGGTTTACAGTGTGGCAGTTAGCACCACACAGCTTGTTGGTCCTTCCTGCTTGCTAGGAAGGGGGGTGTGTGCAGTGGTGTGCAATGGGCTGGTCTGCTGGTCGTTGGTAACAGTAGGACAGTGACTTTGTTTTTTAACCTCTGGAAAAGCACCAAAACCATCTCGGGTAAGAGCACTAAGCCTTATTTTCAGTAGTGCTATCTGGGTTAATTTTTTTTTGATCACTTTATAATTTAAAGTTAGTTCAGTGTCAAGTTTGACATTCAGACCTCCAGTGAGGAATGTGTCAGATTTGTCATGGACCTGTCTTTAGCTTGCACTTCTCTTGTTTTAACATCTTACAAATTTGAGAGGGCTTGTGTACTGCTTTGTTTGAATATACAAATCTTTTTGTATGCATAATTCTAAAAAAAATATTGCTAAGGCATTACATAATTCTGTTCAGCCTTTTTTCTCCAGTATGTCGGCTGACCATATGAGGAGAGGTTTCTCTGAGGATGGGGGGGTGAAAATTTGCTTTCTTGGTGGATGAAGGGGCTGCCATGCTGTGTAGTCTTTTGGCTTACGAGTCAAGGTAAAGATTACTCTGCACCTTTACCCTCTTCATAGTGCAAAGCGTAATCAGCAGATCCATACCTGCAGGTGCTGATTAGGATCTGCTCTGTTTTTCTTTGTGATACATGTTGTGTGAGTCTGTTCAGAGAGCAGAGGGGGTGGTCCTGATTTCTGTGGTGTGGAGATTGCCTCTTACCCAGCCCTCCAGACTGCAGTGAGATAAGGTGGTATGTCTGTGGCTCTGAGGGGTCTTGTCTAAGACTCCTCAGAGGTCTGTATAAATAGTCTGTAAAGATAAAGGCACATGTGGCTTACCTTGCATGGAGGAGCACTCCCTTAAGTCAAACTCGAGTACCCAGAATTTGCCAAAACTGGTGGTTGTGCTTGATTTTGAGTGATGTGGAAGTCAGTACGGATAATTATATAAAGTATATCGCTGTGTATGAAGGCAGGAAAACACAGAAGTCTTTGAGGGACTGGTACTTTAGCCCTTTATTCCCTGCTCGACCTTGCACATACTTGAGGAAAAGAAACTTTCACGGTCAGAGTGGTAGTAGAGGGTCCTGGGAGGGAAGAGAGATATCCCACCAAGTTCAGTCACTTGGTTCAACACAGAAACAAGGGAAGTATTACGAAGAGGTTTTTGGCTAGGAAACAGAAAACCTTTTCACGGTACTCCACAGCTTCTGGTTTTGTTTTTAATACAAACATGATGATGTAACAAGTCATCTCATTAAATAGTGATACTTGTACATTTCATGTTATCAGGTCTTGTTTACACTATAAACCTTTTGCCAGCTATTCACAGATCACTATAGTAGGACAGAAAGTACTGCAAATGGAAAGAACTTCAGTATGTATTTCTGAGTGGCAACAAAAATCTAAATTGGAACCGTACTTTGCTTTGGGGCTTTGCTGGTCTTTGCACTGTAAATAGTTTGAAACTACTGGGAATGTGGATGAATAAAGATCATAGTCTTTCATAATTACTTTTTTTCTGGTTGGTAGACTTGTGCTGAAATGTGTATTGGTGATCCTGTACAGAGATGTAGTGCTGCTGGGAATGCTTTAATCTTCAGTCATGTCAATATGGGGATTCTAAGCATATGCAGAATGCAGAGGTGACGTTGTCTAAGAGGCAGTTTAAGATCTGATTTTTAGGCAGAAAAACATGCATAGGATATTATTGCTTGGTATACAGATAAAAGTACCTAAAATTAAAACACAAATACCTGTATAATTTTAAGATACCTTTAAAAATTGTATTATAACTAGATGAAACAATGAATTTAGGAAAAATTTAGTGATCCTGATTCTGAGAAGGAAGAGTCGCTTTGTTTGTTGCAATTGGTTTTGTTTCTTTTGTGTAGGAATACCTAGTAAAATGTTCACTCTTAAACTACCATTTCATTTGTTTGTTTGTTTTTTAAATACCTTTTTTCAGAGCCACTACTAAAGAATGAGTAGCTTATAACTATAAATACGTAGGTTAAGATGGTTCGTGTACTGCTTCACATCTGAAATGTATTCTTAAAGATGTTTTATTCAAAGTCTTAAGCTTCAGCATTTGAAAAATGAAACTTCAGCAGTAGGAGGAGTGTCCTACTTGTTAGCCCCGAAAATTTTAATTAAGTCTTGGAGTATTGTAAACTCTAATCTTTGCTCAGTCCCAAGCTCTCTGTCTGGACTTATGTAGAACACGGGCAACTAATTTTGACCTGTCTGTGGAGAAATATTTTAATTGTGTGCATACATTAAACAGCAGACTCAGTGTACTGTGGTGTTCTCATGCAAAATATCCAAGAAACGTACCACTGCCTAGCTAGACTGGTTATTTTGTAAGGCTGCCCCATGCCTTTGTTTAAGGTTTACAAAGTTGCTTCTCTTTCGTTAGGCTACTGTTCTGCTAGAGAATATACCAGGCTTTGTTGTGTCGCTGCATACCTAGGTGTGACTTTTGCCATGTGCTTTGCATACTCTTACATTGGAGTCTGAAGTGTTGATGCAGACAGACCCCACCTAGGACTGTCTGTGTTATTTGACAAGCTGTTTGTAGCAGACTAGCGAAACCGCAGGTTTTGAGCAGTGAATGAATGCTTTGAGTCACCTACAGCCTATACAGCCTGCAGTGACGGCAGTGTTTCCCTCATTTATGTCTCCTTACCTCAGCAGACCAGGTTATTACTATTGCGTGAGCACAGGCCTTCCTGTTGTGCTGTAATTAGACAAGAATAAGCATACAAAGCTTCAGGATAAAAGAAGAAAAATGTTTGGAAACATTCCTCAGAGTTACTGGTTCTCAAATTGAGATCATTGCCTTCTGTTAGCCGCTGAACTGATCAATTAACTTCCTCTTTCCATTAGCAATCCAGTAAGTCATTAAACTAATTATTGTACTGCTCATTAGTGCTCTCACTTTTTTCCTTTTCTGTATAGGCTTGGTTGTAAAGGGGGGGAGTCTCTAACATGCACTTGTCTTAATTTTAAAAGATACGTTTGCTGTGAGAAGGCTGATTGTGTTGTAAGATGAATGTACCTTGCAACACCAAGAAAGGAAGTTGTTTCAGCAATGTACTTTAACAATTTTTTCTTACTATATGAATAGTTAGAAATGTTTTTAGAAAGGAAAAGAAGAGTCATGGTTTGCCCTGTCTCTGGGGACTCCAGTTTCTAGATTTAGCTGGATTTCTTTGGGCTCTGAACTCCATTGTAGTAAAACCCAAACAGAGCATGTCTTGCATATTATTGACCTCTGAGTTTATTTTGACAAGTCTTTTCAGTGTTTGAACCTACCCAACTTCTTTCTGCTTCATGTGCTGTATGTCACAGAGGTGACAGGAACTCTACAGGGTGGAAAACGCATCTGAAGACTGACGTGTCAATCCGACTGTCAGGGAGCAGAGTACCCTCTTTACCCTAGTTTTTCCAGACAAAAAGTTGTGTAAGGATCCCTACAGTACTTGTGTACTGCAGAACTCATCTTTGAACCTGCTCAAGAAAGATTACTGTGGTTTAAGTGCATTTGTGCACTTGAGCACCTGGCCACATCTTTATTACACTTGCCCACGTTTCTTTTATGTGGGCAAAAACCCCTCTGACCCTTACTAGTCTTCCCAGTGGCAGTCTTGCCAGTGTCCACAGTCTCATCAGTGGTATGATGGTCTGGGCAGATATGCCCCAGGACACAGCTGGCAGAGGGGAGACATCAATGCAGTGTTGATGCCAATGACAGATAGCAATGAGATATGCATCTGGGGTGCATGTAAGATTACCATAAAGAACTAACGCATATACATAATCTCTGGCTGGTTGGGTCTATGTTTAACTTAAATGAATTGTGAAAGTCACCTATGTTTGAAGGACTGCTTGATCTCTTTGGGCATGCTGTGATATTATACAATGAAATGTAGCTTTGCATGTTTCATTCTTTTTGCGTCAAATTGTGTTTGAGTAATTAAATGTTCCATTAAAAAAAAAAAAAGCTAAGGAACAATCATCTTTTTATTAAATTAAGGTATTTAGTGAGAAATGCAGTAATAAAAATAGCATCTGTACTAGTTGTGTATTGGAAGCTAAGTCAGTTAACTTCATTATTTTAAATAATATCATATGTTGCCAGGTCATGATACGGCTTTAATTGTACATTTGCCTTTCAAAAGGGAGATACTGCAGACTGATGTATTTATTTTTTTTTTCCTTGCCTTGAGGCAGGCTACCAAAACACTGGAGTGGTTTATTTCAGAAATAAACACCATAGCAATTATGACAAAATCTCTTTAAAACTTTTTCCATGTATGGCATTATTGTAGCTCTTGAGCTGAATCTTAACTATTTATCACTGCATCCCTGTGACAGGCTGACTTTGTAATTATAGAATCATATGGGGTTGGAAAGGACCTCTGGAGATCATCAAGTCCAAACCCCCCACCGGAGTGGGTCTACCTAGAGCAGGTTGCACGGGATCTTGTCCAGGCGGTTTTTGAAGGAAGAGCTTAAATCTGAAGTCATCATGTAGAGTTTATTTTTACCTGAAATTATCTGGCCTATTCATACGATGTTAATACAGATATTACAGAACTTTGAGTTGAATCTATGCAGCTAGCAAATGTGATCTGAAATTCCTTCCATCTTCACATTTATTTGCCCATGCAAGCCTGATCTTTTTAACGTCCAGTGGATATCTGGTTAAATGTGCAGTATCAGGATAGCATCATTAGCTATAGCAAATGTGAAAGCACACGAGTACATTGTCTGTTTGGAATGGTTAAACTGGAGGTTAAAATGCCAGTGGTAATTTCAGCTGAAGCTAGATGTGTAATGACAGACTGTGGTAGGAAGTAATTTATAAGTTGTGTGCTTGGGTTTGGGGGTTTTTTGGTCACAGCATGATGTTAGTAGAATTTAGTTTCGCTTTGCTATACCTACAAATGATGATAAAGTGCATGATGAGAGGTGCAGATTATAAAGGTTGCATTAAAAACAAAAGATGCCTTAGGATGTTTTTGTTGGCTGCTGTTGAACAGTGTCTTGATTTTCACATAGACGTTCAAAGCAGACAGAGTTAACTTGAAACTTAGGTCTAATTACAGGGATGCTAAGTTTCTTTTGGGATTTTAACTTGTTCGTTAAAGTGTAAACATTTTTCTCATTGTTTGCAACGCTGTAATATTGTGCTAAAGCATCACAAATTAATGAAAACTGCTAGAAATGTATGCGTTTTACTAAGTTGTTTGAAGGGGTAAGTAAGTAGGCCTACTGAAAAATGAGACTCCATTTTGCCATTTGCAATAATCTCTAGGGATATTAATGATGAGCCTCGGACTGGAATTTGGCAAATACTTGGGTTAAAATTTTGTTGCAGTAGCAACCACATTAAATATTTTGATGTTTGCTTGGAGTGCTCATTTAGTATTGCTTATGTTATATTTTTATGCAGAATACATTTGAAACAGTTCTATATTACATATAGAAGCAGCAAAGCTGAGGGCGAAAAGGTTGGGAGCAAACAATTATTGGCTTACATGTTTTGGTGGTACTTCTACTAATTGAAACAAGAAGCAGCTGTTGACACAGGGAGGTGGACAGGTAAAGTCTTTCTGTGGGACCTCAGAAATATTCAGTATAAACATTGATTCTGTGAATGTATTGTTTCCACCTATCAACTGTAAATTACATTTAAAAGGTGCTTTGCAAACTCTGAGAAATACTATGTATCTGCAAAGTAAGAATGGTAGCATGGCAGTAGTCTACTGGAGGATGGGATTTGCAGGAGTACCCCCAAACTTTGAAGGGGGGAAGTAAAATTCTTTGATGGTTTTCTTATAAATTCTATGATGTTTGCTGGACATTGTGTCTCCACCATTGAAATGAAATGCAAAGTCACAGATTTTATAGAGCACATCTAGTGTGACTGCATTTTAGTGAAGAACAAAAGCTAGATGGTACATGGAAATGAGTAGTTCAGCAAGGTGCAGCTGGTTCTGGTAACCTCAGTTCTGGTTGTGTAGATTTGTTGTATAAGACACTGAAGGTAAAAACATTTCATGAAGTTCAGTATATAAGGCTTGCGCTAAGTAAGTTTTTACTGATTAAAAACTTGCACTTAGATTGTCAAGTTCAACTCAATACTCTGCAACAAGCTGTCACTTAAAACCTGGGGTCTGAGGAGAAAATTAGGGCTCACACCATGGGAGCTGTTGAGTCCCTGCAGTTTCTTCTGACAGAAGTGAGGGATGCAGAGGTTCAGCTCTTCATGTGAGAGACTCTTAAGAACTGAAGAAAAAAAGGTTTTAAAAGCTGTACCTTTAAGGGCTAACTGGAAAAAAAGAAGAAAGACAGTGTACTGAGAGTAGGAAAGTGTCATATCCTGTGCTGAGAACTACTGTCCACCGTGTGTGTTTCCTGTGGTTCCTCACTGTAGCGCCGCAGAGAGGTGCGCTCCGCCTGTTACGTGTCTGTATACATGGTAAGCAAATGCAGGCTGTGAACCTCCTTGTGCTGTGGACCTCTTGTAAGAGACTCCCACAGCACACAGAATCAGATTTGACACTGTGAAGCACCTATGTTATCTAAGGCATCTTGACAATGTATTTTATTACATATGTTCTATTAGGTGACTTTTTATTTGTACCTATAAAGTACTGGAATATATTCTACTCTGCCAGATATGTTCTGTTGACGCATGGCATTATATGCATGTAAATGAAAATCAGACTTGGCATTCACTGAATAATTAGCGAAGGTAGCAGTGCTGTTGGGAAGTTACAGGGTCATTCTTGATCCTTCCATCTCTTCGTTTACTTTATCTTCAAGAGAATAGGGCTCTCTGCAGTGAAAGCAGACATTATAGTGACCTAACTCTCAGGCAAGCAAAGTGATCTTCTGGAGTGATCTACCTCTCCTGTTTTGTGTTTTCCTTAGTCTCTTGAGACTTGCGTAATATACTTACTTGGGATGACATTTACAGAGATCTCTGTAGCCTGGCTCCTGTAGTAGTTGTGAAATACATTGGAATTTCAGTATTTATGCCCTAAATTGGGGAAAAAGAGAGGTACTATGCACATATGACAATAAATGCTAGTTTTATTTATGCATACGTAAATATATAGTAAAAGTAACTTTTGCAAAGAATAACGAGGTCTGAATTTTTTCAGATTAGAAGACACTGGATTGATACTACTTTATTGTAGTACTGATGAAACAAAACTGAGATGTGCATTTACCAACAAAGTGATATATTATGGCATGAAAAATAACAGAAGCATGTGGAAAGTTCACAACTTCAAACTTGACATCTTTCTTTTCTTTTAATGTGCATCTTAATGAAGCATAAATGTTCTACTGTTGTTCTAGGTAGCCTAGGCAGCTACTGCATGGTATCATAACAGCACTTTTTGTTGTAAAGGAAACTCAAGAAACTTTTTCTTTATGTTTAGGCCTGATTTTCCTAGAAGAGTTTTAATCCTGTCAGTGCCCCTCTCCTCTTACCCCTTCTTTAGAAAGGAAACATTTTTTTGGTACTGTAAACTTGCTGTAACCATCCCTTCTTCCTGACTGGAACAAAATTGTCAGGTGAGTATTTTTATTACAGCTCATTTCAAGTTCTATATGCATCTTAAATGATTCTAAATCAAAATGAATCTTAAGATCACCGTTTTAAGGGTGACTGTTTACTTATTCCCCAGGATTTGCACTTAGTTTGAAGTAACTAAGTTCAAATAAAATCAGATTGAATATACATAATTAGTAAAGTGTGTTATGGAATACACCCCTAAGTGGCTTGATCTTTCTGGAGAGTACAGGGACATAGCAGCATCTCCAAAAATTTTAGTTGCTGATGCTTATGCCCTATCAAATAGATGTTAGAAACAAGGATGTCAGTTAAACGGTGAAGCAATCTTCTACTATCTGTCTCACTTTTTTTGATTGATTCCCATTCCTTGAAATGGGAAATCAGATAAATTTCACCCTGTATATACTGCAAGATTCTTCCACTCAGAAAAAAAAAATATGTATTAGCATGCAGTAGATATTTTACAGACAATTAGCACTTATCATAAAAGACAAATAAAGCCTCTTCTGCAGCACTTACCTCTAACTCTGTAGCTTGAAAGGTGGTGTGCAGCCCTCTTCGTGTCTACAGCATGGTAAGATACGAGTTTCAGCTGGATTACCACTTAAGAATTGATGAGGCACAAATGGCTATTTGAAAAATCAGATCAAGAGGGGAAAACTGATGAGGCAGTTGTTCTCAAACAAACCAACAGAGTTAACAAATACACATACAGTAGTGGGGGGAAAAAAAAGATTTCTGATATTTTTGAAGCCCTTCCATATTATACAAATGTTTACAAGAGTCTGAAGGAGTGAAACCAGGAATCTGCTATAGTCCCAGTGCAGAACAGGGATTAAATAAACTGCCCTTCATGAATTCAGTTATTCTGGATTGATCAGAATGCACTCTAATTTTGGAAGTCCAATTTCTTCCGAAGCAAAGTCAAAACAGGCAATAGCAACAATAATGGTACTTCTAAAATACAGCTGATCCTTACAGTAATGTGGCTTGTGTGTAATTTCCAATTTTTGGAGGTGAGGAATAAGGAAAGTGGCAAGAGCGTTATGACACGCTTCTGCAAAGAAAATAACAACATCAGAGGCTCTGTACTTCCATGATTAGACATACATTTTTCTCCTGTGCGTGGGCTCCAGGTTCTTGGCTGTCTAACTAAAATACAGACTCTTTTTTCCATAAGAGATGTGTCTGTTTCTTATCTGAAGATGCAATTGTTGATGGCATAGTACATCAGAATTTCGCGTGAAAGCGAAGTTTCACATGTAAGTCTGTCTTTATACTTACAGCTAATAAAAGTGTTCATGTAATTTCCCTTTTAGACCGATCTGAACTGGAATTTCAGAAGGGGGTAGTTTCCCATTCAGTTCCCTTAGAATAGGAACAGCAAAACTTAATCCTATGTGGATGCTTCTGCAGCTATTGCAGTAGAGGTGGGGGTTTTGTTCAGTTTGTGACATAGCTACTTTTTTTAAACAGAGCCTGGTTCTGCAAGCAGTTAAGCGTCAGAGTAATTTTACTAAGGCCATAGTGATGCAGGAAGTAAGGAAGAAACATTTCTTCAGAACCAGTATTACTTCTCTTATTTTTGAGCAACATCTTAAACTTGTTCCTAATTATTTTACAAATGCTGTCCAAAAAAAACATCTCAAGAGAGTGGATGTGGACTGTTCATCATCCACTTAGTCAGTCATTGCATTTTTGCAAATGTTACAGGCCTATGGAAATAAAGATGCATGGTGCCAAGTGATAAGAAGAAACTATATTGGGAAAGGGTGTTCAGTGACAAAGTTAGAGTGTAAGAATATAGTGGTGAAGCTTGCTCATACAGGATAGCACATTCTGCGGCATACAGTCAGAATGACGTTGGTTTAATGAGCTGCAAAGGCAGTTCTTCAACTTGCATCTCAAATTTAACACTGATAAAATGGTGTGTTCTGCAAAAAGCCTACTTGGAGTGTATTTATGGACTATCTTCATGTCCAAAAATATTAATGAATTTCATTTGACACAGAGTGTTGGTGGGGAAAAAATCATGCTGTATATTTTCCTTTATTATCAAATACATGTTTTTCTGGTAAGAATTATGTAACAACAAACTGCAAAATGGAAAAAAGAAGTGACTTTCCAGTTATCCTGAGAGCGTTTTTATGGTTTAGTGGTGAAATTTAGAGATTACAGAAATTGTCTAGCAGGATTGTGGATCAGTTGAAATGACAAGATAGTCCAGATCTTGAATAAGAAATGGCACTCTGCAAAATCACCTTTTAACAATTTCAATGAGGACACGAAGGAACAAACCTGATAGATGACATATTTGTAGTTAGGAATTATGTCATCGTGTCCAGGATGAGGCACTGTGAGAAAAATGCAGGTTTCTGCATGGTGTCTCCTGTGTGGGATGAGGAACAGAGGGCTTGATGTTGAGTGAATGTTGAGTGGAGTGCTTTGTATTCGGGCCTTGCAGCAGGCAGCGTGTGACTGAGGTCTATGCAAAAGTAGAAGAGGTGGGCTCCTTCTGTGATTATAAACTGCTATACACATGAATGCTATTTGTTGAAATTGTGGCCATAAGATGTAAATGCAGGTAAATCACAATAGCGATAGCCTGTATTTCTCTCTCAGAGCCTACAGTTAAACTTCTATGTGACTTAAAAGAAGGAAAGTACTATGCATGCAACCTTTACATTCTCTGTTCTCCTTAATTTCTGACCTATTTTGAACGGTATAATGACAGAGGAAAAGATAGGGCTTGTGAGGTCTAGATGTATGTGGTAAAAGCTCTATGTTATCAAAAACATATTGCAGAATGTACTTTAACCCTTTTTCTGGTTTATTGTGTTTGTGCTACTCATCCCCGTGAGGCTAATTTTGGCCTCTGGGAAAAGGTAGGAAAGGAGCTGAAACACGTGTCTTTGTTCAGTTTGCAAGAATAGTGTGACACAGGACTTCTGCAAAATAAATACAGAAGTACAGGTTCACATCTTGCTTCTTCGACTGCTTCCCCTAGCTCTGATAGTTTCTTCTATAACTATCAAATTTTCCCATACAGAATATGCAAGCAAAAACTCTTTTCTGCGTGCAGATGTTACTTCCTGCTACAGAAGCACCTACACTTCCAATTCTGTCTGTTTTGCATGGTGAAACACCATTTGGAGGATCATCAAAATGTGGACAGTAATGCAATCTTAGTTACTTGAAAAGGTTATAAAATATGGTCTACCAGCATCTCCTACTAAAGACCAATATATTTGAAATAACCATACAGGGGGATGTTTGCCAATACTGGCAGCATGTAGTGCAAAAAAAATGGAAGTAGCATTTAATATCTTGCTGATTTCTTCGGTATATTTGTTTGCTTTTGTAGAGGTTTCATCTAGTTATTAAGTCATAGAGCTTAAACTTTATCTTTCTGTTCTGACTTTCTGATACCAGAATTCTTTCTATGATTGCTTTTTGTTCAGCCAAAATTATGCATGCGGGTAATAGTTTAGATTGATCCATCTGCAAATATTGCTGTACTTGATGTGTTCTTCACAGAGATGCATCAAACTGTGCAGTGGCTAAAAGATACATATATGTGGTGGTTGGTTTAGTTGTTTTTTTCCTTAATTAAAAAAGTGACAGCAGAAAAGGATGTGAAGTAGTTGTCTTCAAGCCAGCGCTACTCAACTGCTGACTGAAAGAAATTAGGAGGCTTGATAATAGAGATGTGAAGAGTTTATAAAGACTCCAAGCTTTTCAAGAGAGTTGTGTAGGACTCTAATACTTTTTTCTGTCTTTTGCTCTTTTTGGCTGCCTAAAACTGCAACTGTTTTTCCTAACAGCACTGTGCCTATTGTGATATAACTAAAAAACCTGTTGAATTTGGAATCGCAATATTATGCACTGATGTGCACAGTTAAGGGTAATAAAAATCACATCTCACACAGGTACACCTGCTGCAGGTTGCTACCAAATAGTAGAGGAAAATATGGAAAAAAGTGTGTGTGTATATATATAATTTTCACTGAATGTGAAGACTAAATTTCTGTCTGTAGTTCCTGATAAATATCTGAAAGTGATGAAGCCAAGGCAGGGCAGTCCTTTCTTTTCGCAGTAGCTTGATGTAAGCAAATGTGATTTACTGTAGGAAGCTGCTCAGGTCTTCTGACCCATAACAGGCTTTTGCACTAGCAAGTTGTGGTTTGTTTGCACAAGCCCTCTGCAACGGTTCTTTGCAGGTACATCTCTTCAAGCTTTGTGCAGTGCAGGAGCAAGTTACAATGGTTGCCCCTGTAGCTAAGCTCTACAGCACTTTGGTTTTGGCTAGTTGATTTGTTTTGGTCTGTCTCCTTGATCTTGACCATGGATTGATGACATTTGATATAGGTAGTAGTTGCCTGACAATTAGGACATGGGGCAGGTCAGTGAACTGACCTTTCTGTATGTTGAGACAAAAATACCTGTATCATCCTGCAGATAAATGTTACATTGGTTTTCTTTGCCCTTTTTCCTACAACATAACTTTATACTATCAGCTGTTTATTGACTTCCTTTAAATTTATTTTTCCCCTCCCCTAAGTATCCTTTTGACTATTCAAAGTTAATGGCACTGAAGGCCTGTTTTTAATAGACCACAGCAGAAAGCCTTTCCTATCCATGTATTTCCTATTAACATGTATTTCCCTTCTGCTTTGACTGCCTTGCTCTTCATCCACTGTTGCTTCTCATTCCTTCTTTCCTCCCAGTTCAACTATGCAACTATGCACAATCTCTTGCTGAGTTTCTCCCTCCCTGTTATTATCTTTTTCCTTTGTTCCTCATCCTAATAGCTCACTGTGTTCACTTGCACCCTTCCTGTCTGTTGTATGCGTGAAAGTCTTCAAAGTGAAAGAAAATGTCCTTTTAAGCTACTTCTACTTTCTTCCTGCCTGAGGATATAAACACAGCAAAGGAAATAAGCAAAGTGAAGGCGAGCCCAGAGAGGTGGAGTTTCAATAGCCTTGGCTGCTTTCTGAGCAAAGAAGGATACACACCTTTATAGGTAGACATGCCATGCAGGTATGAAATAACCCTATAGATTTCTCTTCCCTCTGTCTACCCTGATACATGTCAGCTCTTGGAAGCTGTAATTTTTGTTGTACAGAGTACCTGTGCTACTTAAACTTGGTGGTATGGAAGAAGGTCCTCTCAAACCTGTGTGGAGACCACTTTCGTTGAGTTTCAGACCTGCCAGGCCCATTGATGCAAGAGATTGTTCAGGGACAGATGTACCAACACATGTAAATGGTTTTGTAGAGCAAGTAATAAGGGGTTATTTAATTAGAAAACCTCATTATTACTTCCATGATTCAGAGAAACTCCCAGGTGAAGCATCTACCAAAAGCATCGCCCTACCAACTCCTTCATCCTCTTGAGTGAAAATGCAAGCTTAAACCTATATCTCCAAACCATGCTTTCTGCTGAAAGCCACTTGCTTTAAAGGGAGAAGTGGGTAGTGTCCAGTTTTTCTGGCTTTTATGCCAGACCAGTGTTGGTGAGCGCTAGTTAACAGCAGCATTTTTTAATGTGGCACAGGGCCTTCAGTCTGGCCTTGTGAGGTATCTTACAGTGTCTGGCCTTCCTCTCTGTCACTCTCACATGTGTATAGACTAACTGCACGCACACAAACACACCAGCCAGAACACCTCAGTAAATATTTTAGATTTTAGATCTCCTAACCCACTTATTAAACTAATGGCCTTCTTTACAAGCGTTTGGATAATACAGTGCTCTGCAAGAAAACCGTTCACACCATTTTTGTGACTTTCTGCTCCGCCAGGTCCTGCAGTGAAGGGGCCATCTCTGTCCTGTGGCCAGCCTTGCTGCTAGAATGATGAGGAGGGATAAGCACGTAGGGTAGTTTGGCTGGCTCTTACTTGCCTCACTGTTTTCTTACCGTTTATTTGGTGGTCCTGCGGGTGGGCTGCAGTCCTGCGCTCTTATAATGGTATCGTATTGCAAGCAAAACTGAAGACCAGTCTCTTTATTTGCTATAAAGTAAAAGTCTAGCTAGCTAGTCCAAAATGTCAGTGAGTGTCCCTTTTCTCGTACTTAGCTAATCGTCAGGCTGCTTTTCTTGGGAACAAGACACAAAAGCGAGAGGTTCAGCGGATATTGAGTGCACACTTTGAAAGGCAGGTTTCTATAAATACGCTTAAACATATGTGCTGTTCAGCATACTGATTTATGTCACCTCGGACTGAACACCCCCAATGACTGGTAAAATCATAGGCTGAAAAATGTATTTCACTTTTTAATCAGACATTCCAGCTGATGAATGCCAGGTGAGCCATATCAGAAAGTAGAGGATCACATTGTATTGTTTAAATTGTGAGAACACTCTGTTTCTGTGAGAGTGTATTGATTTAATTAATATTTTTTTTTCCACTTTAGTTTATGGAAACCATGCAATGTTCATAGCCAGTGACTATATTTTATCTTGCTGGAATTTTGTTCTCTTTATAGTTAACAATTCATAAAACAATATGCATTAGGCAAAAAATGTGATTAGTTTATTTTTTTCTTTTTAAATACTGAAAGATGTATTTTCACCTTTTGAAAAAACACAGTGTAGGCCATTAACTGACTTGCAGATAATACTGTATGCCTTCTCTAACCTAGTCATAATGATGCTTCTAACCCAGTTAGAATGATGCATTGAGAGGAGTAGATAGTATTTCAGAGGGCTTCTGTGTGAAGGAAGAAGATTCTTATTCTGGCTTTTAAGAATTCAGAGACTTCTTTCATTTGTAGGAATACTTGCACTTATTTTCCTTGGAGGAGCTGACGGGTTCTGGCCTGTTCTCTTTAAAATTCAGTGGTGTCAGACTGTGTATGGCTCTGCTGGAAAGTGCTCTCCCACTGCTTGGTCTTGTTGCTGGCAGAGACCTGTCTTCTTTTTGTTTTAAGTCCCATTCTTACTGTATTCACTGTCTCTTTTTTTATTGAAAAACTAATTTATGTGCAGATGTCTCCTTTGCTTGTAGTGCTAGTTTAAGATTTTGAATTTTCCCATAATATTTCCAGCTAGGTTATGTAAAAAAAAAACCCAAAACAACAGCTGGCCATTGGTGAAGAAGTTCCTGGGTAGGAAGACTGTGGTAGTGCTCATATGTTGTTTATGAATTTGGAGGGGTTTTATACAGAAATGTTCATATTGATGCAATTAATGTGGCCTATAAACCACATCTGAAAAATAATGGAGTGTTTTGGAACTGGCAGAAGTTTTTAGTAAGGACTTCATTTTACTTTCTTGATGTCAAAAATGTTCAGGGATGGGTTTTTCAAATTGGTTTGGCAAATGATAGACTATTGGAAAATAATTTGCTTGTATCGTTTGGCTGTAAATAACTACTTAAAAATATTAATTTGAAAACTTTCGTATTGCCATTTAAAATTTCTGTGGCTAGGTTTCCGTACCTTAAAAGAACTGTACATATTTCTTCCCAAGATATACCTCGTGTTCCTTAATGTCAGTAGGATAGGTATGTAAGCTGATGTTTTGTTTCTTAAAGTACACTACAAGTATATTAATAATTTCAGATGAGTGCCAAATTCAGCATACTGTCACACTGCTGTCAGGCAAAAAAAGTAGTTGGTCTCTCATTCTGATCTGCCCAACAAAGATTGATTTGGAGAATAGAAGTATTTGGTTCCTTATGAGGGCAGTAGTAACCTTTACATTTAAGCAGCCACATGGTCAGAGATTGTAATAATTTTTTAAAAATACTAGCAGTTCTTTTGGTGTGTTTAGTGGTGCAGTTCTACTCTAGTGTCTGTAAAATGGCTGTCGCCATTTGATGGCAACTAGACAGCAGCTGTGACAAATAGCAACTATTTCCTTACAGGCTGAACACTTCTTTCCTTAATTCGTTTCAGAATTTTATTTTATTGTATTACTCTTGTTTTTTGAATTACTCTTGTCTGATGCAGCTTCTGAAATTATTTTTTTCTCCCTTGAAGCTGTCTCNTGCCCAGTAGGGCTTTTCATAAAATGGGATAATGGTCTCCCTTTCCATAGCTTTGCAAGTGATTGGGAAAGGTCTCTAAGGAACTTTTTGCTCTACAGGAAACTGAGAGCTCTTAATCTGATCAAAGGAATTTTGGTGATGTAAGCTTTGTTCTGTGCTGAGAATGGTATAAGAGAGGTTCTTTAAAATCAATTTCAAGAATAAAGTGAGCTTTTTGTTAAATTCTAACTAAATTAAGTTGGAGGGATCCAAGGAAAACTTCTACTAAAAGCAGTTTTAACTTTCCTGAAGGAAAATAAAGGGTTTTTAAAAATGAGTCATAGTAGATTTTATTCTTCAGTATAGTAATGTAAAGTGTATCTCATCAGAATTTAGACATAACTTTCAAGTTTGGTCCTTACTTTGGTCTTCTGTATCCATTCTTGAGTGACCTTATTTCTCACACAGGCTAGGCCCCTGAAAAACAAGTTACTGTTTAAATGTGCATTTAGGAACCTGATCTTAGCTGTGTGTTACTGTAGATACTTCCCCCAAGCTAATCTTGAGCTTAGTTCTAGTGCTGTTGCCCAGCCCATTGGGCACTTCTGCTAATACTTCTTTCCATCTGCCTCTCAGTCTTGCTTCCTGGTTTTGTCACAAGTGGACTTGCAACTCTGAGGTTATGTGAGTGAGTGAAACAAAGGCAATCGATCTCTCATTCAGCACGGGTCAAAGGTCTGACGTGTTGCATCACCTTCCTTATTCCCAAGATTCTTCTTGATCTCAGGGGAGTCCATGTAAAAACTGTGATTGCCATTGTGAGGAGTTTCACTGTTGTTATTATTCTTTGATAGGCTGCTTTTTTGTTATTTTTGTTGTCTAGGTGAGTTCTTGTGGGGCCTGAGGAGCCCTGGCGCCATAATAAGGATGCTAGTGAATGCGTGCTTGGAAGCAGGACCATAGCAGCAGCAGCTTGGATCAACTGAAATCGCTGCAGATATACAGCCTGAGTGGTAGATGGTGATACTATGGAAACCAGGAGGAATGATGAGAGGGTATCCACCTTTCCCTTCCTTCAAGATAGTATCAACTACATTTAAAACAGTTGTCTAATCTGTCAAAAAAATCTCAAGTATTACCTATCACATCCTCCAAGGTAGTCTGTTCCACTCTTCAGCTATCTTTTCGCAGCTGTATAGAAGAGTGCTCAAATGTAGAGGAAAATGGGATTTTAAAGACTTGAATTTCTTAGATAACTTGGCTGTTGAAAAGTTTACCTTAGTTCAGTAAAAGCTGTATGTGTGGAAGTTATACTTACAGAATGCAGGGTAAGAAAGCATAGAGAACTTAAAGATCATGATAATGCACTGCAGCACTGAGCTCAGTGTTTCCAAGCATATCCTTCTGCAGACTTTGTTGTGAATAATTATATTCTAGTATGCTAATTGGCTGAATAATTCCTAGTGGTGTTTCACTTACAAGTTGCCTGTGGAAAACTGATGAACAAATTTTGCCTTCTGTTTCAGTGCATGTGAATTATTTTAACCACAGCTTTTTTGTATTGTCCACTCAACAGTCTGTTTGGAAATGTTCTTCTAAGCAAATAATTTCTATTCTCTTTCTTTATATGTGCTTCTGTTGCAAAGTTAATGTTTGCATAGCAATTTTGAGTTGATGAAGAAAAATTTAGTATGACTGACGTTTTGATAGGGTGGAAAAATATGGATGAGTAGAGAAAACATAAAGGTCTCAAACCAGAGCATTACAACTATCGTGAAGTTCTTGTTTCATACAGATTTCTTGTCACAGTGGTTTGTTCTGTGCTTTTCTGCTTTTGATCTTGTGTGTTCACTCTGTGCTTTTAATACTTAGCCTTATCCGTTTGACCTATTTTCCATTTTTGTATGATTTTTTCCAGATCACTAAAGTTGGTTTGACCAAATTCCTCTTTTGTGTATATTCCCTGCACAGCATGGTGTGGGATATTTTGCACCTCTGTTTGTGTCATTTCTTTAGAAAGCAAGTTATGCTTGCACTGACCTCCTTTTCCCCTTGTATGAGATTTTATTTGCCTTGGATCCTATCTTCCAGTTATGTGAGTAATAAAGCTTTCCTCTTTTTCCTTACAAAAATCATGGCCACTGTGTTATGTGATCCCTGTCATTCAATTTTGCATGTACTATCAAAGGCAAATGGAGAAGAATTTTCCCTCTGATTGTGCTTTCTGCTTTCTTAATTAACCACTTGTCCCAACACGCTGCAGTATTTTGTTGGGCAGCATGCATTATGTGGTGGTATTATCTCAAAGTGCAATGTCTGGTATGTGTTAGTGACATTAGAACCATTGCCAGATCAAAGTTGCCAAAGTAATGGAACAGAGCTCTGATTCTGGACTCTGCAATGTCTTCTACCTGTGCCCCTCACTGTGATACTACCGTAACTTCTATTTTCTTCAATTGCATACAGTTGTATGTAGTGTGCAGAGGTTTCCTTCTTTCACTTGCTTCAAAAAAAACCGCGTCTTGACGGTTTTTATTCATTTGTAACTCTGGTTGGCTTTATGGAAAGATTGCCAGTCTTCTAAAAGCTCCTGTTGTTTGCACATGAAATCTCAATTATGAAAACATAATTAGGAATTGGGAAGTCTTCTTTGACTATGTACAAATATGCCTTTCTACTTCATATGCTTTTAGTCTATTACAAAATAATGAGAAATTAATGCGGCCATTTAACTTTGTAAAAGGAGGGCCTGTTAGCAGTTTCTGCAAAATACACAGTATGATGTCAGTTATGTCAGGGATCAAATGGTTGTTCTCTCTGATTGCTGGTCTGGGATCAGTGATTTGGAAAAGTCCCGTAGTTCTTAATACATGAACACCATATACTATGCAGTAGAAAGTTTGCTCTGCTTTTACAGTTGGTGTTTGGAAAGACATTAGGGATCCTTTGTTGCTTCTGAGAAAAACAGAAGACACAGCAGTTGACAGTAGAGATTAAATAGGCTAGTTGGCAGTAGAGGAGTATGATTTAAGACTTAAGAATGAAGATCTGAATTTGGAAATTCATGGAGATTCAAAAAAAACTAAAACACCAAATCACCTCTTCCTAGAGGGCTTTCAAGTTATCTTTGAGATGCCTAATTAAAAAAATGCAGAAGTTACAAATGGAGAGGGATGTGTTTTGTTGGATGAGTGCAGTATGCTGTGTTTCCAAGGATTTCTAAACTTTGATTCCTTTAATAAATTTGTAGTTTGATTTCCATTGTTGTAAGAAGTTTCCATCTGAAAAGTCGGAGCAGCTTATTTGCAAAACGAAGAATGTGATTTGTTACAGAAAGTATGTAGCAATAACTTGTGCTATTGTTATGACTGTCTTCTGTGACTCTGGATATTACCGTTGTAGTCTGTTTCAGTTTAGAGAACAAGTTAATGCACTAGGTGTAGCACTTCAAATGGAAACTGGCAGGACTCTTGTAAGCTGTCAAATCTCCCAGGTAATCAAACTGTATTCTGGGTATTTGTAAACTTTGATGGAGGTGATATTTGCTGAAGTTCTACTTTTTATTTGTTTTCCTTTTCTTAAAGCTAAAAGAGGAAGACAGATGGTTTAACGCTTCTTGCCATAAAGTAAAGCATTATAACATAAACATACATAGTTTATAATATAAATAACACTGATAAATTACTTTTAAAGTTCAACCTGCAAACAGCAAAAAATTGATGCTCCTATTACCACTTTAAAAAAATTTAAAAAAATTAAAGTACTGTGCCATATTCCAGGAAATAGAGGGTCACTGTAGAAATCAAACAGTATCAGAATCTTAGCATTGTATTTGGATTAGTTACTGAGAGCCTAAAACATCTGGCAGGGCACTGAAACTAAGGTACATGATTAAGCTAGGTAAATAAAGGTGATGTGAACAGTTGAGATGACTTAGACTAGGTGAACAAATCAAGTGGCAGTATCTGCTTCTTGCTTGCTACTTTCTCTGTAGCCTTTGTGCTGTCCTGAAGTTATCATGAAGACCAGGAGGAGGAAGAGATTTTTTTTCCATTTTACTTTAGGTGTGAATTTCATCACTTTTTATACTGCTTGTGATCTCCATCTCCTTATTATTTTTGAGGCAAAATTTTAAAAGTAATTAGATTTATAGGCTAATCATGGCCTATAAATCAGGGCCTACCTGAACATGAGTAGGTTTGTATTAGGAATAATGTTTTTTTGCGCTTGGCATATGTTGTGGCTTGGGTTGGACTGGCCACTGATATGAATGACAGATGCTCTACCCACCTCTCTCCAAGGACAGGAGGGAGAGAGAGAGAAAGAGACTTATGAGTGTAGGAAAAAACTAAACTACTTGAATGAAATATGTACAATATATGCAAAACCAGGATGACAGTCATGGCACTGGCGCAGACACTGAGGAAGTCCCAAACTGGACTCACCAATGGATGGGAACTGGATTCCAAAACTGGATTCCGGATCTCGATTAAGGAATGCATGGATCAAGATCAAAGGCAGATAACAGAGTCCTCCTTGCATGACAGCCATTGAAGAAAGCGGGTTGACTCTTTGATCCCTCAGCTTTTATACTGAGCATGGGGCAGATGGGGTGGAATATCTTGTTGGTCAGTTCTGGGTCACCCGTCCTGTCCGCTTCTCTCCACAGGTGCGACCCCTCTATTCTTTTCCGCTTCCGACCCTCCAATGGGGCAAATAAGAAAGTGAGCTGCCTTTGATTGTTATAGCAATGAGTGTAAGAACCTCCCTGTGTATACCATTCCTTGGCATAAATTAGAAACAATCAGGTCTTACCAGTTCTCTGCATGCAGACGCTGTCTGAAAAATAGGCTGCTAATTTCAAAGAGTTCAGTTAGTTATAAGAGGCTTAGTTGAAAAGTTACTGAACAGAAACTTAGTTCTGTTTTACCTCAAACCAGGACAGCATAACAGCCTATACAATTTCTGATTGGCTTTTTTTAGCTCAGTGCAGCTGTTCACTCTGAAATTGTTCATCCTAGCATTAATTAGCAAGACCAACCTCTTCCAGTTTTCACTAATGCAACAACCATTACAGTACTGTCACAAATTTCACCCAGCAGGTTTGACTTTCAATCACACCTAAAATCTCCGTAACCAGTTGGGGGAGGCAGGAAACCTGCCAAGGTAACAGACCTAACTGTTCTTTTTTTCTTCACTCCTTTTTTCTCCCTCTCCTTTACAATTCAAACAATTATTTTTTTTCTGTCAGACCGGAAAGATAGATTTTTATTTATTTATTTATTTATTTATTTATTTTAGATTTAGATTATTTTTTTAGCAGGTTAAATCAGTGGTGTCTACAATGCAGTAAAAAGTTTGCTCTGCTTTCACAGTTGGTGTCTGGAAGGATGTAAAAGATCCCTCAGTGCTTCTGGGAAGTGTGGAAGTCACAGCAGTTGACAGTAGAGGTTAAAATAGGCTAACAG
>VXAK01000473.1:0-28229 GCA_013399435.1 Arenaria interpres | reverse complement strand
AAAGGTTGGTCACAAAGCATTTTTTGGCTTTATTCTTTGTGTTGTCTACATCATTAGTCAGTCTCTCAATCTGAGGCTTTTGTCCTACATCACAAGCTCTTAAAAATGCAATGTTTACATTCGTATTTAGACTGTAATGCCCAACATTACAATGAATTAATTAAAAGATGTATTCAGAGCCAAAGGCTCTGTAGGTCTGTCTTTAAAACACTCAGATGACCTATGACAGCAATAGGTCCAGTTCTTGATGTTTCCTTGTCTCTTCCAGGAAATCAGTATAAAACCTGAGGTATATTTTAATGTTGTTAAAACCATAAGTAGCTTAAAAAGTAATCCTAGGTGTACTCTTCTACTACCTTTATCCACTAGGTGACAGTACAGCTCTTTTACCTTTTTTTTAATTATTATTATCCGTAGGTGTTTTTTAAGAAAGTCGCTCGGTACAAACTTCTAAGAATGTGTTCTTTCCAAGTGAAAAGTATGTGCCGTGCATGACTTTTTAACGACAAAAAAAATTTATATGATAAAGAAATTTTTCTCAGTATAGTTACCTTAGTTAATGCAAATAAAATTCCTTATCGTTGAGTAAGGTTGTTTGTTTTTAGCTGTGAGAGATAATACAGAGTGGCTTAATTGTGGTCTTATAAATAGCTATGGAAAAGCAAATCCTGGAAGTAACTGGAAAAAAAACCAGTTTTCAACCCCAAGGTAAGATATGCAGAACAATTATACTTTTAATTGTAATTTTGGTCTTTAAGAAAAGAGCTTAAATTAATAAAGCTTTCTCTTAAATAATGTATCGTGCAGTGTAGTTTGTTTATATAACTTGTTACAGTGATTTAATTAGAGATAAATTACTTTCAGTACTGTATTTTATAATGCAATTGTCGTTTATTTCAGCTGTTAGTTACTTCTTACTTTCTGCAAATGTTTGAGAAGCCCAAGCACTGGAAAGAAAACAAAAGATAAAATTTATAACATTGTATTTCCATGCAAAATTACATGCATTTTGAAAACTGATCCTGGCTAACACTGCTGCTCTGTAGTTGAGTTTAGTTATGTTTCCAAGTTTCTGTAGATGAATTCTGTCAGCCAATGTCCCTGTACAAGATTAAATTTACAGTAAAAATTAACTTCCCGACATACATATATATCCTATAGTTATAAAATTAATTTAAATGATAATTTTTCAGGTATAGAAACTTAAAATACTTCTGAAAGCCAAGTGAAATATTAAAAAGCCCAAGAGTGACCCATTTAGTGTTTATAATAAATATTGTTTTGATACAGGATGTGGTTTTGATGAGATTATGTTACACTGTCACTTTGCAAATTGTTAACAGCTTGTATAATTGCATGCTCATACTAAATTGTCCTGATTCTTAATAAAGAAAAAGACTTTGTTACATAGTAGAACTACTTGATTTTATTGTTCTTCTTTACATTCTAAAAATAAGTCTTTAAAACAAATACCAAAATCTCTTCAGTAGGCAAATTAAATCAGCAAAATGAATATTGCACATGAATGATAAAACATGCTAGTCAATAAGTAAAATGAAATAACTACTGATTTGATGGGTTTTCTTACCAAGAACCTTCAACATAAACCTTACAGAAAGGTCGATTTTGAATATTTAGGAAAAAACTGACTTGTAATAACTTATTCATAAAACATTATTCCTGTTAAAAAAAAAAATCAGTATGATTTACAGTGCTGATTTACAGCTGAAATTTTGACAAGATTTATGCTCTGGTTACTAACCTTCTTCCCCAAAACGCTGCAAGTCTGAATAGAATTTGGCCCATTTATGTTTAATGGCTGAGGACCATGTAAGGCTTACACATTTAAAATTTATGATAGAGCATTACAAAGGATTGCTTTGTACATTGACTTAGGATTTCTTAGCAACATTAGACGCTGGTTTATTTCAGCGCTTCTAGTAAAATGCCGTGGTTCACCTTAGAGACATCATTTTATATCCATTTTGTATATAACTGTTATTTGTTTTATTACAACATAGAGTATGAATGAGTATTTCATTTTAAAGAAAGAGTTCCTCCCCAAGTCCCATCACTTTCCTGTTTCTTCTCAGAGAGCAAAGATCAAATACATTTTACTACATAGTCAACTGCATTCCCATTATAATAATTATTCCTGTTTTATGCATACGTCAAAATAATGCATCCTCTGGTTTTACTGCATAAGAAGCATTTCTGTACAGTTTAACTGTAAAACAGTTAAATAAGAAAGCTTGAAAACATGATTTTAAGCTATTGTGTAGATATTAGACAATAATGCTAAACAAAAAAGTTACTGAGTTCTTAATCGAGAAATAAGAGATTGTGAATAAATGTACTTAAAAAAATGGTGCATTTTTCTACAATTAATTTAGGAATCAGAGTGACAACTACATTCATAACTTTATGGTTAAGAATTGGTAACTTCCACAATGAACTTGTATTCTGGGGTGTTTATGACTAAACACAGCCATTTAAAAATAACTAGAGAAGCTGTGAGGTCTTTTTTTGGCAGTGATTTTTTTAAATATGTATTTGAAAAAAATAGTTGTGCTTTCTCGGGTGTACATAAATAGAAGTTAGTGGTTTTCAGACACATTTTTGTAAACTTGTAAACCAAAGAATGTTTTATTTTACAAGATGCCATTTTAGAAACCTAAAGTTCTTAAAATTATCAGTGTTAAAAAAACAGAATCTCAATTTTTGAAAATAGTTAGCTGCCCTCTGTGAATGCTTTTCCCAAAGCAAACTTTTCTGAGACATATCGTGCCATTAGTTTCTAAGAAGAACAGAAGTTAACTAGAGATTTCTTTTTAAGGGAGCTTGGTGCAATATGGCTTTGT
This sequence comes from Arenaria interpres, assembly GCA_013399435.1. Lineage (NCBI taxonomy): Eukaryota > Metazoa > Chordata > Aves > Charadriiformes > Scolopacidae > Arenaria > Arenaria interpres. The sequence goes on along the minus strand of VXAK01000473.1, from coordinate 25,368 downwards.
GTACCAACACCCTTGGCCTGTTTTTTACCTTTGTCATATGACACTAATGACTTCAGTTAAGTTGCTTGTGATTTATAGCAGTGCAAGAGAAACATCAGATCAGTCATGCTTTTAGCAGCTCCTCCTACAAAATAGGATGTGAAACAATACCTTTGCTACTAAAGTCTGGTCATCTCTATTCCATGTTTCACAGGAAAAAAGTGATGGCATGATTGTGAACTTGCTGAAATTGGTAAAAGCAAGGCTTTTTTGTCAACTTCAGCAGGTGCCGAGTTATGCCCTTTGTTTTGGTCCTGCAATGATTTATGTGCATACTCCTGTATATCCATGAATTTCACATAAACAGTCATCGATGATTTAAGGCATTTTAAGGCATTGAATTTTAGCGTTATTTGTAATTTCACTTACTATAGTTATGATTCCATTATAAGTTTTAGTTGCATCATTCGTAATGAAGGTTTAAAAGCTATTTTTCATTCTTCGCAGTTTTTAGTGTTTATTTCTTCTTTGCAAAAATATGGATGAATTTGGAAATGTGCAAAAGAAAATTATCTTAGCAGAAGAAAAGGTATGGATAGATGAAGGCTGAAGGATAAAAAGTACCTTCACTCATAGGGTATAAAAAGTAAAATATTAGGATTAACACCAAATGTAGTAGGTGGAAGAATAGCAGATGCCTGCAGTTTTTTCAGCTCATACCTCTCCTGCTCTTTAGAACGGCTGAGAATCTCACAATATTAAATGTATTTATCCTCCTGGCATAACTGGGAGGACAAGAAGTATCATTGACCCCATTTTGCAGCAGAATGCTGCGGCAGAGAATCTACATGCAAAGTTATCTGCGTTATTTCAGAGACTTCCAGGATTGCATGAGCCTCTGCTCTTTACGTAAGCTGTTGCACCGTCTGTCATTCCTTAGCTGAATAGCTTCTTGCTACTAACTGGTAATGGTATGGTAGTGCAATCTTTTGCGGCACAGGCAAGAAGGCAAGATTTTTCTGCCATTTTAAGTAGCAAAACAAACATAAAAGTGGCATTTATTTTTATTTTTTATTTTTATTAATCTCATTTGAAGTAATTTATAAAAGTGCATTAGTTACCCAAGCTAAAAGTTCTTCAATCTTTTATTCTACGTGCTTCCAGGTGCTCTTCCTGTGCTTTCTGAGTTCCTAATACCTACCTGTAATCTTGGTAGCTCTTACCCATGTGCTTGTACAGTTGGGCAAAGGTAGTATGAGCTGTGGCTAGTTTGGTGCAATGATTATATAAATAAACTAGTAAATAACACTTGCAACTAGTTATGTGGCTGATGCCAAACACAATTCCTAATCATGTTTTACTTTTAATAAAAGCTAATAAGACTATTAGACTAAAAATGTATCTAGCTTGACTTCCCAGAAGCTGATTTTAATAATAAAAAATTAGAAGAATCCTGTATATTTAAGGTATGTGTCTCTCTGATAAATGTAATTGAAATTGGCCAATGAATTTAAGGTGTTCAAAATAGCTGAGGTTGGAAGGTGTCTCTAGAGACTGTCTACTCCAACCTCCTGCTTAAAACAGTGTCAGCTAGAATAGGTAGCTCAGGGCTATGCCTGGTTAGGTTTTGAGTATCTCCAAGGATGGTAACTCCATGAGCTCTCTGGGCAACCTGTTCAGTCTCACCCTTACAGAATACTCTGATGTGAAACAGAAGTTTCTGTATTTCAGTTTTTCCCCCTTGCCTCTTTTCTGTCAGCTGGGCACCACTGAAAAAGGGCAGCCTCCTGCCCCATGAGGTATTGATGGTACCCATTGATAAGATCCCCCGAGTCGTTTCTTCACCAAGCTGAGCAGTATCGCTCTCTCAGCCTCTTCTGATCTATGCATCAGAAGCTCCGGTCCCTTAGTAACCTTCAGGGCTCTTTGTTGTGCTGACTCCAGTTTGTCCATCTCTCTCCTGTACTGTTCACGTACAAGACTGCACATGTTTTCTGTAGCTGTTCTTACAGTTCAGTACTATTGAATGTATGTAAGCTTTGCTTAGTAAGCAGTAGAGGTAATTATTAGTTCTGTACATCAACCCAAAAATGATCAGGCAATATGACTTATATGTGATTTTTACCTTTTCATAAAATGCTAAGATGTGCAGAAGCTAGAGGAAGGAATACTAGCCAACACTGTAAGCAGAATACTTCGCTGGTTATGTAAAGGAACAGCATCTTTTCTGTTGTTAGCAGCACTATTCATTGTTCAGGATATGTGAATTTGGATAAAGGAATTTACTATGTTGAAGAAAAATTATTTTGGAATCCAGTCTTCTGATTGTACCTGAATTTTCATTGACATTTAAGCAGGCTACTGACCTCCCTTTCACATAGAACTGCCACGACCATGTGGCAATTCAAGCTTTCTGAATGTATCACTTCACTGTGTTTGAGAGTACAAAAATAAAACAATATAAGTAATACATATGACAATATATGCAAAATATAGTTATAACTTTGACTACATATTATATATACAAAACTGTAAATCGTGTACTTATAAAAATCTGTAACTGATCTGTGAAAGTGTTTAAATCCTCCCCTTTTGATTCCATTGTGCTCTCAGACATAACTTATTTTCAAAGATGCCACTTTATTCCTTAGCTGTGCACTGTTCCATTCTAGAAATTGCTCTGTAACATGGGCATAACATTCTTTTTAATTATTTGAGTAGTTTAGACTTCAAGGACAAATGTAGTGCCTATGAATTGTGCCCACATTTTTAGATTTTTCTGTCGGAGAATAAGTTCCAGTAAGAGTTACATGCACTTGCACCTTATCAAATTTGATTTTTCACATCGGTATTTGTATTCCACCTTTGACTTACCTGTCACTCAGTTAAAGAAACGTGCTGTATTCAAATGCAGAAATAATAAGTAGGAGCAAAGCATAGATAACAGACATAGCAAAGCCAGGCAGACATATGAAAGATGACAATTCTAACTTACCAAAAAAATTGCCTGTTAGGATTTCTCCGGTTGTGTCTGATTCCATAAATATCTTAATTTTCAAATTTTACAGTGATCTCCAAACAGTGTTGAAAAACAGCCTCTGTAGATACAACGGTATCTACAGCTGCTGTCTGGCTACCATTTATTTCAATAAATGGTGCAATTTGATTATGGAATTGCATTTTTGCCAACTACAGTAATCATAATGAGCTGTGCCCTAAATGGCATTTTACTATAAATTCCCCTCAGAAATAGAAATTATTTATTAAAAAAAAAAAAAAAAAAGTTGTGTTCTCTAAGGTACTTGTGTATCAGGTTTCTTGCTGGTTGTAGTACACTTTGGTATGCAAATAGTGATGGAAGAATACTATTCAGTCAGAAACATTTTTAGTGAAGCTGCAATTAGTGACCCAAACTGAAAAGTGTAATTCTGAACTTTAATATTTAGCTAATTTAGTTGAAGACAAATACTAATTCTCCAACCAATTACTGGTTCTCTAATTTNTCTCCAACCAATTACTGGTTCTCTAATTTGAAAGTGGAAGTAGGAAAGAATTTATTTTTAAACTATCTATATGTATGTGTGTGTACATATTCATATGTCTTTTTTCATTTATTTTTATAGTGTATCAAAGTACTTCCTCACTCATATCGACTACAGCATTTTCCTGAAAACTTTTTATTCAGTTGTTTTCTGGGTATGCACATAAATGTAAAGGTCGGGGTATTTAGGAAAACTGAGCACCCAGAGTTGGGTCAGATTTAAAGGAGATCAGTGCCTGAGAGTATGCACGGATGTAGACCACCAAAGGGTTGCTTTCTTCTAAACTTCTTTGTCTCCAGTAATATAAGCAATTAGCACAATGCAAATGGATTTACAAACTTTGAGTGATAATGCTGAGTACCACTAATAGTTTAAAGAGAGTGCCTACCATTAATGGACTCAGAAGCAGTAAGAAAGGAAACATCGGGGCAAGACAAACTTAGGGGAGTGGTCAGGGGAAAACAGATAGAAAAGCTCTCAGTAGAAAATCTTTGTACACCATTTAGTTACATTACAAATCCCAGTAAAATAATTATTCATTAAATCAAAGCTTCAGTTTCCCTCCCTTTTCAGGGGGTTCATGAGCAGTAGCAAATAAAAATCATTTGATGAAGGATCGTGGGAGATGAAGAATGTGCGTAGTTCAGTTTGGTAAAGACGGTGCAGATTAACTTGTGGCATTCAGGATCTACTACTGTTGATTCCCATTGATTTGGCTGATTTTTCAGTCATGATTAATGGGTTGTGAATTGAGAAGATAAAGAACACTGATAACGATGAAGCTCATGCAGGTAAAAACTCAGGAGCAAAAAGGTATTAAGATTTTCTCAGGCTAAAATTACTGGTGATTGTGACTCCTTAACTAAATAAAAACTTTCACATAGTAATGTTGAAGTGCTTCAGTTTCAACAAAGTTAAGTCCAAGAAATTCTTATGGTCAGCTTTCCTGCACAGTCTAAGAATTCAGTTGGGCAATATATATTGAAGTGACCAGTTTTTAGATAAATGTGTGAGAACTAAGTAAACAATGTATGGTTTGGTAGTTTTACAGATACATGATGCTGTTGCTGGTTCAGTATTTCCCCAATTTGCATCAGAGTCAGTTTTGATGCATTCATACTCTGGAGGAAAACTATTGTGATTCTGTCTATGCAAAGGGCCCCTCTTACTGTGCTACTTCTCAGTTTAAGTTGAGAGAGAGATGAGTTCTATCCAGTATTTGTCGGAGCTATGATTTTTATCCAGCAATATATGCTGGGCTCGATTGAAAAAGCTTGTTCTTCAAGCATTTATTTTTTACGTTTCTAGATAAGTTTAATGGATCGGTTCCATTAAAAATACGGCTACAGAATGTCTACACATTAGGGAGATTTCATATGGCTCTTGTTGCACCTGAAAAAATAGTTTCATTTTCAGCACTAAATAGAGAGAGAACAGCATCAATGTTCATGGTTTTACATTTTAATGTACCAGGTGAGAGAGCTACTCTTCAGAATGGTTGTCATGCTAGTTTCAGAAAGTACAAAAACATTTGGGCTTTCTAGAGTTGAACAGTCCGTGCTGGCTGAGTGCCAGTATAAGTAAAATGTGTAGAAATGTAATGGCCCAGAGCAAGCTAATAAATGACAGTGTCGCATGAGATCTTCAGGGAACAACAAGAATATGTATGTCTTTAATATTTATTTGTGCTTTTGGAGAATATACAATGTATTTTCTAACGCATTTGAGAAAAAAAATATGTGCCTTCAATGGAAACAAATATGATTTAAGTTAAAAGAAAACAGCAAAGCATAAAATATAAATTGGAAAATACTGTTTATTCAGAAGTAACAGCATTAGTAAATCAAGGCTTCTGTGAGTTATTATGGTTCCTACTGCTGGGCTGTGCATATACAGATATAGTCTGATTTATTGTTCACAAAAATGGCAAGAGACAACAGGTGGATGGCAGTGATAAATTAAGATGTAAAGAAAGGGAAAAGAACAAGCAGTTATAATGCAGTGGTGGTGCCATGTGTGCAAAGTTTGAGTATAGCTGTAGCCGTCTGAATTCTCCAGGCATCTGGAGTTAAACTATCATTACTTAAGTTTTACCCTTTTTGTTGCTATCATGTAATATATGCATTGCCAGTTTCCTTGGATATCTGCTGGTGTGGCTTCATCTGATGTTCACTCAGGAGTACTGTTTTGATTAATATTTATGTTGTCTGCACACGTCTGTTATAAAGCACAGATTCAACATTGATCTATAGAAATGCAAACTTTATCAGATGTACTTTGAATCTGAAACATTGGGATGTCCATGGCAAATCAGTATTCAAAACCTATTTAATCAGAAAATGTCCTGGTGGTTTGGTTTGCAAACATTTGAGAATGTTGAACATTGGAAAACACACTGTACTGAAGTTGGAAGAAAGGTTGCTGTTCCTAATACTTTAAACTTCTTTACTCCTTCAAAATTGGTATTATTTTTAAAGTGACAGCACAGGCTTGTTTGTGTTTCTGAAAAGGAATACTTTAATAACAAACTAAGTGGATAAATGCTATTGTTTAAAAAAAAAAAAAAAACCAAACCTGTAATAGTTCAAAAAGCTGTGTCACTTTCCTCAGAACAGTTTTCCATTTCACAAAAGCCCTATTTGTTTTCCTTACATTTTTAGTCAGAAATGGGGTGCTTTCCAGTACAGGCTTGTTCGATGATTATAAATAGTCAGGTGCAGAGGCACCAGCCATTATTTTTGAGGAAAACAGTGAAGTTTTCTTCATTGGGTCTCATGGTAGGAAACCAAATAAAAGTCGCAATCTAACCATTTATGAATTAACGACCCTGCAACATATACACAGTGTTTATTCATGTACCTATGCATATACCGTAAAAATGGTGGTAATTAGCTACACAGATGATATCCCCTCCAGTCTAAGTATCAAGTTTCAATGGTCTCCTGCAACCCAGTAGTGCAGGACTGCTTTCTCCCAGACTTTCCTACTGGAATGGTTCCAGAGTGCAGGGCTCCTGGAGGTGGTCTTCTTCTAAAGGACTTTTAGGTTTTCTGCAAGAATGAATTATCAGAATTAACTCTAAATGAACAGACTAATTTTATATTGATAGGCTATTCAAGATGGGAACATGTAACCTACAAATTAAATATATTTTTACTTATAGTATCTGCAGTATGAAGTTCCAAGTGTGGAATATAAGGAATATCAAACCAATGAGATATTAGAAACTGAGCATTCTCTCTGGCTGCTAATGCCAAAGTTCCAACTAGAATTTCCAGGTTTTTCAAGTCTCACAGTATTTTCATGTGTTTTGCAACTTGATGTTTCTCTTTACCTGGATCTTTCATGCCAGATACGGACAATAATGGAGGCTGAAGAATGCTGAATGTAGATTGCATACACTGGAAAGAGGAAGCTGGAAACTAAAACCAAAAGGGACTCATAGCTTTAAAATTATGTGTTTGCACTAATTAAAATGTAAGACTTGCTCAGTTATAGTGAGGCTGTTAAAAGCATTTTTTTAAGTGAGTTATGACACTGAGGTTGATAAAAGTAAAAGAGCCTATGTATCCTAAAATTACATTAATTACATTTCACTAAATTACTCTTCAGTATATTTTAAAGACTACTTTAAATAATATTTAACTTTTACAACCAAAATCACGTATAAAGAATAGTAGCAAACACATATTAAAGGCCTGATTTGATTTAAGCAAGTAAGAGTAAGACTACTCCTGCTAATAACAGGACTGCGGCTTAACTTTAGTAAGGCATTTAGCAGAGTCTCCTGTAGGCTTGTTGCACCATATTGGTGAGATCTGAGCCAGATAAGTTGTCGATAAGGTAGGTTGAAAATTGACTGGATGGCTGGGTTTGAGGAGTTGTGATCAGTGATACAAAGTCCAGCTGGCAGCCAGTAACCAGTGGTGTTGCTCAGGAATTGATAACTGGGAGCAGTAGTATTCAAATTGGATGATGAGATGGAGGCCATTCCCAGCAAGTTTGTGGATGGCACCAAACAGGGTGAAGCAGACCAGGGTATTCTAATGTCAGATTAAATGACCTCTGGAGGTCCCTTCTAAAGTCATTTATGCTATGATTTCGTGCATAACAGAAATAACTGGTGTAGTGGTGTAAAAAGTGCATGTTCAAGAAAAGAGCATAACAACTTAAAATTTGTATTGCTACTAGTTGTCATCAGTAGTTGCAGTACAAATGTTATAAACTGCATTTTCAGTGTTCACATCTGTGCTGAAGGACAGGCAATGAACAAGTGTCTGTTTGAGTTAAGGAATTTTCTAAAGCTGCTGCCCTGACACTGCCTTCATCAGCAGAAAGCTCCCAGTTTCCACATAGCTGAATGTGGAGTGGACACTGGGAGTTTGTCTTCAGTCTACGTGTTGGTGTTTGCCCCACTTTACTATATTTAGCTTTATATGTGGCTTTCGACCAAATCTGAACCATTGGTTTCCGCATAAGACATTCTGTGTAGTTTTATATACAAACATGACCTGATATTACTGAATTCCATCTTCTTTCTTCCAGTCTCAGAGTTTTCCCATGCCTTCTTCCTATTACAACATCTTACTAAGATAAGTTAGCTTTTCCTTCCCCCATTCCACGTAAAGAGTGGTGAACCTTTGGACTTCCAAATCTACATACAGCCAATGCCTTATTGTAGTTGAGTGACAGAAGGTGCAGAGAGCTGTGAAAACAAGGAACTCCAAGAAAATTTCAGAAATAGAAGATAACAGTGGCTTCCTGACACAGCATAACTCTGTTACATTATGGAAACGGACTCTAATCAGACATTAATATGACACAGCAGCCATCCTTAATCCACAGTGCTGTCCTACTACCAATGGTGTGATATAATGCCAGTAGATGAACTGCACAATTGCTCAGAAGCCAGATTGCTGCTTCTTTTTCTTTGATATCACATCAAAACCAATCAGACTATTGGCTCTGAAGCAAAGCAGGGTATGTTCACTGGCAGTTTGGGAAGATAAATAAATGTATTTTTCTTTGTTTCACAAAAGACCCATTTCCCTTTTTGGTTCATTTTCAGTGAACCAAAATTGCTGCCAGATCATCAAGCACTTTCCAAATCCTAAAAAGGAAAAATGGTCCAAACCAAACCAGAGGATAAGACAAACGCTGGTTTTAAGTAAGGCTGTATGTAATGTAGGTGTTCTGGGGCCTCAGCACTAATAGTTTAATCTTGTCACTCATTTCTGTTCTATTTATCTAATTGCAAATACAGACATAACAACTCAGCAAAAAGGAATTAATTGGATTAGTTGAGTCTTTAGTCACAGTCCTCTAATAATAATGTAAAATGCCAATACTGTGTCTTTAGGAGCTTTGCAGGAAAGTTTTTCTTTTGATGTCATAGTGTAGAAGCAGAGTATGTCATAATTTGCCTCCTGCAAACACTCAGGCTGGTTCTGATCCTCACAGGGTGCATTTTGCAGGTCTACGTGTTCCTAACTTTCACAGCTTGGGAACAGGACAATACTTGAACCTGCCAGTATACAGGAACTCCAATTTTCCTGCATTTTTTTAATGATTATGTGAAGAGGGTGGATTGTACTGTCTAGCTCAAGATGATGTGGAGAGATTTGGACAATGAAGGATTTGACTTCGCAGTGCAGGTTTTAGGCTTAGATGCCAAAAGCTTGGATCTGTAGAATACTTTTCATATGCAGATTGCATTACATGACCTGACTACGATACATGTCTTATTGCAGGGAAAGGATGGACGTGACTAAGCGATATAGAGCTTTCCTATTAGCATCAACAGTAGTGTGGCCCCCTACGCCATGGCAGAGGCATTCTCTACAGATGATGAAGTCCCTCTAAAAATACCATAGCTACATTGAGTCTTAAGGTCATTTTTTACTTGACATGTAACTGACTACTTGTCAGGGATTAGAGCTTGTATTAAAGAAATAAACAAGGGGATTACAGAATCCTCATTTGTTTTGTGGATTCATTTTGTTCTGAAAAAAAAAGAAAAACACCAAAATCCCAAAATGTTTTATAAAACTTAGTGTAGGAAATGCATGTTCTGTGAAAAAGGATCCTTAAGAATTCATAATTACTTTCAGCATACCAGAACGAGGGCATTTGCTACCTGACCAAAAAATCAGGCATTTTCTCAAAGAAAGAAGCTGAAAATATCTATCAATGCAGTCAGTGGTAGTAATTCCTCATCCTTCCAGTGGAAAATTATTCCTGCTTAACTGGTGGTATTTATGTTTTTAAGACTTTTGTCTCTTGGCATGTCCAGCATTACCAGCCTCTGTGCCTCTGTCGCAGGATTATTGCTCTATCTTTGTGTTAAATACAGCTACACCTTTTCCCTTTCTTATTCTTCTTTGGTGTTTTGTTTGTTGTGTTTTTTTAATGCTGGCAAGCTGCTGATGTAATTAAATTTTGTAAAGAAGAGAGGGTGTGGGTGCTTGAAAAAGTTAAAGACAGGTTAATTCTAGACGTGGCTTTGGATGTTGACATTTCCCAGTTAACACACAGCTTCATAGCAGATTTCTCTTGAAACTTTGCCATGATATACTGCCAGCAAATGGGAGTGGTGAAAATACTGGGAAGACCAGTGACTGCTAAAATAACACAAAATAGTGGTGCTGTCATCACCTGTTGCCACAACATAGAATTAAACAGAAAATGCATGGAGCAGAAGACCCTAGAATATTTGACAGTATTGTGTATACAGGTCATGTTCAAGAAAATACTTTTTTTATTCTATCCACAGATACTTGATAATCAGTTGTTGTGTTTTAGTAGCCTTGGCACCAAGACTCTAGTTCCTTGCTGGGATACATTAGTAGACTTCTCTGAAATTCTTGGAAGCTGCTCCCATTTTAATAAGCAGGGAATTGGGTCCTGAATATCTTTTTATAAAAAGCACTTATTTTAGGCCTCATCCTGTGTCATGGTTTAACTCCAACTGGCAGCTAAGATCACACAGCCACTCATGCAGTTCTCCCCCTTGCCCCTGGAAGGGAGAAGGTGGAGAAAAGGAGGGGAAAGGAAAGGAAATAAAATCATGATTTGAGATAAAGGCAGTTTAATAGAGCAATAATAGAAAAGGAAAATAGCAATAATAAAAACAATAATAAAAATAATAACAGTAATAATAATGATGACACAAATCACTCTCACCACCTGGTGAATTCGTACCTTACCAAGCAGTGATCGTGGATTCCCCCACCCTGGCCAATTCCTATTTATACACTGAGCACAATGTCTCTTTTTCTGCCTATGCTTCTTCTCAGCTTCTATGGGAAGCTGAGAAGAGTCTTTGAAAAGTATAAACACTGCCTAGTAACAACTAAAGCAATATGCATTATTGACATTCCTTCCACAGAAAATTAACTGTCTGGAATGAACTTACAACATTTGTATAACATTAGTTTACCTATACTTTTGGATTGTATTACAAATATGATATCGGTAGGCAGGGAACTAAAGATAATTTTCATTAAAAAATTATAAGGCCTTTCAGCCATAGCGTTCTTTCACAGCCAATAACATAAGTTCATAGTCATAGGTAGTGTTTTACAGCATATACACTTTATTTTTGGGTATATTTTATATAAGATATTACTCATAGGTTGTGAACAAAAATGCAAACAGAAATTCCTCTTCTTTGATGTTTCCAAAATGTTTCTGCTCATACCAGCGTGAAATTGAAACCTTTGAAATTTAGTGAGGAAAATGAGGGAGAGCTCACCCTAGAATAACTGGTCACTTTGTGACTGGATGGTTCATCCCAGTGTAAGAGACTTCACAGTACGATTTTTGCACTTCTATTTTTTTCATAGCATTCTTGAGTTCAAGCAGGCTGCTCTAAGGGTCTCATACACTAGTTGTTCCATGTCTCATGTGTATATTTCTGACAAAATTTTTATGTGTTTTTATTTAACTATTTAGTGTATTTTTATCCAGGAGAATGGTTTATGTTCATTGATTCAGAAGAAAAATTGGCTTTTACTCTACGTTATTTAAATGCTTTGTAATGGTAATCTTTTAGGAACATTTCCATTGCTGCTGTTAGGTTTGTCTTTGGCCAAGCTTTTCTTTGACCAGTTTAATATTTTCTGCAGAGTTCTAGTTTTTCGGCCCCAGGACTGCCCCAGTCTGGGACTGTCATTTCATTATTCATGCATCTTGATACTTCAATATATATTTATATTAATGGTACAAAAGATGGAAAAAGTCCATATCTCATTAATAATTATTGAATTATTCCTAACTTTAGGAAGTATGTGACAAAAGTAAGCATGTTGAATTGGTTTTAAAATCCCCTTAATTTTACTTTTTTATGCCATTTTCTCCTTTAGTTATATATGGAAGTATATTTGACTCCTGTTTAAAATCAAATCTCTTAAATAAAAGATGAAAGATGCATGCATCTTGAAATAAGTGATGAATAAGTCTAGCTTTGAACTCTACAGTTTGGGTCAAAAACTCTGGATGAATTTTTGTAGAAAAGAACTTTGTGAAGAGTAAAGTTGAAGTGTAACATAATCTCTCAAGGTTCATAGTTTGGGAGAAAGTTACTCCTGCATGCTCCTCATAGTATAGACTTTTCTTGGAGAATAAAGTTTGGTTTCTAGCCACAACTGCTTGCTGGCTACTATACATATATTGAGGCAGGCCACTTGACTGTTTATGTACCTCACCATGACTCTCTTTGAAGGCACGCTAACTTGTTTGGAGATGTAATTAGTTAAAATTTTCTTTAGGAAGTCTAAAATGTTGACATTTTGGAAAAAACAAAAGAAGGTTACAAATTGTTATTACATACACAGAACGAGATCAAGGGATAGTTCAGACTACAGAATCAGTTTTTGAAACCTTTCTACTATGTACATGTATCATTTCTATAGTTTTTTTCTGTCATTCACGCATCCTTTGTGAAATGACCCAACCCAAAATTCAGAGATTTGAAGAGGTGCGCTCCATCCACCTCAATGGCTTTATATAATGCCCTGTGTGATCAAGTACTAATAATGTCAGTCTTTTAGCATACATTCTAGCTGTTGTGTTAAACAGCTTTTTTATTCCATAAGGGCCTTAATTCGATGATACAATAATTTAATGCAGCCCTGACGGTGGGGTTTTAACTTACAAGAGCTGCTTATCAATCCTCCAGCAATGACAGAACTTTCTCCTTAGTCAAAATCCTACTGGAAATTGGTGTGCATTCTGTGCTAAGTAGAGTTGATCTCTAAGTAATGGGATCTACGTAAAAAAGGGTGCTGGGAGGGCAGGTATTTGACTTTCCTTACAAAGAGTGCCACAGCTCTGGGAAGTGTGGCATAACTGTGCTAGCCAAAGAGGTGCTTGCTTGCCTTTTGGTTTTATTTAGGATTCCTTGTTGTGTGATATTCACTCATTGCTATGTTGAGTAGTACACAAAGAACCATAAATAACTAAATCTAAGCTCAGGAACCATTCCATTTAGACTATTCAAATACTGAGAAATTTGTAGCTTTTGCAGGTAAATCCAAAATAATACTGTCTCAGATAGTATTTCCATAGTGAGGCAAAAGATTTTTTTGAAGTCCTGTATTTAATATTTTAAATTTGCATTTTGTTGAAACTCTTGTAATAGTACAGTCCTTAAGGACAGGTCAGAAGGCTTATAGACTGCTGAATGTGTGACAAAGAGGCCATAAAGAATCTGGTCAGATGTAGCTAATTAAAGGTAAATGAAGGACAGCTGCTTTTTATGTTTCCAGTACATCTTTGATCTGCTCTACCCCTCAGACCTCTGTGGACAAGGTAGTTAAATACAAACTAGGAGGCCTATTTTAAAGACATTAAAGCCCTCCGGGGCAAACGAGTGACAGTCCAAGCGGCCATAAGCTGTTTGCTTTATTCATTAGAGAACTTTAAATGTGTCAAGAAATAGAATAATGTCCATACTCTTAGATCAGCATTAGCAATGAAGATTACAACAGCTCTGGGACATATGAATGGGCAAACTTCTTCTGAAAACAAGTTTATTGAGAAGTATTTTACTATAACGGCAGAGAAAATATAGGTTACACATTTTCCTTGCAGGAATATTGATTCAATATGCATTGAAATATCTGAAGCTGTAGTGACACAAACATCGTGTAACCCAGTGCTGACCTCAGTGGTCCCTTCAGTCATGTTTTAAAAATCTTTCTTTTCAGACACACGTGATGGAAAGAATATTCATATGTGAGTGACATAACAACACGTAATACTTGCTGAAGAATTTATGGAGAATGTACACAATATATAGCCTTTCACTTGTGTCTAGAGACTCAAATACTTAAGTTTGTAAATTTCAAGTGTTTATTTTATAAGCCAAAGCTTTAATGTCAATACAACATCCGTAAACGATGTAGAAAGACAAAATAAAGAAAAAAAGTATCAGTTAGCTATTTAAACAACTCTTTATTGCTAGTCATTATGGGAAAAGTTACTTTTCCCAGAAATATTTGTGAGTCAAACTCAGTATATTTTTTACAAATTGTTTGATATCTTAGGTTTGTTATTATTATTTTGTAAATAGGTGTTGGAATGGTAATTAAGATGAAGCAAATTCCTGTAACATTCTAAATGGTAAATTCTGGAGATACATGGCATATTGCTTCAATAATATAAAAAAAAACTTGGAGAAAATATTTGCTTTTTTACGTTGTGTGCTGTGTTTTTCTCCATTATCTTTTGAGTTGGTACATAAATGTTGCATTGTTTTGACTGCATAATCAAACTCTCCATGGCATTCAGCCCCACTGGAACAGCTTTGATATTTTAAAATCAAGTAAAGGTGTGAAAAGTCCAGAATTTTACAATGGCCATGTCAACTGCCTTTTTGACTATACCATAAATGCAAATTTCATAGGTCTTACCATTCAAAGTACTGTATGCTATTGGATTTTGGAAGAACCTTTCTTCCAAAGAGGTCTAGATGTAGTCGAAGATCCTCTCTGACTAGCCACTGATTTTTCATGAGGGATTTGACATTTCCCCCTAGTCTTACTACAGATATATTTGACTATACATAATTTAAAACTAACTTGATCCTCCAAGTTGTTATAGATTTGTCTAACAGCAGATACATAAGTATTTCTGCGTCATCACAGACATGAGGTTCATCAAGTTGGTAGGTCTGTGGACCAAGGACTCAATTTTTTCATTTTAAATTAAGCAGCAAATAAAAAATTCAAATTAAACTTGAAGATGTCCTTTGCTTTTACTTGGCAAACAATACTCAGAGAATGTAAATAAGCATGGAGCAGTTTGATTTAAAACACATTAAAAGTTTCAGTGAGCTGTATTCTAGGCAGCAGTAAATATAAAGATGCGGTTATTGCTCGCAGCATGAGCATAATATACTGATTTGGCTGATTATGCCAAAAACATTGTGAAAAGCAAAAAGTGAATAAATTTGTGCTAAATTTAGATCAGTTTGCATACATGCTTAAAGCATTAAAGCCAGATATTATTACCCAGAGGCAAGAAATACTTTGGTAAATTATTACAGAATATAAGATAGGTACCTATTGTGGACTGAGGACAGTGGTTTTGTCTTGCATATTTACACCTGTTCCAGTCACACTGAATCTACATGTATCAGCTTGGCTGTGTGTTAGACTGAAAAAAAAAAAATAGCCCATAATATGATAAAACTACTGTGAAAGAAAAATACAATAGCTTGATAGGACCATTTATCTTCAATTGAAAGATTCAATAAAAGTAAATCAGAAATGGGAAACTGAAATAGAAGAATTTTTTTTTCCACAACCTTTATTTTTTCATTTTTTTGCAAATTACCTGGGACACCAAGACAAATATTAAGACCTTCAAAATATGTTATTTACTGTCAAATGCTGCATTGCAAATGTTGGTTTATTACTACAATAATCTCTCAGTATTTACATTATCACAAGGTGAAATTTGCCCTTTCAGATGCTATAAAGGTTTATACATGTGTGCCCAGGTATAATCACAATTTAGGTTTGAGTATCTTGTGTTCATGGCATGACTATTTAAGAAGATCCATTCCATTTTGTGTCTTTATTCACTTAACTGCTTCAACTCAATTTTCAAGCTCAACAAAAAAAAATAGAATGTAATTACTTTTATCTTATATTTCAAATAGAACTGAAAAGTTTACCATCTGGTAATAATAATAATGCTGGGCAGGGAGCAGTGAAATAGTGCAGATACTAGGTAAGCATTGTCAGAGACGAGCAGTTTGAACTGTCTGGTGTGAGTACTGAGCATGAGCACATCTCTAGCTAGGTCTGTGGATTGGGACTTGGGAAGCTGAAGGGGATTGACAGCTGAGTAAGAGCCGGTCTAGATGACGTGCTACCTGAAACACTCTTTTCCCTGTCCTCTCTCCCACACCTCTAGGATGCGATTCTCCAGCACTTGAGTAACCTTTACTTGAAACCTTGAAGATTAAAATGCTAATTTGCTATACAATGAAGGAGCCGTTATGAATTCAACACAGCTTGATTTGCTTTCACAGAGAGATCTCCGAGGACACTGACCACTTTCAGCACAAATGTTACAGGCCAAACATAAGAACTTTCCATCTGCTGCTGAAGTCCTGGGGATTTCTGAAAGCTAGATAATCACTGTTCCCAACCCCTCTATTCCTCAGTTTCCAGATAGTAATGCTACACTGACAGGTTGCATCTATTAAGGAACACTGTTACCCAATAAGATGTTGAGCATGACCCAACTTCTCCTGTGGGCATGCAAAAGCCTTCTTCTAAAATGTGTTGGGCAATGATGGTAAACCAAGAACTCCTCCTGGGGTTAATTGTGATCAGCTAACACATTTTTAAACACAGACATCCTTGTCTACACCAAGGGAAAAATCACATTCAACATCTTGTTTAATTAACATGTTTTCTAGTATATTTTCTCAGTGTAGACAAGGTCTCTAAGGAAGAATGACTCATGAATGCAGCATTGCCATTATGGAGTACTTTTTGGAGTAACTGTCAATTGCTCCACATTTTCTAAGGAAAGTATTGATTTGGCTCATTACCTAACAGGTTAATTAATGTTTGTGAGGAGCTCTGGGGTACCATTATTTAATCCCATACCACATCGCTAAATAGAATCCTGGGCAATAGTTAAAATAAGTGTCACTTTCTTAAGTGAAGGCTAATACGTAGATCTTTTCCACCATAGTCCATGCATACTGCTGTATAGTTTCCTTGGAGCCTACTTGACACATACTGCAATTGAGATGGACACAATATGTGACCGCCTCCCTAGGAAAGGGGTGAGCCTTTTCAGACACACACATCACAGTGAACCTAGCATTTTGTGGACTTTTCTGAGGGATGTGTACCCTTCCACAACAGGTAAAAGCTGTGATACGTATCTGTGAAGATGGAGCACAGCAGGCTTATAGAAATTAGCCTGCGTAAAATTGACTGCGGGGATACTTTTTTCCAGGCGTTGATTATTCTTCAAATAATACTATTACAGCCAAGAAGAGGTTCTGTGCTTCATCTTGTCAAATAAAGTGTTTCAGCCAACAGACAAGCAGATTTAAGAGAAATTTGCTGTTGTTTTTATTAGAATACAAAGATCAACATAAGATTCTTTCTGTCAGACATATATTCTCAAAAGGAAACACATAGTACGCATAAAATATTTATGATCATTTCTTACATTGTAACTATATCTATGTAAAAGCCAAAACAAATACCAACTGTTCCAGCTATACAATATACAGTGCCTGATGTGTTTATTGCCACATTTTCTATGACCAGTCTCCTCTCTGTTGTGTTTCTCCAGTGACTGTTATTCCAGGGAAATGAGTAACACAAGGGGAGGAGGGTGCATAATGACTTCTGCGCTGTAGGGGGTTGTCTGAACTAACACATGGATCATGCTCTTGAATCTGTGTTGGAATCTGTGTTCAGGGTGTACTGTGCAGAAAACATGTAAAGGGTGAGCTACTCAGGTTTCTTTGAAAGACAAATCGGTGTGTATCATGGGCACTTGGCACTTTTCAGTTCGTATCTGTGAGGCTCAGAAAAGAGCTGAAGACAAGAATTTGTCTCCTAAGGAGAGCCATAAAGAAATCAAAGCCATAATGATTCTCTTTTTATCTATGCTATTTAGCAAGTACGGTTAGCTAGATTTCATTCTGTTTCTCCCTGTTCAGTTGAAGACAAAGTATGGAAACACCTGGGGAGATAAGGAGAGTGATAATCCTGTGCTGCTGAAATCTCAAAATTTCACTTTTTGCCAAATGGATAATTGGAGCACATTTTAAACAGAGTCATAGCATTCTCAGGCCATGTTGTATGATTATTGATACAAGATTTCTGTATGTGATGGAATACCGGAACAAACAGACAGGGAACTCAAAATACTCACCATTCACCAAAATGTTGCATTGAAGAGATGTATGTGGTATTGCCGGTTTGAAATTTTAAGTGTGAATCTTGTAGAGGAAAATGTAATATAACCCATGATGGGAAACAATTTAGAACCAGAAGATATTAGCTGGAAAAGGGAAAATGCTTTACTGAGGAGGGTTGGTTCGGGGGTCAGCATTTTCTGTCATTTTATTCCCTCTATGGGCTCAGTTAATGAGCAGAATGTTTTACATAATAGAATTCTGGACTCCCTTCTTGGTTGTTGATATTCCACTTGTGTACGCTCAGAGGATGTCAATGATGACAGCTGGTTATTTTTTCAAGGCACAGATTTTGATTATGTCTTGTTTTATGGTTAGTATCCAGTTTTCACAAGGAATGTTTTCCCACCCAGAAGACAACAAATGTTGGACTGACCTAGTAATTGTTCTTTCCTATATTTCCTTTGGGCTCTTGTTCAGCTAGTTGGATCTGAGTTGTTTTAAACATAATTAGGCCATCATAAATCACTCTGGGTTAGTTCACACGTGACATCATCAAGGAGACCCAATGGAACAATTAGAATATGTTTTTGGGCAATCTATCTGTAGCTATGTTAACTACTTTATCATGGAAAAAAAGTTTGTAAACAGTAGTCTTTACAGTATGACAAGTTAAAATATATTGCACCCTGATATAGCTGTTCAGCAAATTAGATTTTCATAGTGCTAATTGAATTTGTCACAAAGCTGATGAACATTAGCTAAAGAAAGAGCAATATATTTTATTTTATTGAGCACATCTCAGAGTGCTTGTAATTTAGTAGGGCCACCACACTTTCTGGGCAGGCTATCAAGTAGGATGTTGTAATGATTTGCATGACTACTATAGTAGATGGAAAAATGTAACTTGTGTTTGTAGCTGTTCCATTAGTGTCTTACACAGTGTGTGCTCCTTCGGTGCTCTTCAGAGAGCTGTGTTATAATCCCAGCATCTTTTGAAGAGTTCTGTCTGGTGAAATCAAATAACCATATGCTGTTTAAAACCTAATGCATAATTATATGATGAGACAAAGGAAAGGCTGAAAAAGGCAGATAACCAATAGAATCCTGAAGTTATCAAAACAGAATTCTTGCCAAGGACCTTGGAATTCATCTGATTCAGTTGCTGGAAAAATGCCTGAATTAAAAATTATTCTATGAGGACCACGAAAATAGAGCCAAATTCTGGTACTGTAGAATTTTCTCCCAAAATGGACATTAATCCTGCAAAAACAGAATAGGGTGAACAACCCCTGGCCCCATGCTTGCCCCCCTACTGTAGGCTCTATCTGCCAAAACAAGATGGACTCAAAAATGGGATCAAAAATGTTGGGGAAAGCGGGGGAGAGGGAAGGAGAACTTGGAAAAGGAAGGTGGTTGGAAAGGAAAAAACTCATATGCTATGCCCCCTGCCAGCACTTGACTGCAGCTCCACTTGCAAAGCACCTGTTGGCAGCTGTTGGAGTAGTTTATAGGTTTTGGGATAGAAACCTTATAGTCTATGTTCTCTTATGTGACATGTGATTTGGCCTTATTTTAGTAAAATGGAAGTCATGTGTGGGAAATAATTACAGCAATAAATATACCTGTTTAGAAATAAGGACAGCCTTTGCTTTCTAGAAAAAATATAACAAATACTAAATTGCGTTATTTTTATTGACTCTCCTGACTACTAATATTAATATTTGATAGCACCTATGTTGTCTTCCTTTTATCCAGAACTGAAAATCAAAAGTGTTGCATGGCGTGGAAAGAAAATACAGCAAAACGATTATTTTAAATATTAACTTAATACTGTCCTTCAAACACAGTGGCAGGAAGCTAGATGTAAGGGGTTACCTGGCCAGTTTTGTGTTTGGGAAATTTAATACATTAGAGTGGAATGATAGAAAAGTAGGAAAATTGTATATGTTAAATTAGAATTTTCAGCAAGTATTTTATGTCAAGAATTCAGTTTAAACATTTTAACATCTGCACTAACATTCATGTAAACTATTCAAATACATCTAGTTGAGAATTTTAGCATTACTGTTTATGCCTTCTTTCTGTTACTAAGTCCAAAAATTACTTGATTTTGTACAAAAAATTTTTCAGTCTTTTGTTGTTACATTAATAGATTATTCCTCCTTAAGAAGAATATATAACAATTATCAACAGTATATGTATGTGATATATGAAGTATATCAAGCAGAAAACGAGCAGTTATTTTAAATATAGGCTGAGCTAAAAACTTCATTGTTTTTATTGGCTAACTCTTCTTTTACTATAATGACGATCTTCCCTCTGCTAATGCTTTGGTTCAGCGTTAAAGGCTTCCTTAGGTAAGTACCTGTATTACTCAGAAAATTTGGATGAAGTTGAAATATAAGGTTGATAATGTTTTGGAATTTAATCCTTTCTTATATAAATTTTAAAAACCCCACAATTTCCCTGTTGTACTTGAAATTCTAAACTTATTAGTTCTAAAATAATTGAAACTTTAAGCCTTCCTTAGATTTATATTCAGTAATGAAAAAAATTGCTCAAGTTTCCGGTGCTGCAGTGTGCGCTACCTAAACAGAACATGGTTCCTGCATGAAGCCCACCAAGAGTCTCTCCATCAAGTCCGCCAAAGAATAAGGCCAAAATGTAAATTCCATTAGTTCAATAGTCAGTGTATGGAACATTTCAAAATGAGATTTTCACTTTGTGTTAATTTCTTTGCCTTACTTAGAATGGAAAGTAGTAGAGCAGCCTAGAGTGTAATAATTAGTGACACCTGCGCTCAGCCATATTCTGTGCCATTAAATAAAAGGACAAAATCTGGACCTTAAGACAGTGATATCTGAAACAGGAGAGCATCTGGTGGAACACAGGCATGTGCTTAATTTCAGTGGGACTGTATGGTATGCATAAAGAAAGGAATTTGCAAATATTTTAACTTGAATAAGAATGCTTTCCTGAATCAAGATTTTTTAGAAGCTTAACCATGAATCACCAAAAGACACATTCTATATTACAAAAGCTTTGTAATTATTTTTTCTATGATAATAAATAGAGGAAATAGGTGCATTCAAACATTATAGTAAGTAGAGGCTTCACAAACTGGTTTTGCATGTTGTAGCATTACATTTATTACTCTGGATAAAAAGAGACTGTGGATGTTTAAGAGTCTTAATAAACCAGGGCACAGAAAGGTCAAAAACATGGTAATCTAGTATCTTGGATGTACACATATGTATTTTCTCAGCATTTCAAAATCCTTTAAATTCTGTTTAGCTGTCTTTGTTATCTCTGCACGTTGACAGATCTCAAAAATACACTTTTACTGTGATCCTGATCAATACATCTTTTTATTGTATGTTTGCTGTTTGGAATGAGGGTTATATATGAAAGGGAGAGAGGACTAGGCAAACCTAGAAAATTCAAGCAAATTTAGAGAAACTCTTGGCTACGTGTGCTGGGGAGCAGGGGCAAAATGTGGGTGGTAAACTTCTGGACTTTTTGTGAGGTGTCAGGTGGGTGGAAAAAATAACAGAACCAACTTTGAAGCCAATGGTGGCAGGTGCATTCGGGATCTTCCACATCTCTTCTTGCTTGGCATTCCCCTCTTGCTATTCACGCTCTCTGTTCTCAGACATGGAAAGTCCCCAGCATGTGAATATTAGTGTTCATGATGAGCAGTGGAGCAGAAAGGGGAAAAGCCAGAACTAGGCATCAGCATCATCACAGAGCAGGACAGGATGAAGAACCAGTAAGGCTGCAGCTCAGCCAGCTCAGGAATCTGCTGTCATCTTAACATCAAGTTTGCCTGAGCCCCCAGCGCTGTTTTGCATGATAGCAGTGTCCTTAGGGATTAGTCTTATATGACAAAAAACCTAGCGCCAACCTGAACTCCCTTCCTTCACTACTTTCAGCAAGACTTAATGTATTTATGATGCCAGTCAAATGTTCCTATTATTCTTAAGTCATAAAACTGAGCAAAAGCTAAGACTAAATTGATCACATAGCTTAAGTACTCACTTTCCTCACTATAATGGAAAACCAGCACCATTTACTGTCTAAAATCCCTGACAGTTCCAATATACTACAGAAGAATATGTTTAATATACGAGGTATATAAGTACTGTATCATAAATGAAACATTTAGGTTTTTACTTTACTTTTCAAACTTCAAAAATAATGGAGTCAATGAAAAATTAAACTACTATTTGTACAAATATTTATGAGGTCTTTTTTTTATTATTATTTTATAGGTCTTGTAGAAATTTGCCTGATGCATCCCCTTGATGTAGTGAAAACAAGGTAAGATTCTGCTTGAACAGGTTTTGTTGACACTGGAAGATATCCAAATTAGGAGCTGTCAAAAAAGAAAATGCTAGAATTTCTCCAACTAAGGTAACTTGTGCCTTTAATGGCATTTATATTTACTTACCTGTGTCTACAGCATTTGACAGATGGAATTTGAATAGCATGACACATTTCTGATTAGAGGTCATCTAAAGGTGTCAAATCTGTTTTATGACATGTATTTTTAATTTTGTAAGAAAATCCTATAACATGAAGAGGGCTATAGTTAAATTCACTTACTTTATATATTATGGAATCATAGAATGGTTTGGCTTGGAAGGGACCTTAAAGATCATCTAGTTCCAGCTCCCCTGCCAAGGGCAGTGACACCTTCCACTGCAGTAACACTTTTATATGTAATTGGGAAATACCGTATTGCCTCCACAATAATTTTCACAGATTTTTGAAACCTGACAAACTAATAAAATAAGGTGTGCCGTATTGTAACTTCATCTTTCTTTTTTATTATTATTTTTTTATTTGTCTCTATTTTCTTTTCTGAATATTTGTGCTTATGTGAGTATAAACGATTAAGTGACCTGGAAAATGTGATCAAATAAGACTTTTTCAATGTTGATTATTGAGTTGGTAAAAGAGTAGTTGTGTTTCTAGTTTCTTGAATATCTTTTTCCTTTTCTATGCCTTTCAGTTTTCATATCAATTCATAAGTGAGCATTACTATAAGTGAAAAGCAAAGGAGAATGCAGAAGCATACAATAAGGAGGAGAAAACCTTTCATGCTACGTGTGTTACACGCAATGCCAATAATTACCATATACTGCTCCTGGAGCTCCGTCTAGGTCTCAGTCATATAGTCAGAAAAGCTTCACTGAGAGATAAAGTAGCCGCAAACAAATGATGAGGACAGCCAGGGTCTCTGGAATATGCTCAAAGCAGTCAATTATGACTTGAGATTCTAGTTCCAGTTACCCATCGTGTGAGCTTGTTACAGATGTATTTTTAGCTTCTGGTTAAATCGCGTTCTGGGCTTTGCCTAAACCTTGAGATACACTTTTTTGCAGCTTGCATTTTGCAGGAGACCATCTGTCAGTGGTCATTGCCTAACATCAGAGGACATTAATTCTCGTTAAACACTGCTGGGGTGCTGTAGGTACTCCTTGGGGCTCAGTGTTTACACAGGCAATTCTTCTGTATGCCTTCATAGTATGGCATGTGTTGATTCATATAGAGACAATACACCTGGTAGTTTCAAAGGTCCTCTTTGCTCTTCAAAGTACCACTGAGACCTTCCTATTATAACAAGATTTACATAAAAAGACTGAAATTAAAGACTCGGAAGCAGCAGGGTACAAGCAAAACAAATACAACACCAAACTTAAAAGAAAAAAAAACCTGTCTTGCTTTGCTGTCATGCAGTCCTCATCGGATGTGCTTTAGTGACTTCATTTTGGCAGGTCATGCTATAACTCACCTACAGCTCTTAAGTTTTTGGTTTTACCTCTTCCTGTCTTCCTCTTTGTACTTAACCAGGAGTAATGTTCTTGTGTAGTATAAATGCAACATCCGTGATTTACTTCTCATGTCTTTGGTGCCTTTGAGGTTATTATTCTACACATCCTCGTGCCTCTAGTCTTGGGTGAAATAATTTAATACATATCCTTAGAATCATTCATGATTTAGGACATGCCACATCATATATCATAAAAAGCATTAATTGCACATCTGTTCTGACAAACTGGCAATCAACAGATGTACTTTCAGCTTTCTGATAGAAACCACGCATAGAGAATACAAGGACAGATTCTCCTATTTC
The DNA here is from genome assembly GCA_013399435.1 of Arenaria interpres. Lineage (NCBI taxonomy): Eukaryota > Metazoa > Chordata > Aves > Charadriiformes > Scolopacidae > Arenaria > Arenaria interpres. The sequence goes on along the minus strand of VXAK01000473.1, from coordinate 1,304 downwards.
TGTTCTAAATTTTACTGGTGTTGTTATGCTTTTAGTAGTGAAAATGTTAATCAGATCTGAGGTCCAGAAATTGAAAGCATTAAAGGGTGTACAGTGATGTTTGTGAAGCTGTATCAAAATTTAAAAAAAAAAACAAAAAAAAACCAAACCAAAACAAAACAAAAAAAAACCTATAATAAAAATTAGGAACCCTTTAAATGTGAAATGTGAGTCCATAAACAGTGGGATTAAAAACAAAAGCAGAAAAAAATTAAAAAACCATAGGTGTTCAAGAGAAATCAGATAATGCATCATGGAGAAACCAAAGGCTGAATCAAGTAGAAAAGCCATTAAGCAAATTTCTTCATTTGAAGAAACTTAAGTGAAGTTGAGTTAACTTAATTCTTCCACTGAGTTAGCTGCAACTCTTAGAAGAAGTGGGCAGCACCCAAGTGCTAGTTTTTCAGAGATGTATTTTCAGATGTATTCAGAGATAATACACAGATGTTAGTACTTGAAAATACTTACATTTTGATAGTCAATGACAAAACTAAGAATAGAACATCTTTTGATCTGATCTGCCGTTCCATTCTATGTTCCTAACATCATGCCGCTTCCTTTCATTTTGTAGTGGTCCAAATTTACTATAGCAGATTAATTCTTTGATGGCCTTGGAGAAGTTCAAATGAAACAATATTTTTCATGCTGAACTTTGGATTTAGACTTTTTTCCAATACATTTTCATTTACTTTATTCCTTTGTTGCAGTGCTTCTAAGTACTGAAGTGGATTTACTCTTTTCTAACATGGTATTGATAATCTGTCATTTCCTAATCACTTCCAGTTATTACAGCTTTGGTGGTTTGTTTGGGTTTTTTTCTTTATGGTTAGGTGAAAGGACGTATAAAAGCACCATTTGTTGCTTAATTTTTATGGTGTTTTGTGTTTCCTGCCTTTTTTCTATTAAGTATTTTTTTGGTGGAAAGAGTCCCGTGGCCTTTTCAAATTAGTGGAATCTTATTTGGTCTGTTAGGGCTCTGAAGGAGTTTAGGGAAGATGCCAAAGGCTCACATCTACTGGATGGTGGCTTAACATCTTTGCTTCATTGTTTTTTTTTCTGTGTATGTTTTTAATAAAAAATTGGAGAAAAGAAAGTTCCTGTCAGAGATTATTTGGAAACCTTGGAAAATGGTTTGGCTCTTTTGTGACAACATTTTGCAATGTCTTTTCTCTGTTTAGTAATTTTCTATTATTCTATAGTAACAATGCTAGACTTGTTTATCTCCTCACATCAAGGGAAGAACTATATATATATATATAAAAATA
>VXAK01000472.1:60060-99633 GCA_013399435.1 Arenaria interpres | reverse complement strand
AAGAGAAGACTGAGGGGGGATCTGATCAACGCCTCTAAATACTTCAAGGGTGGGTGTCAGGAGGATGGGGCCAGTCTGTTTCCAGTGGTGCCCAGGGACAGGACAAGAGGGAACGGGCACAAACTGGAACAGGGGAAGTTCCACCAAAAGATGAGGAACTTGTTTGCTGTGAGGGTGGCAGAGCCCTGGCAGAGGCTGCCCAGGGAGGTGGTGGAGTCGCCTTCTCTGGAGACATTCCAAACCCACCTGGACACGTTCCTGTAGGACCTGCTCTGGGTGGAGCTGCTCTGGCAGGGGGTTGGAGGAGATGATCTCCAGAGGTCCCTTCCAACCCCATATCAATCTGGGATTCTGTGATTCTTGGAAGTTCCATTAAGTCACTTAAAGCTTGTGTGAGGAAGCGCCAGTCTGAATTCTGTGGGATCTCTGGGATGTTGGGAGTTTGACAATCTCTAAACTGGTTTGTAGACCACAAGTTCCATGTACATGAATGAACTCCAACCTCGTGGACATAGTCAAACATCAAATAAGGTGGTGGGAAAACCCAGGGAGGAGCTCGTTTTGAAAGGGAGAGACTAAGTGAGTTGAGTAAATAGTAGGGGCTCTCTGGAAGGAGACCCCAGGGCGAGGGGGTTTGTGATATGGGTGAGAGATTAAAATATCTCTTTTCTAGATTTCAGATGAGCTGGAATTGGAACTGGAACAAGGAACTGGAGTTTATTTATCAAAAGGAACAGGTTACTCACTGGGTACACAAAGATTCTGAGCATAAAAAAGAACAGATGGGGCAAATACTGGGTGTAACGGATCAGCTGTTGCTGGAACATGAAAGGGCCTAAACAATTCCTTTTTCTTTTTAACAAACAAAAAAAAAAAAGTAGTGTGAATTAAGGGAATATGATTTATTTGCTGTGGAATAATTTGAAAATTTCCTGGAATGGACTGAGGAATGTCTGGCTACAGGAAGACTCTTTTCCTCATCTGTGGTGGAGCTGTCACTGGGACCGATAACGCGACGGTTTGCTCCTTCCCACACCTTTCCTCCGAGCAAAAGACTTACTCAGCTGGGATGTTCTTCAGGGAGGACTCGACTGTCCTGGAGGCTCTTCCAGAGCCAGGAGTCTGGAGTCGGGCAGGTTGGTGTTACACCATCACTGCTGCTCCCTCCTCTATTTAACAAACGAGAGGGGCCTCGGCAGCTGGTTCCCAGCTGAGGAATTATTTAATAGATTTTTTTTTTAAATGCTGCCTTCTGAATCCTCAGTCATTCCTTGCCTTTTGCCCTTTCACCTTAATGTCAGGATTCATAGTCTTTGTGCTCTGTTAGTGTCTGATTTGCATAACTGCCTGTAAATACACGGTGTATTCTTCTTCTTGATGAAGATTCTTGGATGCTCCCTGCGCGTAGCGAACGTCCTTCCGTCTGAATGAAAAATGGCAGCGGAAGCATCTGTCTTTCGAAGCAGCTCAACACACCAATATGCTTCAGATTTGCTTTCTCCCCTTGGGCAGAACCTCTGCAATACACTCATTTTCTTTTGTCTTGCTTAACCCCATAAGCCCTCCTTCAAACTGGGAATCTGGCAATTTGGCTGCTCTAACATCAGAGATGGGAAGTGGAGAAGTTGCTTCTTGTCCGGTTTTCCAGGTGTTCTGTCTGTCCCTGACCCTGCCTGGGCTGTAGAGGCTTTCCTGGAGCCAGCACCATGCTTTGGGTTAGGACAGCCCCTTATTTGCCGGGGGCTTTTACGTGCCTGAGATGCCAGCTCTCTATTTGCTACAAAAAAATGCATAAATGGCTTTTATTAGTTACGCTGATTTATTTTTTTTATGCATAGTTTCTGCATTCCCTGTTAAGTTAAATATAGACAAGGAAATGTCCTGCTGATAAGTCACCACAACCTCAGTATTACTATTTTTCGCCAGAAACTAGACTGCTTTAGTGTCCCAGTTCCTACGTAGGTCTGACCTGGAGCTGTTGTCAATGCTGGTTTATGGCAGGTATTTTATAAAGTGCCACCACGTTCATGTGGATCAAAAAAGCCATTATATGAATCCATCGGTTTCTTGTGGTGGGATGTTTGTATGTTGGAGGCTGATCTGGGTGGGATTAGCCTTGATTTGGGTTTAAGAATTCTGAACTGCTTCCCTAACCCAATCACATGCTGGCTCCTGCTGCCCTCGGGGCTCTAAAGGCACTTGCTCCATTAATTGAAGTGCAGTTTTTTAGGTCTAGAGGAAAAGTGACTCCAGCTTTGGATTCCTCAGCACAGGGGAGACATGGAGCTGTTGGAGCGGGGCCAGAGGAGGCCACGGAGATGCTGGGAGGGCTGGAGCCCCTCTGCTGGGAGAGGGGGCTGAGAGAGTTGGGGGGGTTCAGCCTGGAGAAGAGAAGGCTCCGGGGAGACCTTGGAGCCCCTTCCAGTCCCTCAAGGGGCTCCAGGAAAGCTGGGGAGGGATTCTGGATCAGGGAGGGGAGCCAGAGGAGGAGGGGGAAGGGTTTGACCCTGAAAGAGGGGAGATGGAGCTGAGATGTGGGGAAGAATTTGTTTGGTGTGAGGGTGGTGAGAGCCTGGCCCAGGTTGGCCAGAGAAGCTGTGGCTGCCCCATCCCTGGAGGGGTTCAAGGCCAGGTTGGAGGGGGCTTGGAGCAACCTGAGCTGGTGGGAGGTGTCCTTGCCCAGGGTAGGGGGTGGCACTGGATGGTCTTCAAGGTCCCTTCCCACCCAAACCATTCCGTGGTTCTATGAATATCTTGGCGGAACTAGGACTAAATAATTTCTAGATCATCTAAATACTGCTCAGAAGCTCCCTCTGACTCCAGCCTGATGATGGTGGCCGTACACATTTCTGTGTGGTCTGGTGTTGGCTGTGGCTGGTTACTGGGTTTGGATCGTGCAGGGGAGGGGATGTGAAATGTTAAAGGCCTCTCTTTAAAGTACTCGGGTAATAGTTTCCATTGGAGTGGGAGGGTGGCGATGACTTGCTCTTTGGACAGACCCTAAATTAAGCTGTCGAGAGGAAACACTCCTAAAAGGCCACTGGTGTTCCTGAAACTAAAATAGCAGGAATGGTTAATCTGAAGTGAACGTGTGAAAATTGTGAGCTGATAGTTCAGTTTATGGACTGTAATCTGCTGCTAACGAGCATTTGGAGGGAGGTTAAAAAGAGAGGTTTTCTTAAATGCCATTTATATAAAGCTTCAGGTTCTTGGTGGGTAAACCTCATGGTGCTGGTGCAGAACCAAATGTGACGCCATAGACGTGAAGGACTTGACATCTGTGAAGCCCAATTCGGCTGGACCCATCACACCTGCTGGGAGGAACAGGAGTTAGGTTTTCCTTTTGGCATCTGACGTGTTCACTCCAGCCTTTGCCTGCTTTTTCCCCAAGTTATTGGATGTTCTGTAGCTATTTTCTGACCACAGCCTTGATTCTTGCGTTTCCTGGTCACGTCATGAAGCAGCTTGTCGAAAATCTTAAATATCATTTTTCTTCCTTATGTTAAATGACATTTTCTGAAGAAAAGGGTGAAACATTTGTAGCTCCATGTTTTATTGTATTTTATTTGGAGATTGACTGACCTAAAAGCCATCATTTTACTTTCAAGTTGAAATCAAGGGAGGACATGATTGAAAAGATGGTGCCTTAAGAGCCTCATTTCTTCCTTCGAAGAGACCGGTCAGTGCAAAGAGAGAACTCGTGGAATTGACTTACTTCCCCAGTTGGGACTCAGATGCCATCAGTTGGGTGCAGATCCATAAACAGGGTGAGGGTAAGACTGTGTGGCTTGACAATAGTGTTGATATAAACTCAATCTGAAAGAAACCTGAATTTTCTTAACAAGACTCTTTCACTTAGGGATAAAGTTGGCTTTTTTAATAGCGATAATTCATTCAGCTGTGACCCTGCACAAAGGGTGAAGAGCTCCAGCCCTTTCACCTCTGGATTTCCATTAGGTAGTAATTCTTCAGGGCCTTTATCTAAACCAACAAAAACTTGCTTGAAGCCTGATCTGGCTTAAAGTGTGACCTTTTATTGTTAAAGAAAAAAAGAGAATAATTTAACTGAATTAGTTTCCATAATACCCTTCCATGCAATTCCATACAGAGCACTATCAGTGTGATACCATTGTTTATAAAGAATGCCAAATATTGCCCCGTAGAGGCTGGAGCCCCGTAGGTATGTGGCAGTGACCGTGTTCTGCTGACGGAGAACTTCCCGCAGCTCGAGGAGTAGGAGCCGCTGTGATTTCGGAACAAGAGGAGCTGTGTTCTGCCCTCACCATGTCAATCAGCGCCCCGGGCCGCCGCAGGAGGTCAGCCCTTCCTTCACTGACCCGGACAAATGCCCATTGTCTGCTCTCGCGAGTGGCTCTGCCTTTTTACTTACACAATTCTGTAGCTTCAACGCTTATTTTTTTTCTCCTCGTGTGGTTTGGTGGTTCTTGTCCAATACAGTGAGAATTGGTTGTAGGACGATGAATCCTTCTTATCTCTTTGGATGAATTTGTTCCCAGCAGTGGGCCCTGGTGGCCAAGAAGGCCAGTGGCATCCCGGGGGGCATCAGGAAGAGTGTGGCCAGCAGGTGGAGGGAGGTCATCCTGCCCCTCTGCTCTGCCCTGGGGAGGCCCNAGGCTGCCCAGGGAGGTGGTGAAGTCTCTTTCTCTGGAGACATTCAAACCCCCCTGGACACGTTCCTGTGGGACCTGCTCTGGGTGGAGCTGCTCTGGCGGAGGGTTGGAGGAGATGGTCTCCAGAGGTCCCTTCCAACCCCATATCATTCTGGGATTCTGTTGGTGAAACTCAGAACTTGTTTCTTCCACATCCTTGTTCTCTACTAATTCTCAACCACCAACTTGCCAGGCTCTGAAAACCGAGTAAATCTTTTATTGTGGGAGAGTCTCTGCACAGATTGTGCCTCGAATAGTGATTTAATACAGATCGGCATCAAATTGCTTTGTGCTTCCAAACGGAGACCAAAATTGAAGGAGATGGAGCTCCTGCGGTGGGAGTAGTACATCTGGCAATTTAGATACTAATGGCCCTTGATGGTTTTGGTTTTTACAGTTTGTATCAGACCATTTCTGCAGGTGGCTAAAAGGTGTGATGGAGCTTTTGATGTCTCTGTTCCTTCAGTAGCGTTGGGTGTTCGGCACAGACCGACCCTGCCCTAGAAAAGTTTCAGAAAGGTGCCTTCTCTCGATCAAAAGTGGTGGGTTTTCCTGCTTTAAATCTTGTTCAGTATGTGTTGACTGTTGACTGTTGCTAATAATAGCTTCAAAAGGATGAAATGTAGGAAAAAAAAAATAATAATTGTTTGTGGGTGTATTTGTTGTGCCAGAGCTTTAGCTGCAAAATGGATGAATCATTTCAGGTACGTTTTCTCTTCAGGACCAGTAGGTTAAATAGAATGATGCAAATTGGGGTGGAAAAGATAAATAGTGACTCTTTCTACTCTGTTTCCAATTTATGCCTTTAGGTATAATGTGTATGTGTGGACTTTATTATATGTTTTCATGTCAGTGTTATTAAAACTTCACTTCCCAGCACGAGTCCTGGGGCTGGAGGGGGTTTGCTGCTATCAGCCAGGTTCACTGAGGACGTAAACGTGCCGTGGACCCTGTCGGGGGGACGAGAAGCGTCGCTGAAGTTTACATGGGAGATTATGCAAAACCCTAATCCTCGTAGGGGAGCCTGGGCCGGGTCCAACCCAAGGACTAAATTCCCTTGCGTCATTTCTCTTTCTGCTGCTGAGGATACGTAATTAAGGCTCAGATCTAGGGCAAGGCAGGAATCGATGTAAGGTGGTGTTTGTGCTGGCCAGGTGTTGGATTTTTTCCTTTTTTCTCTCTTCTTTTCTGTAAGGTTCTGATAAAACATCACATGAAATGTAACATTCATGCAGTAAACCCTGATTGAGATGATCTACCTGTTTGTGTCCCTCCTGGTGTGGGGATTTTTGTAAACATCTCAATTATTGAGCACTAAAGCAAACGTTTCTTAGCGTGTTAGGACACGGGAGGCACACGGTTACCAACATCAACCTCTGGCTAAACTTAAAAGGGCTCTTCTTAAAATGTTTCTTTCCTTTTTTTTTTGCTTCCCAGGTTGCAGAGGTGCTAAAGCATGGCCGACCTGGATCACAACCTCAGCCTCGCGGATGCTCTGACCGAGCCGCCCCCCGAGATCGAGGAGGAGGTGAAAAGGGACTTCATTGCCACCCTGGAAGCAGAGAAATTTGACGATGTGGTTGGAGAAACAGTGGATAAAACAGACTACGTTCCTCTGCTGGACGATGACGACGCAAAAGCCGGGAGCCAGGAAGCAAAAAGCAAACCCCACGCAGACGGTTTTCAGGTGGAACGTAAGTGTCTAAAGCAGGAGACCAAAAAGCTGCATGACTTGAGCCTCACACAGTAATTTTTGCTTATTATAGTATTGCTGGGCCTGCTAAAGGAGGGCTTTTATATGGTGCTGGGTGTAGTTTGAACAGTTTATTTTAAAAGCAAAGCTTGAGATCAGACCCTGCTTTTCTACTCTCCCTTCTGTTCAGTTCTTCAGCCTGGAAAATAACCTCTCGATACTGGTCCACAGGAGATGCTGTTATTTATGTTAATATTTTGTGGGCTGCCTTGGGCTTCTCAGAGGAAGCACTGTCCAAAGCGTGTGACTGCTACGCTTGTATATATAGCATTTTCTATCTGAAAATATTAAAACAGTGTAAGATTTGGTAACCGTCACTCTGGGTAACCGCAAATCCAAGCTGTAAAGATCCATGACTTGGTGTTGCTGGTGAGATCTGCAGATCGGTATCTTCATAAGCCATTGGGCCAGCAACGTGCCCTTGTGGCCAGGAAGGCCAATGGCATCCTGGGGGGGCATCAGGAAGAGTGTGACCAGCAGGTGGAAGGAGGTCATCCTCCCCCTCTGCTCTGCCCTGGGAATGGCCCATCTGGAGCACTGGGACCAGGTCTGGGCTCCCCAGTTCCAGAAGGCCAGGGAACTGCTGGAGAGGGTCCAGCAAAGGGCTCCAAAGATGCTGAGGGGCCAGGAGCATCTCTCTGATGAGGAAAGGCTGAGGGTCTTGGGTCTTTTTGGTTTTGGTTTTTCTGACCCCCCTTCCCTCCCCAGTGCCTCCCCTGGCTCTGCAGCCAGTTATCTGCTTGAGCAGAACTTGTTTCCCCCCTACATGACAAGGAGGGGAGGATGCAATTTCTTGCTCTTGGTTCAGAGATTTGTTTTTCCCTTTTTTGGGAGAGCTGGAGAACGGTTATGAGCCTTATCTAAATCTTTGGCAAGATGAACACAAGACCCCAAGTGAAGAAATCGGAGAGTTTGCTTGCCTTGAGTGGATAAAATAGTGTTTTTCCAGTTTTCCCACCTTGTACCAGGAAGGGAAGGGTCATGAAGCTCCGTAGTTTAAAACAACATTTGGATTTGATCCTGTTTATGTCTTATTTGTCTAATCTGGTTTTCGCTGAAGCGGAAGGATATCTATTTCTTCTGTGGGATTTCTTCATTGTTTAGAACTGCTTGAAAAAAATACAGTAAAGCTTAATCTACTTGCTTTTATCGAGGCTACAGAGTAAAGGAGCCCGGGTGAGATATTGCAAGGTCTTAATTTGGGGGTGTTGGGTGTTGTTCTGGTGCGGTGCTTTGAGTATGACATGAAGTTTTTAGGGAGGGGGGACTGAAATGTGAAAGACAGCGAGAATTCTACATCCCCGGCTCCAAATAGGACTGTAAATAGCTTGATTTTCCTGAGGGAGAAGAGTTGCTTTCATGGATCAGGCTTTTCAGCCCCCGCTTGTTAATTTATTTATGTTAAAAGGCACGAATGTGTTCAGACAGCGCGGTCTCTGCTACTGAGATTGTCTTTCTCTCGTCAGAAGAGGTTTAATCATACGTCCTGTCAGGCTCTCGCTATTTCATCTCTGCTCGAGGCTTTTCCCCACCACTTTTTTCCTAAAGCCAGGAGCCAGATTAGACAAGTTTGAGGATCAGATGGGCTCCCCCATGGCAGACCCGGGTGAACCGTGTGAGTACGGAGAGATGGGGAGGAGGAGGGAGACGCGATGAGCAGTTCTATGGTCACCTACAAATTTGTACTAGAATAAAGCTCCAGTAACAGTTAACTTTTAAAACATCCCTGGAAAGGCAGAGCTTAAGGAGAAAGGGGTTTTACTCTTCTTGGCCCCTGGCGGGACATCATAATTTGGCAAATTCTGGGATAATCCTCTTAGGACACTGTGGGCTTTATGTAACGGGGAAGGATGGCTTTGGTGGAGGGTGGGTACCTCGCTGTTTGCTGCCCGTTTTCCTCATCGCTTCTGAGGAGTTTTGAGGGTCTCATGGAGCTTTCAATTCAAGTTGTGGAGGCTGTTGTGGCAGTTTTCATTAGGATGCTTCTGTAAAATAGGGCCAGGCATCCCAAAGGACAAAGGGAGAGACGTTTGGGTGGGAGCAAGTTCCAACTGGGAAAAAAATACTGCTTTTTTTTTATAGCCTGCAGCAGGCAGCAGTGCTCCTGTGAAATGTTTTAGCTCGAGCGAGGACCAATATTGTTTCTGAAATGTTTGATTGTGTTCCCATTGAGGAATCCTGCACAAAGCCAGGGCTGTGTCACAGCTCCTCGTGGCCTTGTGACAGTAAATGCATGTTTTGCATTCTCAAACTCGCTCTGGTCACAGACTTGGTGATGAGTCTTCATTTTGTGTGTGTTTTTGTAATAGGGAGACAAATGCTGAGCATGTTATAAGTGCTGAAGTTCTTTTAATTTGCGTCGGGCAGTGGCTTCGGGGCTTTTTTTTCAAGCACAAGTGTCACCACGAGATGGCTCTGCCTGATGCTGCTGGACAGACACTGCTGCACAGCGGAGCAGGCCATCGTCCCCTGGGATGGACACACAAATCGCAGCTCCAGAGGAAGCCGTCGTCCCCTGGGATGGACATAAACCAGCTCCAGAGCCCAAAACCTGAAAAACCACATTTCCCTTCCCTTTTACCCTCTTTTCTGCACTGGAAATAAGCACTTTTCTTGCAGAAGGTGGCGGGATTTGCTTTTCCAGAAGAAAGTTTAAACACTTTGTTGTATGAAACTGAAGATGGAGAATGCTCCAAAGATCCTGAAGTTTCAGAGGGATTAAAAAAAAAGTCAAAAAATAATGCCGATATGTGCATTTTTCTCTTATAATATATTAAACACCTTCACCCTCTCCAAGTCTGTCCATCCCCATTCCTGCCCTGAAGTTGTTAAAGCTTCTGATCAGTATAAATCCCTATATTGTCTTTTTGTACAAAAATAAGCATTGGGCACGATCCCAGTGCCCTCTCCGATCCGTCAGGCACTTGCACAATAAGCATTATAAAGAATTCAGATTATATTGTGAAGCTGCCTGGATCTTGGATTGAGTTACTTAACCACATAATATACATCTATTTTCTTTAGGAGGAAGGAGTCTTGATAAGGTGCTGTTGAAACTTTTTCCATGTTTTATGAACTGAAGTGGTGGAATTTAGGGTCGTGCACCTGGGGAGGAATAACCCCCTGCACCAGGACAGGTTGGGGCTGACCTGCTGGAGAGCAGCTCTGAGGAAAAACACCTGGGAGTCCTGGGGGACAACAGGATGCCCAGGAGCCAGCAGTGGGCCCTGGTGGCCAAGAAGGCCAGTGGCATCCCCAGGGGGGCATCAGGAAGAGTATGACCAGCAGGTGGAAGGAGGTCATCCTCCCCCTCTGCTCTGCCCTGGGGAGGCCCCATCTGGAGCACTGGGACCAGTTGTGGGCTCCCCAGTTCCAGAAGGCCAGGGAACTGCTGGAGAGGGTCCAGCAAAGGGCTCCAAAGATGATGAAGGGCCTGGAGTATCTCTCTGATGAGGAAAGGCTGAGGGACTTGGGGCTTTTTAGTCTGGAGAAGAGCAGACTGAGGGGGGATCTGATCAGCACCTACAAATACTTCAAGGGTGGGTGTCAGGAGGATGGGGCTGGTCTTTTGTCCTGTCCCTGGGCACCACTGAAAAGAGGGAATGGGCACAAACTGGAACAGGGGAAGTTCCATCTCAAGCTGAGGAGGAACTTGTTTGCTGTGAGGGTGGCAGAGCCCTGGCAGAGGCTGCCCAGAGAGGTGGTGGAGTCTCCTTCTCTGGAGACATTCCAAACCCACCTGGACACGTTCCTGTGGGACCTGCTCTGGGTGGAGCTGCTCTGGCAGGGGTTGGAGGAGATGATCTCCAGAGGTCCCTTCCAACCCCTACCATTCTGTGAGAGCTGTTCAGAAGCCCTTTTGAGACAGAATGTTTAAATTTATGGACTGAAATGGCTCAAGCTACTTGTGTAAGAGTTCCCAGCTGGCTCTGGCTCGATGGCATGCTCTTTATCAGCATTTTTGTGCTCACTCATGCCTTTTTTTGGTCCAAGTTCTCTGACAAAGTTGCGTTCAACCACATTTTCACACCTGAAGTGTGATGGGATGATAAAATGTGCAAAATTATTCTCATCCCCAACCCGTCCACCCCACCCCGACCTGCCGAGAGCTCTCTGTTCTCTTTGCCCTCTGCTCTCCCGTCCCTCCGATGGGGCCGGTGGTGGGAACGCGCCGGGTTGTGGTTACGCTCCCATGTGCTCCGTGCCAGAGATTACGGGGTTTTATATTGGCACTGTCCATTTGCTGGAGATTATCGGTTTAGCGATTGCTGCCTTAAATTTGTTTATATAAAAAAACAATCCTTTGATCCATGGGCCAGATGCAAATACTCTCTCTTGTGATTCCGATGAGGATTATGTAGTTACAACATCTTGACATGGTTTTGGTTTTATGCAATTTAGAGTATGAGGGGAGGGGACCTACGGCCCTGGGAAGATTGTTGGGTGCTGTCACGCTTGTGCTTGAGGTAACTAAAATAAGTTTGATTTTCTCTAAAGGAGCTGACTTTCAGAGATGTAAAAATATAAGCTACTAGTGCTGGGGGGAGTTGTTTGATTTGACCTGATTTTTCTCGAAGCTTGTCTTCCAAAAAATCTAAAACCATAAAGGAAACCATTTTACCTGCTTTTTGTCATTCCCAAGAAGGTCCGAAGGCAATACAAGGCATTCCCGGTTCTTCTGCTCATTTGGGATCCCACTGTTGATGCTAAAATCTTCTTTAGCTTTTGCCCAGTTACTAATATTTTGGTAGGTTTTTGTTGTTTTGTTTTGTTTTAAGTTTGCAGAGCCCTCGGTAGGGGAAGGTGGGGTGTCCCGGCTTTTCTTTTTGCCGGAAGGCCGTTGGCTTGGATCACTCCCTACCTGGGGGATCAGGCTCTGAATGAAACGTTTCTACAGATGAAGTGTTTATTTTCTGAATAGCTGAAACACACGGAATTTCCAGGAGCACCAAGTGGGCAATACGATCAGGGAGAAGAGAAGGCTCCAGGGAGACCTTGGAGCCCCTTCCAGTCCCTTAAGGGGCTCCAGGAAAGCTGGGGAGGGACTCTGGATCAGGGAGGGGAGCCAGAGGAGGAGGGGGAAGGGTTTGACCCTGAGAGAGGGGAGATGGAGCTGAGATGTGGGGAAGAACTTGTTTGCTGTGAGGGTGGTGAGAGCCTGGCCCAGGTTGGCCAGAGAAGCTGTGGCTGCCGGATCCCTGGAGGGGTTCAAGGCCAGGTAGGAGGGGGCTTGGAGCAACCTGGGCTGGTGGGAGGTGTCCCTGCCCAGGGCAGGGGGTGGAACTGGGTGGGCTTTAAGGGCCCTTCCCACGCAAACCATTCCATGTTTCTATGTGATAATTTTGTCCAATTTAAAACAGAACTTGCTCTCAGGTTTTCAATTCCATTTTAAATTGAGGAAGGAACGGGAGGGAGTTTGTGGGTGGTGCCAGGAAGGGTTGCTGTTCATTTTCTCCACCACCAAAAGGCTCTTTGACACGTTTAGCATGAGTGAAGACAGGAGAAGACTTGCAAAGCCTCTGTCACAGAGGCATTCTCAGCTGCCTTCATTAAACCAGTGTTATGACACCTCTTTGAGCAGGACTTACTGGGGCTGAGTTTCCTCGCTGGTAACTGGGAGGTTCTGCAGGACCTGTGGGGCTTCTCCATGGGATTCCTTGGAGATCTCCTTGTAAGACCCTGGTCCTCTACACGAAGCCCAGCATCTCTTTTGGCAACTGTGTTGTATAAACCATCCCATCACACTGATTTCTCCTCTCCTGAACTGACCGCTGAATCCAGTGACTGTGGGTAGTTCTCCCAGTTCCTAGCGAAGAGAGTTGTACTGGTGGAGTAAATCCCAGACCTTGTAGCGCCTGACAGCAGGAGGAGCTGCTGTGTTTAACTGCTGAGAAACAGGTCCAAGGATTCCTCTAGTATTTTCAGGCACTTGAAGAGGATGTAGGTGTATGTTTTTCTATAAGCTGTCTGGCAAGTTCATGTTGAATTTCTGTAAAACACCAGGATGAGCCACTGAAGTAACTGGAAGGACTTTCCTTTTGCTTTCCTGAGGGTTGGATTAAGCCCTGAAGTGCAGTGTCTGATATATCCTGATACGTGTTCTGACACGTATCCTGTACACGGATAACGTAGCTTTGTTTTAAAACTGCCTGAGCTCAGGGAAGGGGCGGCAGCGACTCCAGGTACCTGAGTGTGTGTCTGTCTGGGAGGGATTTTATTTTATTTACTTATTTTTTAAGCAATTGTCCTGTTTCATCACAATAAGCAGAACCGAGGCACCAAACCACTGTTGGAGCTTGTGCTGCTCGTTACGCTTAATTAACACTACTCAGTATCGTTCCTGCAATGACTTGTCTTCACTATTTCCCAACTGGAAAAATGGGATAAATTCTTAGAAATGAAGCAGAGTTTACGTAGAAGATGTTAGAAAAAACATTTTAAGGCGTGGTGCAGGGATGGTATCTTCGATTTATGTAAATGGCCTTGTCATGGTCACCTACAGAAATACCGTGCTGCTGGCGACATGGACCAGCATTAATACCAGCACCGTCCAGTACCAGCCCCATCCGGCTGCTTTTAAAAGGGCCACACTCTGATCTCAAAGGCAGGAACTTAAAAATAAGCTTTGGACTAGGATTAGCTTCATCCAGTTCTAACGTTTCCTTTGGTTTCTTGCAGATACTTCAGCTTCTGGGCCAACAGTCATAGAAAACGGTGACCACGGAATAGATCACCGCACAGGTACGTGCGTCATGTCTGAAGGGAACACGTCAACTTGTTTACTTGTTACTGGACCAGTAAAAACTCACTGTGACAAAATGCATTGTCTTTTTCGGGTTGTGTTTCTCCATAGAGGGTTGGGTTTAGGGTTTTTTTTTGATGATCTTCTCAAAGAATTTGAAATGAAATAGAAACTTCATTCTCTTTTGGGTTTGAAATTGCTTATTTGCACAGAGCCTAATTCTAAAGGACATTGTGTGGACCGAAGACATCCATGTTCAGTGTGGGGAGGGCAACCTCTAGGCCACCGATACCTGAAGGGCTTTCCAATTACATGATATTCGTGGCTGAACTCTGCCCTAAGCCATGGAAGTGACTTCTCGTGTCCCCCGTGGGACTGACGGTGACGTTTCTTCTCAGGGTGCACCACCCTTTGCAGTTTTTTTTCATTCCCTAATTGTGAGCTGCTGCTGAAATCACTCTGCTTTGTTCATTCTGCGGCATCTCCTTCCAACCCAAACCACCCGTCCTTAAATATCTCCTAATACCTCCTTTACCGATGTCAAAGGGGAAATTGAGGTCTTCTGAGCCTTTTTTCATGCAGCATTAGGGCACCTCTGTCTGAAGAACCTTGTCGTTAGTTTAGTGGACCAGTATTTCAAGATTGTGAGGAATCTGAAAGAGAATTGATCTTTCCAAGCAGCCTAAAACACACTGAAGTTTAGTCATCTTTTAGCTCTTACATTTAATGGTAAACACTGTGAGAGGGACTTGGGTTTCCCACCAACTTCCAGCTGGGTGAGTGGATGAGCGGTACCAAACTCTGTGACCGGGTATGAGCCCATGGGTTGTTTTCCTTTGGGGTGAGGAGGCCAGACTGTAGCACCTCCATTTTCTTGAGGATAAAATACTGGAAAAGTTGATTGTCATCCTGGCATCTCCCTTTTCACAATCTCCAGCTCGCCTTTAGCCGCGTGGATCAGCGCTAAGATTGTTCGGGTGTTCCCTGCACGAGCATCCCTGGTGCGGCCCCGAGACAGAAAAACCCCGAGGTAGCGATGAATGTGTGGGAGTGGGAGACAGGGAGGAATTAAACCACGTATTTTTGCTGTAGTTCTATTGAGTGTGAGCAGGTGTTCACCTTCTTATGGAGGATGGGAATCTAAAAATTGATCTTTTTACTTTGCCGTTGCAAATCTGGTGAAAAGGAAGCTGTGCATCTTTTATAATTTAATATGCAACTAAAATTAACAGCGCTCTGAACCTTCCTAAGGACACTTCCTCTTGTTTTTTTAAATAGATATAACTAAAAGGAGATAGAAATAAAATCAGATTTATGATACTCCAGGTATGACTAATTCAATGCATTGGCATTTTTTTTTATTGAACTTCTGAATTGTGATTAAAAAAAAAATAATCTCGTTGTTTACTTCCTACTAACTTTCTGGAGGTTTAACTCTTCACACGCTAAATGCAAACAACTGTGATCAAAGATACTTTTATGTGTCTGAAGCTTTTTAATTTATTCATAAGTTCTGTCTTTGTGGGGTAGAGTTGGATTTTATTTATTTTTCCTGCTTGTTGAAGGCTGTCTGAAAGCAACATCAAAGTGGTGGAAACAGCGTGGCAGAGGAGGGGGGTTCGTAGGCAGCGAGTTAATTAGGCTTTGCAGAATAACAGGAGGTTTAGACAACACAACTATTTCACGGACTCTTTTTCTCCCTACCCCCTTCTCTACGGAATACTTGAAATATCCACGTTTTTACATTAGAGAGAGGGGGAGAAACGCTGAATTCCCCTCAGACAATGGAGGGGTTTCCAGGGCGAGGAGCAGAACTAGAGACGAGATGTTCCACAGCAGGTGATGGAGGTCAGTCCTGCCTGGTCCTGCCTTCAGTAGGTCCTGCCTAAAGCTCCTGGTCCCTGGCCTGAAACCACCTTCAGTTTTTGGCTGGTTTATTTATTTATAGCTGGATCCATTCCCTGATCAGGCTCTTTTTAAAGCCAAAACGATTCTCTGGCCGTGCAGTGTGGGCCCAGCACAGAGGTGGAAAGGGAGTAGCTGAGAGAGGACCAAGGGAGGTGATGCTCGAGGAAAACCAGCTTTTTGCTACCAAAAAGTAGCATCAAGAGCTACGGAGAGAGCTTTTAAAAGCAGAAATGTGTCTGAATTGGGTTCTGAAAGAGACTTCAGGGCGAGTATCGGGGAAAGATGTAGTTAAAGCTATTTGAAAATACAAATATCTGCTTATCTCTCCCTGAAATCTTCGTGCCGCTCTGGCAGCCTGCGCTGCCTCCTGCCCGACCCCCCCCGGCCCCCCGAAATACCCTTAATGTAACGGATGGCAAAAATCCAAACCTCCTGTAACTCGGGGGCCAAACCCTGCAGCAACTCTTGACTTATTTATATTATACCCCTGATGTATTTAAACCATTGCTGCGGGGGTGTGTATAGTTCAGTGTTTCAGAACGTAAAAGAAGAATATAAAGGATTGACTCTACGTCGACTGTTTACTCTGGGAGCCCGACCGTGATGCTGAGCGCCCCCCGCGCCCCTTTGCTTTCCCCGAGAGAGGCAACTTCTCCGGAGGGTTCAATTCTTGGCAGCGCTGAGCCCTACGTGGCAATTCCTTATTTGCTTTGTGGGTTTGGAGGTTGGATATTTTAATTTATTTTTTTTTATTTTTGAGAATCTGAGAGCTCCAGCCTGGGAGCTCTGGCTTGGGGCCTCAGCACAGAGCCTGAAACCTCTCTAGTCATCCTGGGGTTTTTTTGTCCTTATAAGGGTAAATAGCAGAGCGGCTGGTGCAGCGTTTTGGGGGGGAACTGTGCACATCTGCCGCAGCTCGCGTGAATCAGCCAGGGTGAGGAGGGGGGGAACTGGAGTAGTTTATAATCACCGATGGCATCCAGGTATTGAACTGGGCAACCGCCCGCTGGCTTCCACCGTGGGAAGCTGAGAGGGTGCCCAGGAAAACTGACAGCAGGTTTAAAACAACCCAAAAAAATAAAAACTGTAATTTTTGACTAGTGCAACGTTTGCAACTCCTTATTGCAGGATATTTGCCTAGAGTTCAAAGGAATTATATATTTATTTTTTTTTAAAAAAGACAAATTTCTGGAAAGAAATCCATCGAGGATGGTCAAAAGGTTTAATGCGGACACCTCTGCTTCCGAGCTCCTGGTCGTGATCTTGCTGGAAGGTGAGAAGTGACCCGGGAAGTATCGCTGTTCTGTGGTCATACTTCCCCCGAGCTGGACCTTCTCTCCACCCAGCCGCCTGGTCACTCTCTCCTCCCAGACCGGCTCCCAAAAATACTTGGTTTGTCACTGCTTTGAGTGCAAATTGTGCTTTTAAGCAGCGTCCTGAGCTGCCGCCGCTGCTCTTTGGATGGCAATTTGTCACTAATCTTGATTTATCACGGCTAATTTTTGCATGTGGCACCATGTCATGCTGTAGCGTGACGAGCGAGATATTTTCAGACACGTCTAAAAAAGCGAAATTCCACGTGTCTCTAATCTGGCTTTTGGCAAATCTCCTGGCTGCACTAAATGAAATATTGCTTGTTGTGCAGTTGCTACCTGAATGTTCATGTTTACTAATGACTTGCGCTTTTTTGCCCCCTTTCCCCATCCCGTTTCCCTCTCCTCCTTCTTTCCCCTCTCTTCTATTTTCTCCTCCTAGAAGCCTAGACTGTCTCCTAACACTGGGGCTGCCACTGATACAAGACCAGTGTCCTTTTCTACCTGCCATTACACTTCTAAAATCTTCAGCATTTTACAGAGCTCTTGCTTTACATCCTTGGACTTTCCGGGTAGAAGAAGCCAAAGGGTCGCTGTGCTCTCGGCCGACCAGCCCTCCTCCTCCTCCCTCTCTGCTCTGCAGTGCTTGTTGAAACCTTCCTCTCCTTGTGTAAGCACAAACGTGCACGATTGGGGTTTAATTCCACGCTCCCACCGGGTTTAAATCACAAATTACAGCTCCATTATTTATTTTTTTTTTTTTTTAGTTCAACCACTTTTAAATTTTAATTTATATCCTTTATTTGACGGGCGCTGAATAACAGAAGGTTTGATGTGAAATTGGAAGTTGTGCTTTCACCATGACTGCAGCTCCTTTCCCTCCTCCCCGTACTCACCGCAGCCTTTTAGAGTAACGCTGAGATGCACCTGCCTTCATCCTTCCTGCTCTGAAACCTTCTCGGGCGAGGTTTTTCCCTTTCATAATGTCGTCTTCCTCAAAAAACGGGTGTTTTCACATCGTAGCACTTATACGGACTTGAGAAATTAGGAAAACCCATGTTTGCTGAGTTATCAGCAGGTTCTCTGGTTTGCGGGGTGGATTTTGGGGTTCAAGCACTGGGAATAGAAAGGAAAAGGACCAACCCCAAATTCCTGCCTTCCTGAAGCCTTGGAATTAAGAAAGAAAATGGCCTTTTTTTAACTTCCTCCCTTTAGTTTTGTTTTGGTAATTCATTACCCTGGATGGGATCTTACCTGCCATGAAAAATAACCTGTCCCTCTAAAAGGAAGAAAAATGAAAGATCTAGGGCTAAATTGTTAAATTTATTCTGAAATAATTATCACTGTTTCCAGCAACACCAAAAGGAACGGGGCTGTTTTAACCTTAAACCTGTTGCAATTCCTGCTGTCTTCATAAAGGTGCTCTCCCAACACAAAAATATTAGTTACTACCGTTCAACAGATAAAATGCGAAAGAAGGAAGTAATTTAGAGAGAATATTTAGTATTTTACATGAAACCAGCTCAGGTTTGTGTAGAATGTTTTGTTTGAGGATACTTGTGGTGCTAAAGCTACTTTCCCTCCAGCATCGGCTTGAAGTACAGGGCTTATTTGAACCCAAATCCCATCTAAAGCAGGACGTGATTCTCCAAATTGCCAAAAAGTATCACACTAAGACTTTGCTTGCCTAAAAATGATATTTTCTTGTTGTGAAGAGAGTAACTTGCACCTGAGTATTCCCAGTGCTCTGTCAGTACCCACAGCCATGTTACGGTACTGGTCTACCATTGATTTACTGGAAGAGTATCCCACCTTGAATGAGTCCTGCTGTTAATGCCAGTAGAAGGTTTGCTTTGAAGATCTCCCTCAAATAGTGACCCATCTGGTCTCAATGATATTTTTTGCCTTTCCTCGGAGACCTCGTATGCTCCCCACCCAGGGTGAGCGTCTCATGGGTTGTGTGCAATCAGCGCGTGCAGCCATGCGTGTTGGGACTCTAGGCTTTTGTTCACTACTTTGGTGGCCCTTTGTTGTTCTCCCACTGTTCAAAGCCTCGTTAGTAGCCAACATCCTTGCGGGTGCCAATGTCTGAATGAGTAGCACCCTTGGCTTCCCCTCCGAGGTCAACGGCTGTCACTTCAGGGGAAAACCCTGTTGCCAAAGCTGGGCTCTTCCCTTGTGGGTCTGGTGTCCCCGACCTGGTAGAGCCACTACCATTTCTAAAGACCAGCAGCTTTTGACACCAAATCCTTATCTAAGTACAAAACTAAGCATTTCCCCATGGACTAGAGCAAGGAAATTTGGATTCAGGATGCACTGGCAAGTGTGGCCATCAGATTGCCCTCTGTCTTACTAGTTTTGCTGGAAATAATGCCACATGGTAGCACGTAACCAATAGCCTCCACCTCTGAGAAGCCACCAAAGCCTCACCTGTGACCTTTTGGGGGTGGTGGAAGGTCCCGTGCCCCTTTGGGGGTAGTGGAAGGTCTAAGGGCCACCAGGATGGTTCCTCCAGCCGCACCTCGCACATCAGCTCTGCTGTGTCACACCAAGAGGTGACGTGTGGTGGCCATCGCAAGGAGAGGTGTTTGGTCCTTCTCGTGCTCATGAAGCACTTTCCTCTTGGGGGACTTTTGCTTTCTGTTGCCATAAAAAGAGATTGTTGAGTTCCTGGCTTTATTTTTTTTAAAGACCTTTTTTGAGCTTTTTGTAGCTTTAACTTGGTTCCACAAGCTTTTCTTTCTCACCTTCTGCCTTAAGCAGCCTTTACTATTTCTGTCCTGGAAATAGAGAGTAAATAATTACAGAGAGACATTTCCAGGTTGAATAACCGAAGGTTTCACATCAAGTGAGTATCAGCCTTCCTTTCCCCCATAACCCTTGCACCTTATTTTATTGAAATGCAATAATGCTTTCAGGTTTTGGCCAGAGGGGGGTGGTTCTAGCACTGGTCCCAGTTGGCTTGGTCAACATGTCAACCCAGTGGGTGCAATGGGGCTGGATGCAGGTCCCCAGCAGCCCAGAGCCAGGGTTCCTGATGCAGCCTAACATGAATAGTTCATGCCATTCCACTAGCCCTTCTTTTTTCCCTCTCATATTTTCATATTTTTACCCCTGTTTATTTTAAATGTCATTACATTGACAAATTTGAATGAAAACTTGTAGACGGAGGAAGAAAGATGGTTGTTTCTTGCTGGTTGGTGATTCTTCCTCACAGGACTTCTACCAAAAGCTCTGCAGTGTCACCCTTTTGGTCTTTCTGGGGCAGAAGTGTCACTTCTGGGGCAAAATTCTGTCCCTTTTGCTCTTTCTGGGGCAGATGTGTCACATTCCTGTCCAGGGGGGCTGGATGTCATGGTGTGGGGGTGGCAGGGCATGTTGGAGGGTCAATGCAGAGCGTTGTGTCTTCTGTCACTCCCAGAAAATGGATCTGGCTGAAAACTCAGGGCAGGAAATGAACGTGCAGGAGCATTTGTGGCGTTTTTCAGGTTTTATTTCCAGAAATGTGGAAACACAATCTAGCAACTGTGTTCCTGTGGTTAAATCCCGTGTTCCCCAGCCTTTTCTCCACCCTCTGGAGATAACGTCGAATCTTCTCAGCACACACTATAACTCTTACGCTTAACGCTTGTCTGTTGTCGCTCCTGACTTCTCGGTGGTTCCAATGCTTTGTATGATGTGTGTATCGCTGTTGAAAAAAATCACCCTAATAAACATCTCAAACTGACCTCTCAATAGTTGTCCTGTGGTGAGAATCCTCGTGGATGGTGCTGCTTGTGCGTGGTTAACACCTGCACGTGCTCCATTAACCGCTATTCCTGGAAGAGGTAAATGGTTTATACTGGGATACCTTCCTGTCCGGAAGGTGATGGAAAACATGGTCAGCAAATAATTGGTTTAGTTAATACATGAAAATGGAAATTATTTCAATGATCCACATGATTTTGTTGTTGTTGGGGGGCGAGGGGGAGGCAGAAATAGAAAGAAGGAAAATTTCTTCCCACTGTGCTCAAGGAATAAGAAGTGATTGGGGGCTGGATGAGATGGATGCTCATCTCCACGTTGGGCTTACAAGGTACTTAACACACATGAATGAGCTACTAAATAATGTCTGGTGTTCATGGCAGCGCAGCTCTTGCCGCTTAAGATGCCTGATTTTGTGAGGATTCCCAGAAAAATAATGTCTGGGAAGGGTTATCTGCACTTAGCAATATTTCTGATTATGTGGTGTGTGTCATGGAAGCATTTAACTGCCACCCAGCTGAGGCTCGGTCCTTGCTGTTCAATTGTCATCTCCCCCTCTTTTGCTGTTGAATAAGTTGCCAGTGCACAAAGTTAAAAAAAAAAACCCAAAGAAATTAAAAGAGTCAACCCAAACAAAAAAACCCAAAACAATAAAACCCTAAAAACAGTCATTCCTTACATTTAGCATTTTGTAAATAGGTCACTTAAAGATGTTCTTTTCTAATTAAAGCTGTTTTTCCTCTTTTACCTGCCTGCGTAGTTCCCCCGTTTGGTGCAAGTTTTTATTTATGGAGGCTTTTATACTTTCTGGGCTTAAGGGAGAGCTTTTTAGGCTTTTCCAAGCGGGCTTGCATCCAGCCGCGGTTGCTGAAGGAGAGTTCGTGTTTTCTGCTGCTTCGGTCTAAAAAAAGCAGCAAACTGAATAATTCAGGAGGTTTGTTTAGTTTGTCAGACGGGCGTGACTCAGGGTTTTAGAATCACAGAATGGTTTGGGTGGGAAGGGACCTTAAAGCCCCCCCAGTGCCACCCCCTGCCCTGGGCAGGGACACCTCCCACTAGCCCAGCTTGCTCCAAGCCCCCTCCAACCTGGCCTTGAACCCCTCCAGGGATGGGGCAGCCACAGCTTCTCTGGGCAACCTGGGCCAGGCTCTCACCACCCTCACAGCAAACAAGTTCTTCCCCACATCTCGGCTCCATCTCCCCTCTTTCAGTGTCAAACCCTTCCCCCTCCTCCTCTGGCTCCCCTCCCTGATCCAGAGTCCCTCCCCAGCTTTCCTGGAGCCCCTTAAGGGACTGGAAGGGGCTCCAAGGTCTCCCTGGAGCCTTCTCTTCTCCAGGCTGAACCCCCCAACTCTCTCAGCCTCCCTCCCAGCAGAGGGGCTCCAGCCCTCCCAGCATCTGTTACCTGTGTGTGTCTCATCTTTTGAGGTGATGGCTTTTATGGGAAGGGGAAGGTGAGTGTCTGGACTGAGCTGATCTGATGGTGGGGGCCAGAGGTTGAGGGTGTTCCATCTCCCGTGACTCTGGTGAGGATCGGGGCTGGGAGGTGGAGGCACAAATGGGGCCGGAGGATGAGTGTGGAGGATGAATGCCCCTTGGGAAGGAGCTGGTTCCTTTCCAATGGGGCAACTGTTCAAGACCACTGTTGGATGGGGCTTGGAGCAACCTGGTCTGGTGGGAGGTGTCCCTGCCCAGGGCAGGGGGTGGCACTGGGTGGGCTTTAAGGCCCCTTCCAACCCAAACTGTTCTGTGATTCTGTGAAGAACCCTTGGCAAAGGAGTGGAGCAGAGGGTAGCGGGATCTCAATGTGCTGCTCGCCAGCCGTTCCGAAAGCTGGAAGAAGCTTCCCAGATGTTGAAGCAGTTGTAGACACCGGGAACGCCAGAGATAATGGGGTGAATTGTTGTTGAGCACGGAACTTTGCTCAGAAAACCAGAGCCATCTGAAGAGCCCCGTCCAATGCCCTGGATTTGCTCAAGGTGGGTAATTCTCACCTGGGGGATTGTCGTGTGGGGGAACAGAGTCACCGAGCGGTGGGATCGCAGGGGACGGGTGACTCACGGGAGCAGCAGGACACGGATCTGTCACTTCAGCATGTGTTTGATTAACACAGCTCCTCCGTATCGCCTGGCTGCGCCCGGCGTCACGTACCTGACAGGGACCTGAGTTCTCTGAGCCGAAACGGTGCATTGGGAGCTGTGTTCCTTAAGTATAAATAATGTTTTGCAGCAGCTTGGCATTAAAATCTTACAGGTCTGGGCTAAAAGGGTCGCGTTTAAGAGCTTTCAGTCCTTGACTCTCTCTTGCTCCTCCACCTCTCGGCGAGTTGGATAATTGCGTTTTGTGTGAAGCTCTGTAGGTGTGCAGTGACCCAAAAGAGTCATCGGTGCTGCCCATCTTCCAAATCCTCCTTTCTGGTCAGGCTGGGGATATTTCCCTGAATATTCAGTTCAGGCGCCGGGTTCATCTGCACCTTGAAATGATTTTGTGGGTCTTTGCTGCCACGGGAATAACTCATTTGAAGAGCTGTGTCTTCGGATGCTTAAACGGGGGAAACTTCTTTGTCTGTGTGGAGGAGGAACAAGCAGCGCTGAACACAAGCTGGTTTTTGCAGATTAAATTTAATTGGGAAGCAGCTGGATGCTGTATTTTACCTCCAAGTAAACACCTTTTGGTGCTTTGCTGACCGTTTCATATAATTAGGTAGGACCAGTAACGACCACTGCCTTGGTTCCCCCAGTGAGAAAGTTCCAGGTCAGACCCATAGCTTTTATTTTGCTATAAATATCTCAAAACGTCCTTCTCGTGTGTGGTTTTGCACCAAAATGGAGCTCAATGGGAAGAAAACCCATACCAAAAAACCCCCACCCCCAAACAAAAGCCTCCAGACAAACAAAACTCCCCGTGTGCTCTGAAGAAGGTAAGACCTACATGGTTATACCACCGAGTGTGGGCAGGGTTTGTCATTCTTCTCTCCCCAGGAGTATTTTTTTGAGTGGATGCTCAAAAAAAAAAAGGTTGGTTCCCACCAGGTGCTCCCTAATTCCGTAGGAAAAAGGAGTGGAAATAGGCTAAACCTGGCTGGAAATGCTGATTTACGTCCCGGAGTTGAGTCCCTTGTGACATAAATCACTGCCTTTTTTACATACGTTAAATGACGTGCTCAAGGAGCTTTTCTTGCTGGGCCGTAGCCTTGTTTGTTGCTTCCATCAAATCAGCTTAAGTCGTTGTGTAACGAGCTGTTATCGGGAGGAAAGTAGAGCATGGCCCTCCCACCGGGACCGTGTTGGGAGAGATGCTCCTGTCCCCGGGGCCATGGGGACCTGGTCCCCGTGCAGCTCCCAGAGGACACCATTGAAAGGGTCAGATGTTGCTGGTGGCGGAGAAGCAGAGCTGGGAGTTGGGGAGAGGTGGGAATGAGCCAGGATGTGGGTTTTTCCAAAAACCAGCACTTTTGGGTACCCCCTATCACTCTGCTTCCTACCCGTTGGCACATGACGGAGAGTGTTAGAACTAGTACAGCTACTGGGAATGCGTTGAAAGCTCCAGTGATGACTACAAGTAAAAAGGAAGGACCTTTTTTTTTGTCTAAAAAAACTGCTGTTGCCACAGCCGTGCCTCTCTTAAATGGGATTTTCCTGGAAACCTGCTACTTTGTGCTTCTGAACTTTGAGTCAAAGGTGGAACTTGGTATCCCCAGTTGACTTGTTGAATAGAAAATAAAAGAAGCTTATTATAAAGTAGTACATATGTTGAGAAGTTTCTTAAAAGCTTTAGGGTGAGGCTTAGTGAGATTCAAAAAAAACCAACACGTTAATACAAACCCTTTGGTTTTTGTCGTGTGTTTCGGAGTCACCCGGCAAGTGTCTGAACCGGGGGAATTCATGTGGTTTTTACAAAGCCTGAATTTCCTGAGCAGGGACCTGGTACTTAAAATACTGGAGCCACCAGCTTTCAAGCTTCTGTCTTGAATTTAATTATTTTATTAGTGCCTTTAAACCAGCTGATTTGTGGAGGGGGGTGCTTTAACAGTATGGGGGAAATAGGCGGGTAATATCCGATAGAAACGTGAGCCCTTTTTTCTCTCTCTCTGTGTTTCCATCAGCCTTTACACAAAATCAACTTTATTACTATTTCTTAGGGCTTTGTTTCTCTGTATCTGGAATATTTTTGTACACATAATCCTGTAAACAGCTGGACATTTTTAAAATAGAGTGATATTTTCAAGAGCTTTTGGGGCAGGCAGAAGAGAGTGAAGTTTCTTGCCGCAAACAAGCGGACCACTTACCCATCTGGCTTTGTCATGCTTTTATCCTACACTCATATACCCAAGTTTCCTTTAATTAGCCTGTATTTCTGGGGCTTAACTGCAGGTTAAAAACATACTTTCCTTTTTTGCCCTGTCTTTATTGCCTCAGACAATATTCTGTTTGGTTTTGTGCTTATTCTGATAGTTTATACTATAATTTTTGCAGTGACCCTTTAGATTACTGGTATTTTTATGCCATTTATGCTCAGCAAAGGGCAATGAAACAACCAATAGTGCTGTAAAACACACACCAAAATTAACCCGAGTCTAAAGGCTTTATTATCACCTTTTTTTTTGTTAGATCTGGTTAATTATTTAGCTTCATAATAAGGATTTATCTTCCCTATTTGATGAATTAGCTAAATATTTGTCGTTGGGTCAGCAATGGGGCTGGACAGGGATGTGGTCCTCAGCCGTCGGTGTTGGGAAACTTCCCTAATCCCACCTCTGGTTGTAGCTCCCTCGGAGGCCTGAGCTCTTTAATCTTTTCCATTTCGGTCCCATCACTGAAAATGGGGTAAGGCTGATTATATTGTGCATTTTCTCTTTTATAGCTACGCCGCATCTGCTACGATGGCAGCATTCTCATTTCAGCGGCGTTGAGTAGGACCAGGGCTAATCTTGGATTAATTTCCGACCTTTGATGGAAAAAAAGAAAACGGTGTCGTTACGAAACGTGTCTGGATACGGTGGGGCTGAGCGAGGGGAGATCTTGGGCAGTGAGAGCAAACCTCCACCTTGGGGCAAGTGTATTTTTTAAATGGCTAAGAAATGGGAATTCATCTTAGACCCTTAACGAGGGGCTGCTGGTTTTTCCTCGTTAAACCCCATCAAGCCACTCTCTATGCAAATGTGCTTGAACAATTTTGGCTCAGTCTCATGTTAATAATTCACTGAAAAATGAAGAAATTATAAATATGCTGATGGGTAATCTCCCTTTTTGCTACTATTTTGGTACAATTTGGGCAGCTATTTGCCAGCTCCAGCCCCTGAAATATCAAGTATAACTTCAGTAGAGTTTGTGCTTCTAAAATACTCGGTGTTTGTCCAGTGTAGCACAAAAGTTACCTGAATGAGTACTGGAGAAGAAAAACTTGGCAACTTTCTGGGATTATAAAGCTCTGAAAGGAGGTGTGAGGGATGTGAGGGATCCTATTGTCTTCTCCTGGCCCAGGGAGCTCTGCCAGGTCCTCTCTGGATGGGTCTCTTTGGGTAACGCCACAAGTGAGACTCACGCTGTTCTTGGAGACCACATTTCCCACACTGGGTTATTTTTTTACGTATGTGCTCTTCCTTTTCCCGTTTCTGTCGATGAATCCTGGGCGGTGTCTCCTCTCCTTCACCCGATGTGACAAAAGCTCACCTCGATGGGTCAGAGTTGGTCCCTCCTTGCTCGAAGCTGCTCCTCTCTGCTGTGAGGAACATGGTGGGATGGTGCTTTCTGGACGTTTGAGCAGTTGGTTGATGCCGCTCCCATCAATCTGCCAGTTTGTTTTAGCAGCAGCCAAGAGCAAAATAAGCTGCTTCCTGGAGATGACTGGGTAGAAATTGAAATTTCTTAACAGGCATCTGGCTGTTTGTGTTTAATTGATGCCGGTTAAACTGTGTGAGATTAACAGCTCCCTTGGGAGAGAGCAGAAAGCTTTAGGGCTGTAGATAGTTCTGTACAACTGATGCTGTTGGCAACTCTGAATGAGAAATGACTTAGCAAAGGTATGGAAGATGTGGAGTCACCATCCCTGGGGGTATCTAAAAGCCGGGCAGACGCGGTGCTGAGGGACATGGGTCAGTGGTGGGTTTGTCAGTGCTGGGTTAACGGTTGGATTTGATGATCTTAAAGGTCCTTTTCCAACCTCAACGATTGTGTGATTCTAATTGTTGTGAGATTCTGGGGAGTGATCTGGAAAGGACGCTTGATTTATTTTTTGTCGTGTATCTTGCTTGATTAAACCTTCTTCCTTTTTGCTCCAGCACACTGTATCTGACCTTTCTATTCTAAAGGAGAATTTTCTGTAGTTCTCTGTGACAAACTAGCTTTTCCATGCCCTCGGGTTAGTCTGGCTTCCTGAAAAACCAGAATCAGTCTAAACTCTGCTGTCTTCCTCTGCTCTTCCTGAACTGCTGGGGATTTAGCAGTTATTTGCATTTAAGAGGGTTGGTATTTTCCTCAGAGATGAGGGTAGGACTTAAACAATGGCATTTCGGGTTTCTGGAGTCCTTTTTTTTTCTGTGCAGATTAAAACACATAATGTTAAATGGCTATTTTCAGGAGGAAAATGGGCTGGTAGTTAATGATGATGAGTTAGTGGGAAGGTTGGGAGGAGAACTGGCGTTTTCTGAGCCAACCATTAAAATCTTTTCTGAGCCAACCATTAAAATCGTTGCTTCCCACCCAGAAACTGGGAGGCAGAGCCTCAGGACCCAGACGTAATGGTGTTTTTGCCAGTGAAGGCCATCGTGGGTCTCATCGTTGGTCACTGATGGCTGTGTGAGCTGCTCCGCGGTAATGGGATTTGGCAGAGGAGAAGGGTCAGAGGTGTCCGGCTTCTTGATCCGATGCCACGGATTCTGCCTTAATTGGGACAGGGCTTTTTGTGCTTTAAAAAAAAAATCTCTTTTCTTGGTGCCAGTTTAAGATGTGCTGCTGGAGGATGAAATTTGTCAACGGGGTAGAAAGTCCAAGGGTGTTTCTGATGGCAGAGACCAAGCGTCTCATCTCCAGACCGTGCAGATGATACAGATTTGGCTGTTCAGGGGGTTTGAGATTTGAAGTAAGGACACTTTCTCCAGGTCTGAGGAAAAAATCCTTCCACTTCGTTATTAAGTATGGCTATAAAGTGGGATTTATGTTGTACTGCAATGTTATGGTGTCACCTTGTCACCTTTCCCAGTTCAGAGGGACCACTGCCATCGCCAAATTCAAACCCAGGTACCTTAAATCACATTTTTAGGCAAATATTGTATAAGGGGGATAGCACCAGAGAGGGGAGACCGGAGAGACTGGTTAAAGAGATGGACTGTGGAACATCATTGATGGGATCGACCTTTCATAGATGAAGGTGAGAGAGTCTTTGGAGCCCAACCCTGTGTGATAGATGCAGGCGCTGGTCACCAGCTATAGGATGGGCTTCTTGAGACCTTCTTGGAGTCTCCCCCTTTTTGGGTTATTCCCTTCAAACCGGCCTGGGTCAGCAGATTAATCACTTGGTTGTGATGTTCTCAATATGTATGTGTCCTGGTTTGAGGTAAAACAGAACAGTATAACAGGTCATCCCTCCCTCTCTGCTCTGCCCTGGTGGGACCAGTTCTGGGCTCCCCAGTTCCAGAAGGACAGGAAACTTCTGGAGAGGGTCCAGCAAAGGGCTCCAAAGATGATGAAGGGCCTGGAGCATCTCTCTGATGAGGAAAGACTGAGGGACTTGGGGCTGTTCAGTCTGGAGAAGAGCAGACTGAGGTGGCATCTGATCAACGCCTATAAATACTCAAAGGTGGGTGTCAGGAGGATGGGGCCAGTCTGTTTTCAGTGGTGCCCAGGGACAGGACAAGAGGGAACGGGGACAAACTGTAACAGGGGAAGTTCCATTTCAACCTGAGGAGGAACTTGTTTGCTGTGAGGGTGGCAGAGCCCTGGCAGAGGGTGCCCAGAGAGGTGGTGGAGTCTCCATCTCTGGAGACATTCCAAACCCACCTGGACACGTTCCTGTGGGACCTGCTCTGGGTGGAGCTGCTCTGGCAGGGGGGTGGAGGGGGTGATGTCCAGAGGTCCCTTCCAACCCCGTATCATTCTGGCATTCTGTGAGTATGTATTCTACAAACCATGGACTTTGTTTAAATGTACAGCTGTATAATCTTGTGGGTTTGTTTCAAACCCACTGAGTACACAATGTGTACTGACACGTAATGGTGAAGAACTGAAAGGACTTATTTCCATTCAGTCGTTGAACCCACAGAAAAATACAGTCCCTCCAGACACGCATTTTAAAGAGAGAGAGTGTCACGCGGCTGCAGTTAACACAAGACAAGCATCTGACTGATTTTTCACAGGATACTGTTATTTGCAGTGTGTTTGGTGTAAAATACAGCGGTAAGAGAAGCCAAATTGTCAAATACAATTAAGTTACTACAACCTTGGCTTTTTCGTAAAGCTTCAAATTGCTCCCTGTGCTGGTTATAGCCCAAAATGACGAGGTTAAATTCTAATTACTTAACCCAGCCTGTCCGTTCTAATCGCTATTTGTGGAACTCACCAATCCTGCTGAGAAACCAAGGTGTAAATGCCATTTTCAGAGAAATAGCTGTGATTTTGCCTGTTTTAGGGGGATGATGTATAAAGTTTAACTTTGAGGTCAGGCTCTGGGTCGTTCTTGCAGGGTGTTTCACACTGGTCCCACTGGCGGGGCTGAGCCGCTTCCACCTCGTCTGTTGGCGACCGAGACACTGAAAATGTTTGAGTCAACTTGAAATATGTGTGTTTTAATTTAATAACGCTACAAAGTGAGCGTGAACCTGGAAAGAGGCTCTTGGGTAAGCGAACCCAGATTCTCACTGCTGTAGGTGGGCATAAATATTAACAGGCATAAATAGATAAATAAACTAACAGGCATAAATCCTGTTAATTCGTTGTTTCGGTCCTTTACATGACCTTGACTTTGCTAATGTCCAACTTTGTCTCGTGTCTACTGTTCTGATAGTCAACATCACTGAATTTGGCATCATGGCACCGTTTGCTGGCTTTATCTTTTAATTTCATTTCCTCAGCACCCTTTCTAACTTCTAAGATTCAAAATAACGATACTAAGCCTGACTTATTCTGCTTTCTTGATTTTCAGACTCCCATAACTAGTTACGTTCCTCCAGCAAGATAATTCCCCTTTCTGACATTGCCTTGCCACTTGTCACTTAGCCAATTCTTTATTTACCTTCATGTCATTTCCTTGTGTCTCCAGTTTCCCCGACGTTTCCCCCGGCTACGGATAAAAATACTTTGATTTCAGCCGAGTCTTCCGCGCTTTGTCTAGAAAATCTGGTGTCTTGCATCTCTTAGGTGAACTCGCTCCTGGTTTTCAGTGAGGCAAACAGCTTATCTTTCAGAGTGTCACTCCCAGAATCCCAGAAGGATGTGGGGCTGGAGGGGACCTCTGGTGATCACAAAATGCCGGAATGTTGCTGAGACTTGGTCGGTCTCTTCTGCCAAGGAACAGGCGATGGGACAAGAGGAAATGGCCTCAAGTTGCACCAGGGAAGGTTTAGGATGGAGATTGGGAAAAATTCCTTCCTGGAAAGGGTTGTCAAGCGTTGGCAGTGGCTGCCCAGGGCAGTGGTGGAGTCACCATCCCTGGGGGTATCTAAAAGCTGGGCAGACGTGGTGCTGAGGGACACGGGTCAGTGGTGGGTTTGTCAGTGTTGGGCTGATGGTTGGAGTTGATGATCTTAAAGGTCCCTTCCAACCTGGACAGTTCCATGATTCTATGATTCTGCCTGACCATACACACCACTTTTCCACAGCCTTCTGCCGTGCGTTCCCTTGGGGGTGCCCCGGACGCGGTGGTGGGTGCAGCAGACACACGTGGCACCTCCGCACCTCCACGCGCTCGCCCAGCCCCGTTTCAAGGTCAGACTTTCTGTGGGCTGTTGTATTACTATTTTTTTTTCCTCCCTAAAATGAAAACAAGCCAGCAGCCTCTGCCGCCCTGGCTGCGGCCGTGCCCGGCGGGGCTGGCACTGCGGCTCTCCGGGCGGCTGGAGCGTCGCGGGCCATGGAAAGTCTTCTGACAACCCTGGAAACGTCCGCTCGACTTATTGTCAGCCATCAGCGCTCCTGCTTTAGCTCTGTGCCCCAGACCCGACTCTGTCAGATACATCTAGGTGAGACGATTCAACGTTGGAGCAGAGATCTGAGTAATAATTGAATTCATTTTTTTTTTTAATTTTACGTGTGGAGGTGGGAGCTCCCGTTTAATGCCAGCTCCTTCGCTTTCAGGGGAGCCGCTTCGCTCCGGTGGCTCGTCCACACGAATGAAGGCACTTTATTGGTTAATTTTACCAAGAGAAAATAATATTGACAAGATCTATTTAGCACCGCAAAACACACTTAGTGAGGGATTAAAAAAAAAGAATTCCTAGAAAACCGGCTGTCTCCTTCCAAGGCTGTAAATTATCATGACTTCAGAAGAGCAGAGACAGCGTGTCATTTTTCTCCTTCTCCGAGCAGCAGCTTCCTGGGTAAATACTAATAGGATTGTAGATTCCTCCCAGTATTATGCAAATCCAGTATTCCTGGCTTTGATGTGCCTCGGTGTCATTAGGTTGACACTAGCTGGAATTAATGGCCATAAAACTACACTTGGGGACGGGGCGGATAGATTTCTCTCGACTGCTTCCCATCCCTCGCCCGAGCTCCCCGCCTGTGCCGTGGGATTTTTGCGAAGCGGAAAGTGGGTCAGGGCGATGGTGTGTGTGTGTGTGTGTGTNGGCGATGGTGTGTGTGTGTGTGTGTGTGAACACGGGCTCTAATCTCGGCATTAAACAAACATGACTGTAACGCTGAAGGGGAAAATTTGCTATTTTAAGCCCTTATTTCCATTCTCACCGGCTCGTTCCGTGGAACGAGCATATGGGGGGCTTCTGTGTGCGCGCACCCACAGATGGGATGCGGGGAGAAGTAGAATAGATCTATCCATATCTATGTGTATACATATATATATCTATATATATTTTTATACGTTTCAAGGGTGACAATATATATTGAACAGTTCCTCTGAAGCAGGAGGGGAAAGACCGAAGGTGCCAGAATATGTAGGTCAAAAGAAACGAAGCGTTTTGAATCCGAGGAGCAATCAAACATGAACGGTTCTGGGGGTGGAATTGCTGCTACCGGGAGGTTGAAGGTGAAGCAGAATTATATTAAATTATTTCAGAGTTCCCAGACTCTGCGCATATTTATAATACGTTTCTAGTCCTCTGAGTGGTTCCTCGCTAGCAGCTCCGGGCGTCGGGTTTGAGGGATAAGTGTTGGCTTAGGATCTAGAAATATCTGAAATAAATTGTTGGGATTTTTTAAATTTTTTTTCCCCAGGAGAAGGGTTAGGAAGTGACCGCAGCGCTGTCTCTGTCGCGTGGCTTTACCTCTGAGAGCTGAATGAAGATAAGGGTAAGGTGAAGATAAAGCAGAAAGCAAGTAAATATGACAGAACTGGCTATTTTTAGGCAAGTGAAGGTACGAGCGAGCAGCAGGGAGAGAAGGATGTTGAATTTCAATTCGTCTTGGCAGTCCGGGATCTCATGGGTTAAATCTGCTGGGAAGACAAAGTGCTGAAAAACTAATGAAGGCAAATGATTTGTATATATATAGGCAAGGTATACGTAGAATATTAGTGACATGGCTGTGTCAGGAGTTCTTCAAAGGGTCTGGAAAAAAAGGGGGAAACTAGTAAAAAAGGAAGTTAGGACTTAAATCTCAAGAGAGTTAAAAACTGTAGAAATTAAGGTCTATAATCTACATGAGTCAAAAAGGGAACTTTCTCATTTATTAGACGTTAGAGAAGGTTAAACAGAGGTGGGGGAGAAAACAATGCAAAAAAAAAATGCTGCACTATCCACACCCTTGTCTCCTTTAGTCCTGGTTTTCATTATTCCATAAGTAATAACATTTAAGAGGGTGTAGCACGGGCCTCAAGAGCAAGTCTTTAAGGCACGAGAAGCCTTAAACTCAGTCTGAAACTCACGGGGATGGGAGCGGAAGGTCCCAGGCGATGGAAGAGGGCGAGCACCACACCTGGGTTACAGACGTGTGCCATTACCCGTTTGCAACCTCATTTAATTAATGAGGAGATAGTAGAAAAAGTGGTGAAATACCCAGCTGGAGAACAGCAGGGTAATAAACGGGGTGTGCTGCGCTCCGGAAGGTCTTCCAAGCTGCTTGTGAGTGAGAGGGGAACAGGTGAGGTGGAGGTGAGATGGGGTGAGTGCGTAAGGAGGTTGCTTTAACGTGACCCCAGTTTCCTAAATTTGCTCTTTAAAAATTTTGAGAAGAGACAGCAGGTTTTGTGCCCTCCTCAGCTGGAGAAATAACTCTTGAGAAGTACTTCTTAGTGGATCTCTTTCAAGTAGGTGGCTGGACACTGGTGTATGGACCTTGTTCTTGTACGTGTTTTTGTCTGTAAATATTGAGTTCCAAACGAATATGCTTGGATCTCGTCGTCGTTCAACAGGGATGTAAGTGCTTTTATTTACAAATAAGTGCATTTATTTACAATGATGACATTGAATGAAGGAATTCAGCAGAAAAGCACTTGGAGGTTGTCAGCAGAGAACTTGAGAATTGCCAGCAGATTGAGGGAGGTCGTCTTTCTCCTCTGCTCTGCCCTGGGGAGGCCCCATCTGGAGCACTGGGACCAGTTCTGGGCTCCCTAGTTCCAGAAGGCCAGGGAACTGCTGGAGAGAGTCTGGTGGAGGCTCTGAGGATGATGAGGGACTGGAGCATCTCTCTGCCGATGCTCCAAACCTCCAGGGATGGTGTCTAGTGTGTCTCTTAGGCAATGTTTTCTCATCCTTCTTCATCCACATCTCCAGAGGTCTAGGGGACACCCATGCCCCTGTTCAGGAGACTGCTTCCATTGCCCTGGAGGAAGAAGACCCCCAAACCTGTCTTCCTTCAAACCAAAGCCCTTGTACCCCACAAGGGTGGCAGCTCATGCCTTTGTATACTCACACATTGTATACTTTCCCCAGAGAAGCTGTGGCTGCCCCATCCCTGGAGGGGTTCAAGGCCAGGTTGGAGGGGGCTTGGAGCAACCTGGGCTGCTGGGAGGTGTCCCTGCCCAGGGCAGGGGGTGGCACTGGGTAGTCTTTAAGGTCCCTTCCAACTCTAACCATTCCGTGATTCATTTTTGAAAGGCTTCAGCATCAAGCTCAGCACTGACCTTTCTTGAAGGAATCCTTGTGCTGGTTCCTTGCTGCTGCTTCTGCTCTTCTCAGAGGCTTCTGAAGTGCTCCGCAGTTACTTGACCCTGGATTAACCTGGAGCATGGTCGGTCTTCTCCAAATGTGCCACTGCCATGTTGGAGATGCTGCTCCAACTTCTCCCTGTGCCCCGCTGCAAGAAGTTATCATCGTGTGGTTGAACTGGAGCATTCCCTGAATCAGTATAAAACTGTTTAAATTTGGTAACAGCCCTTTCAGGGGAAATAGCTTTTTCCTGCTTGGAACAAGGGATGACAGCGCTCTGGGTCACAGCTCGCTGCTGTAAACTGCAGTGTCACTGCCTCGTGGGGACAGTGTAAGGGACACTCTCCCTGCTCTCCCTGTTCCTCGCATCTCTTGGGCTCTCCTCCAGGGCCAGCAAACTGGGTTATGGACAGACCCACCATAAGGAGCTGGCGGTTCCCACAGTGTGAGTCTTTTGCCTCAGAATTTTCATAGAATCATAAATGGTTTGGGTTGGAAAGGACCTTAAATCCCACCCAGTGCCACCCCCTGCCCTGGGCAGGGACACCTCCCACCAGCCCAGGTTGCTCCAAGCCCCCTCCAACCTGGCCTTGAACCCCTCCAGGGATGGGGCAGCCACAGCTTCTCTGGGCAACCTGGGCCAGGCTCTCACCACCCTCACACCAAAGAAGTTCTTCCCCACATCTCAGCTCAATCTCCCCTCTTTCAGTGTCAAACCCTTCCCCCTCCTCCTCGGGCTCCCCTCCCTGATCCAGAGTCCCTCCCCAGCTTTCCTGGAGCCCCTTGAGGGACTGGAAGGGGCTCCAAGGCCTCCCCGGAGCCTTCTCTTCTCCAGGCTGAACCCCCCCAACTCTCTCAGCCCCCCCTCCCAGCAGAGGGGCTCCAGCCCTCCCAGCATCTCCATGGCCTCCTCTTGCTTTTTCAAATGGCTTTGGAGTGAAATATTCACTCCCGAGGATATGGAGGAGGAAGGAACCCCAAGTGAAACAATAGAACTGTCTTAATTGTATTAGTAGTAGTTCTCAGTTAAGAAAAACCAAACAAAAAGCCCAAGAATAGCAAAAAGTAAATATATTCAACCATTTTTCAAGTGTCTGGTTTTAAGATGCCTGGTAGCACAGACAGTATTCCTGGAATCCTCACCTTCCTGCAGAAAACACAAGTTTCTCTTAATTCACCGAAGAGGTACCTGCTCAGAGGAACATTTTACGGGTAGAAGTCTCCTGGGTAGAGCTGTTTCATTTATTTGTGCCTGTGACAGCGCTGTGAAAATAGGTCTCTAGAGACCCTTTTGTTTAAAAATAGGGCTTCAGTTGCCTTTGTGATTAAAAAACATAGTCTATCGAGCGTGTTTCTGGATGGAGCAATGCAAGGAGAGTGTCTGGTGGAAGCAGGAGCATGAGAACAAATATCCCTCGTGGAGCAGTTGGACTCAGGGTGGGACCTGGGCTTTCTCGCCATTTCTGCTTCTTGCTCTCAATTTATCCTGAGGCTGAAGAAACGTCACTTCAGGAAGAAGAAGTAAGGAGAAATATCTATACAATAAACTCTAACAATTGCATCTTCTTTATTTCTTGCTGATCTTTTCTTATTTTTTTTAAAAGGCTAATATCAACCTTCTGTTGAACTTTAAAGTTACTGACTTTGCGTCTTTTCCGTTAGGAGATACTGGTTCTGACAGGCATCTGCACTAAGCCTTTCTGGCATTCCGGATTGTGTAACAGCGTGGAATTTCAGAAGGAAAGCAATAAAATGCTTCTGGAATTGTCAGCGCCGTCTGAAATGCCCTGCGGTGTCTGGAGGACCCGTAATACAGCCCTGCTCTCCTTTTTCCCATCAAGCTCAATGGCGGATTTTAATGGGCTTCTCATTGCAGCAAATTGAAGTATTTAGAGTAATTTCAGCTAGATTCGGTTTCAGCGCTGGCTCCTGGTAGTTCAGCCGTTTTTCTTCTGCAAGGGCAGAAGTTCTTCTCTCCCAGAGCAGCATCTGAAGCGCCTGCCTGGATGGCACCTCTAACGTCCTGATCCCACCCCAAAACCAGAGGAGGCTGCTCGGGCTCTGCCCGGGTGGGTTAGAGTTGTCTCTGGGGATGTAGACTCCACAACTTCTCTGGGAGACGTGTCTGGTGTTCAGGTTCCCTCAGATTTTTATTTTTTTTTTAAAAAGGAGAGGTTTAAATGGAGTAGCCTCTATTTCAGTTTGACGAGAGGGAGGTCACTGGGCAGAAAGTAACCAGTTTGATGGCTCTGGTCTGGGTAAGTTCCCTCCATCGAGGCTGCCGGCTTTGTGCTTTATGTATTTATTAAATGCAAAAACTTCTTTTAATTTTGAGCTCTTAGCCGCTTGGATAAAACCTTACAGACTTCCTTTGGTGTCTGGTCTGCAACCTTTGCTCTGCAGTTGTTTGTTTTATCCCTTAGATTTGAGTGGTGAAGCTCGTCTGTAATACTCATTTACAGGGATTTTTAAGACCCTTCCCTCTGAACTGAACTCGACAATGTTCTATTTTACAAAGTAGTGAATCTGATAATAAAATATTGAGGGGATATTCCTGTGAGGTACCATTTATTCTGAAGCCAGCAGGCACAGAAGGAGTGCCGAGCATCCTTGAAGAGGCACTGTGGAACCTCTTAGGTGAGGCTTCTGCATGCCGTACCCGAAGGGATCCATCAGTGTCCCGAGTGAGGGAAGAAGAGTCCAGAACATCTTGGGAAGGAGAGTCCAGGAAGGTCTTGGAAGGAAACCAGGAACACCTTGGGAAGGAGAGCCCGGAACATGTTGGCTGCCTGAAGGGGTTTGACCTGATGTTCCACACCTCATCCCATCCTCTCCAGCCCCGTTGGTAGCACATTGAAGGTACCACCTCTGTGTACATGCGTGAAAAAAATCAGAGAGGACGTGCAGGCAAATACCTCGTGAATCCACGTGCTGGGATATTCTGAAGTTCAAAATCTCATGTAGAATATAAAAATGTGTGTGTTACCAACCCCCTGATGTCTAACGACGCTTCTTAAAGTTCCTTTTAAAGGCAGTACCACACCATACCTTGTGGAGATGGGGAGAACTTCGTTCCCTTTGAGATTGCAGAGAATTTATGGTGGGGCTTGGCTGCTTCTGTCAGGTTTAGGGGTGATGTCAGCAAGGAGAACTCGGCATCCATTTAAGATGCTGAACCAATGCTGTGATCTGGGCAAATTAGCTTTGAGATCAGCTCCGGGAACGAAGCTCTTAAGCTTCTCTCTTCCTGGTCGCGTGGCGCTGACGGGGACATCTCATGGCTGCAGACTCATTCATTTTGAAGATACTTAACCTCTCGCTAGAGAGATCTGGCCGGAGACCTCTCCAGATTAGCATCTCCTGCGGTGAAAAGGCTTTATGGTGGTAATCCTTGTCCTGGGAGTGCTCCTCGCTGGGCATTCGGCGCGATGTCCCGCGTGTTGGTGGGGACAGATTGATGTCTTCTCCTCCGGAGGTCTGCGCTGCCCCGCGTTGGGAGCGTCGGTGTCGCCGGGTGCCCGAAGCGCTGGTTTGTGTGGATTAGCTCCGGAATTGGCTTATGTGACCCTGCTGATCTTTGCAGAGCAGACGATAAAACAAACAAACCCCCACCGTCAGCAGCTCTGCTAAAGGGTTTGCGCTTTTTTTTCCCCCCGGAACCGGCCGTGGGATCGGTTGAGGGAAGGTGCCACTTGCATGGGATCCGCATTTTTACTTTCAGAAGCAAGTTTGCTTTGTAAGTATGTTGTTAATGCTATTTCTTTTCTTTAGGCGAGACTTTAAGCCGTAATCCTACATTGGTTTATATTATCTTCCGTCGTAACCGGATTTTCAGCCCTCAGCGAGCTTTAGCGCTGGGTAAAATTACTGTACAGGTTGGTGGGATCCGTCAAATTTACATTTTGGGTTGAGTCCGTTACCTGCTGCTGCCACGTATTAATGGGCACTTACAGGATCAGTCGATAAGAGTTTGGCTCCTCATTTTTGTTTGCTTTTATTTTAATTTGTCTTTTATTCATAGACCACGCACAGAC
Source organism: Arenaria interpres (assembly GCA_013399435.1). Taxonomy (NCBI): domain Eukaryota; kingdom Metazoa; phylum Chordata; class Aves; order Charadriiformes; family Scolopacidae; genus Arenaria; species Arenaria interpres. The sequence continues at coordinate 62,214 of VXAK01000472.1, read as the reverse complement.
TGTGTGTGTTTTAGGAGGGTCCCCAGAACTGGGTTTGGAACTGAAAAGTCCTCTTTTCTGCAGTCTTTGGGACCCTGTTTCTGAGGGTCCATTTCTTGTGTTCTACCAAGCTTGGATAAGGAGGAACTGAATATTGGGATGGGGACACCAAATAAGCTGGAAGTGTCCCCTTTCTAGGAGATTTAGACTAGACACAAGGAGGAGACCCTGGCCCAGGTCTCCCAGAGCGGTGGGAGATGCCCCATCCCTGGAAACAAAGGTACAAACACAACCCGTCTGCTAAAAAAAACACCCAAAAAAATAAAAGTGGAGGATTTAGTTCTGTTTACCTGTTGTGAGTCTAATGTTACATTCCTCCCCCGTGAGATCTATTAATAATAGCAATATGCCAACCTGTATTCCTGGTCGAACGTGTATTTGTGGTCTGGTACTAACAGATTTAATTAAAACATTTGGGGTTCAATCGATGTGCTCTACAGTTGGTCAACTTAACTGTGGGTCGAATCCGAAGCTCAGTTCAAGGCATCTTTGAGAAAATTCACATCAAATTTTCTTAACTGCTCCCGGGCGTCTTCCTCACCCTGACAAGGACATTTGTGATCTTCTGTTTTTTTCCTTTTAATGGAGTTTTATAGACAAATGAATGACAGGTTCCCGTCCAGAAGAATTTACGACAGAATATAATTAAATCCCTTGCCATTCTGCACCACAAATAATCATAAATAATGTCTCCTGACACACGGAGTGACACTTTTTCTTCAAAATACCTCGCACATCTGAACGATCAGTGTCTGTCTTAATAAAATATTTCCTGCTGGAATTGTCAGCCTTCAGGCAACCCCCGGACTCCCCGATCAGCCGCCGTTGCCTGGGCTGGTTCTTCTGCCGAATGTTGGGGAGTGGGGGGGGTGGGTCGTTGCCTTCGGGTGTCACCTCCTGGGTGCCGTTTGCCACCGTCACACCTCGGGCTGGCCACGGAGGAGCCAGAATGGCCACAAAGCTGGGCCTTGGGAAGCTCCTGTATCCTCCCTGCTGCAGTCAACCGTGGCAAACGCGGGCATGGAGCGGAATAAGGGCTAAAAGCCACTGGCAGAAAAGCGGCGTCCTCCTGCCAAATCAGCGGCGCTTTAGGATGCTCGGAGCATCTGGGGGGGCGTAGCGCGAGAGGTGTAGGAATGACTGCGCCGACGGTCAGAAATTCAATTTATTCAGCAGCAGTTCCCCAGCGCTTTCTTTTGGGGGTGTTTACCCAGAAGTGATGGAGTAGAAGAGCTTGTGGTTACTGGAATTATACCTTGAATTCCCGTTCTCCGGCCCCCAGATCGCATATAAGGGTAAAAAATGTATGTGTTTTATTGTTATTTGAATATTTTTTGTTGTTAGTTGGATCAGAATCTGAACAGGGACTCTTCTACAATCGTGAACTTCTATTAGAGCATAACATTGCATGGTGGGGTTTGGTGCATACGAGTTGATGGGCAGCAGAGGAAGGGACTTTCCTTCCCCTCCTTCCCTGCTGTGACCCAATGTGCAACTTGTGTTCCGCGTTTCTCTGTTGCCAGACGTGAAAGCTTTGCTCTGCCTCCAAATTCAGGGTCTCGGGGTTGTTCCAGCCCTAAAGTTAACGAAAAATCTCTCCAGAGATGAGTGTGAGAAGGTGGGGTGAATTGTCTGACGGTTGAAAACAGGAGAGCGCTCTGATCTGTGCATCCACTCTTGGTCTTAGATGTCTATCAAGATGTAAAAAATCCCATTATTCTGTTTCTTGTATTTGAAGAGTTGGATCAAAGCGGTAAAAAGTGAATATTCATCATCTTGGTTTGGCTAACTGTTGGCCTCTCAGTGTCATATCATGCAATAATCTATTCTAAATATTTTAGCTTAATGTTTCACTTCTGACCGTGTGGTTTTCTCCTCTGATTTCAGTTTTCCCGGGAGAAATCATGGATGAAAAGCTGTCTTACAAAGACTTCCTCGACCGCAACGACTCCTGGACGATGGACGACAGAGACCTGCGCTTTGAGTCGCAGCCCGTCTTCAAACCCATGGAGATGGCCGGTATGAGTGTATTTCTCTGAAAACTCTGAGCATTTGGTTATTATTTTTGGCTGTCACACCAGAAGGCTGTGCCACCACCCAGTGAGACCTGGACAG
>VXAK01000472.1:37042-59629 GCA_013399435.1 Arenaria interpres | reverse complement strand
TTCTTCCACACCCTTGTTCTCTACTAATTCTCAACCTTTGACGTTTTTTGTCACCTGTGGGACAGATTTCTAGCATCTTCTCCGGTGCTCGGAGGTGCCCGTTCCAGCCATCACGTAGCCCTGGCTGCAATGCAGGTCGCTCTGTTCCCCAGCCTGCCCGGCTGCTGACTCTCTTGAAAATTAGATGAGCCTTGTATAACATGCACTGGCAAAAAAAGATAACCCTTCCACCTAACAGCTTTCACCCAATTTTCTCTCATTTTTTGAGAAAGCTTATGGGAAATTACTCACTCGCTCTTGAGGGTTTGAGAAATACGTGTGTTGTCCAGATTGTCAGAGGCAATAAAGCTGCGAAAGATACTGACTGAAACAGGATGGAAACTCCTGTTTTATATGTTTTTGAGCACTGTGGGCTTACTTACTAAATTATTTGCCCAGAGAAGCTGTGGCTGCCCCATCCCTGGAGGGGTTCAAGGCCAGGTTGGAGGGGGCTTGGAGCAAGCTGGTCTGGTGGGAGGTGTCCCTGCCCAGGGCAGGGGGTGGCACTGGGTGGGCTTTAAGGGCCCTTCCCACCCAAACCATTCCATGATTTTATGATTATTTTCTTGCTGTCTGAATCTCATGTTTACTAAAAGGTTCTGTGAAGAAATTATATATTGTTACAAGGGTCAGAAATGATTCATGGAACAACCGGAACAAAAGAGCCGCTGGTTTCTCAAAGGCAGTTGTTGGGTTTTTCCCTCCCGTTGGTTCATTAGGTGGAAGAACGGGGTGTTGATGGGGTTTTGCTCAAGAGCAAGGTGACAAACTTGTTGATTAGGAGCGACTTGCAGACCTAGCCCATCACCCAGTATTCTTTGGGCCTAAATAATGTGAATCTCTGCGTTATCTATTCCACTAAACCACATTTCCTTAGGTTTCCTGTCCTTAGAGTATCTTGACCTGTACATACTGAAGGTACCATGGATACTTCAGGATGGTGATATTCCTCCATCCCGCCCTTCCCGGAGCTGTGTAAACAAGAGATTAGTCCGTTCCCACAAATGAGCCAAGGGATCAGAGGGGATAGACGGGCTTTAACAACTCATCAGCAGAAGGAGAAACATGTGAACAGCAGGCTCATAAAAGTCCTTGGTTTATTAAATATTTTTATGCGCACCCTTTGGAAAACACTGGGATGGTTTTCCTCCCAAGGAGACAATTCTCTGGTCAGTGGTGTGACAGGTCTCCCACCCACCGTTGCTGGAATTCCTCGTTCCTTGGTGAGGAACGTGGGAAAAACCAGCTCAGATCAGCTCCTGGAATGTTCTGCCATGTCAGAGAGTTCATTCTTGACCCACCTGCTAAAACTGCAGCAGGTCATGGACCCCACCCAAGTCCATGGAGGGTCTTTGGAGATGGGAGACAAAACTTCATCCATAACTTCTCCCAGTTCTCCAGGAGACAGGATTTAATCCGCATCACCCATTTTTGCCACGAGAATTTTCTCTTGCTGAATCCTCAGCTGCTGAAGGACCATCTTCTGCAGATGACATTGATTTATCCACTTAAATCATGGACCAAAAGCAGGGCAAAGCGAAGGCACATTAGACCAACCAGACACTGGGAAATGTGATATTTTCCTCTCTGGCTTGTCACTTGGTTAAAATACTGGCCACCAGTCAGTCTCTACTGGTGAACCCTTCTCGGGGAGGAGAGCGTGTAGCTTCCACAGGTTTTCCTTGGTCTGCTTTCCCTCGGAAGTCCAGTGGTGCCGTCAAGTGTATCTTTGTCTTGTTTTTTAATTGATCTTGCTCTTCATCGTGTCTTCCCCGTGTGTGGTGACACTGGCCTTGTTCTTGTCTTCCCCGCAGACCCCTTCAGCATGCACAGAGGGGAGAATCTGCCTGATTTATCGTTCCCTACTGACATGAAGAATGTACCGCTGTTCCCAGATTATGTTGATACTTCCAGAGATGTCCATGGTGAGCTCCTCCTCAGTGTTGGGGTTGTTCAGCCTGGAGAAGAGAAGGCTCCGGGGAGACCTTGGAGCCCCTTCCAGTCCCTCAAGGGGCTCCAGGAAAGCTGGGGAGGGACTCTGGATCAGGGAGGGGAGCCAGAGGAGGAGGGGGAAGGGTTGGACCCTGAAAGAGGGGAGATGGAGCTGAGATGTGGGGAAGAACTTCGTGCTGAGGGTGGTGAGAGCCTGGTCCAGGTTGTCCAGAGAAGCTGTGGCTGCCCCATCCCTGGAGGGGTTCAAGGCCAGGTTGGAGGGGGCTTGGAGCAAGCTGGTCTGGGGGGAGGTGTCCCTGGCCAGGGCAGGGGGGGGCACTGGGTGGGCTTTAAGGTGCCTTCCCACCCAAACCATCCTGTGATTTGTCCCTGATGGTCAGGTTGTGGTGTCTTCTCTGTTGACTTTCCTGTACTGAAAATTATTAAGTGGATAATCACAGACTATATAATCACTTCTTTTTCTTTTTTGTGCCAAAAGCCATTCCAGAAGCTACTTCCAGGAGGGTTTTCTTGAAGTGTATTTAGGCAGAGGGAAACAGGACAACTAGAGCAGTTGAGTTAAAGAAGGAATTACTGATGGCTCTTGTCTTCATGGGTAGAAACCGAATACCCATGAACTTCGTCCACAACGTGGTCTTCAGTTTTTGTACTATTGGAATTTAAGTGGTTTTAACAGGAATTCATGGGAGGAGAAGCAGAAAGCAAAAGGGAACTAATTTGCCAGTGTTTACTGTTTTACCCCTTGTTAAAAAATTATATACATGCTACGTAATTTACTGTGCAGTTTGTAAAGGTGAGCTAATTGCGAGAGCTACTTATGAACATTATCTGAGCTGCTTGTGAGCAGAACACAAGTTTATTTTCCAAGAGTAGTACAGACTTTTGCTTTTGGAAGGGAGTCATTAGGGCGTAGTGATTAACAAATGGTCTTTTTATTTCATTAGCACCACATGGATCTATGGTGGTACCTGAGCAACCTTTCTTGGGGCCTCTGTATTCTCCTGCAGAGGCTCTCGACTCATCAGCCTTCCTAGGCCTGGTTTCACCCACAGAATTTCTGCAAGACAAAGCAGGTAAGAAATAAATATTTTGCTCTTACTGTCTGTCTTACAGCTGGAAAATCATAGTTTATAGTCCTAAAGAGTCTTGGTGGGAAAGTTGATACATAAAATGGGTGGAGATAAGAAGGTATCCTATGGGCAATGACAGTTCTTGGTTCTGAAGATGTCAGGAGATCACAGAAGGGTTGAGGTCGGAAAGGGGACCTCTGGAGAACTTCTTGTCCAAGCTCCCTGCTCAAGCAGGGCCACCTGGAGCCAGTTGCCCAGAAGAACCGGGCAAAGAACCTGCTCTGTCAGGTCCTGGTATCAGTAGCTCTTCTCTGATGGAGGCTTTCACTAACAATAGTCACAGAAGAACACAATGTTCTGGTGCTGTTCTTAAGGGAACTGAGAAGTTACCTGAGAATGAGCTCACAAAACAGCAGGGTCAATGCCTTTGACTGACAACATAAATCGGCGTTAGAGGCAGGACGAAATGTGTTTGTTTGTTTTCTGTAGTGCCTGAAGAACATTGGATGGGAGCTCAGCGTGATGCGAAGGGACCAGATGCCTCTTTCTTTGTTGAGCCATCAGGTAAAAGTCCTTTTGATTTGACCCGCAGGAAGCGTCTGTGGAGAGTTTGTGAAGGGCAGAGGCAGAGCTTCTCTCCGTGTCTGCCTTCTCAAAAGGCATTAATGGAGTGAAGCAAGGCCTGACCAAGAAAAACACCATTTCTGGGTCTCAAATCAATTTAGAGAAGAAATGGGTGTTTTAGAGAGATGTTACTTAACGCGCACTTTCTGCTTTAGTGCTGGGAGAGACGGGGAGAACCCTGCCTTTACGGAGACTCTTTGCTTTGAATTTAGGACAACAAATTTAATAGATGCAGTTCCAAGCCCAACCGTCAGTCGATATTAGTGACAGGATGCCCTTTTGGGGGCACGTCGTGTGGCAGGGCTTTAACCCACTGAAAACAGGCCCTTTCATGGGTTTTGGGGAATTAAGTTATCAGATACAGATGTGTGCCAAAAACATACCTTCAGCAGCAAACTCTGTGGATTCCAGATTGTTTCCATTCTCTGTGTCTCTACTACAGCAAAGGTACCACAATTTCCAGTTGGGATGTGCGTTCAAGCGTTGCTTGATGCTAAAATAATAAATAGGGTGAAGAAAATTTACTCTTGAAAAGAGACTCTAAAAGTGGGACTTTGCTACGGTCAAGGATTCTTGTCTTTGTACCCACCGAGAGTCAAAGCTGCTGATTTTAGTGAAAATCAGAGCCCTTGTATTTTAATGCTTTAAAAAGTTTAACCCAACTTTGGCTTATTCTTTAAAACACAATTTTAAACTAAATTTGAATTGCAAACATACGTACTCTTTCCCGTTACCTTTAGATTATGGTCACAGTTAAATCTTTGAAGCTCCACTGAGTAAATAATTCCATTGTGTTGCATGTATATTATGATTTTTGACCCATAATGGGATCTTTTTGGCCAATTTTGGTGAACAAGCTGTGAAAAAGTAGTTGAGCACTGATCCTGGGTAGAAGGTGCTCCTGGAACTGGGGGCTGAGGGTAGAACTGGGATGCTTTGGAACTGAACCTTGCTTGACTTTGTCCCAGCGGCAGCTTCTCTCAAGATAGAAGAGTGGTTTTTTCTAGGCATTGCACAAACTAATCTTCTGAAAATTGTCCATAAAAACCCAATTTTCCTCTTGTGCCACCCAACTGGGACGCTGAAACAGGGGGTGGAACTTACTCATCAGGGTGAGCTCTGCTGCAGGTGGCACCTCGAGAGAGTGATTCACCTCCTGGCAGCTCCAGAGGAGAACACTGTTTGCTGAGATCCCAGTGCTCAGTCGAACTCCATTTTATATTCCCAGTGCCCCCCACAGCGACCGAAGCCATCAAGGATTTACCGGAAAACCCCCCAGCGGTGACTCCTGGTGTCGTCCCTCCCACGGTACCGGTGTCCCCAGGAGGGGCTGGAGCTGCCGATGGACCAAAAGGTGCCACCACAGGTAAAGTTGTCCCAGTTTAAAGAGTGGTGCTGGTTTTAGGTCAGCAAATCGTCATGGTGGAAAGCCACAGAATTGCCTATTCTGAAGGAAATGCAGCAAAGTGTTAACAAATTCCATTGGGGCTAAAGGTTTCTCACCCCTGGATTGTGTTGGTGAGAAATAACGAGTTTAATGGACTTTTCAACTCTTGTGTCACAGTCCAGGAACTGATTTAGTCGGTCTTTACTTCCTCAAAATTTTAGCTCTGGAAAAACGTTGAGGTGCGTCAAGACCCTGTTCATACCATGAGTCTGGTGCTGTATATAAATACCTTAAAAGACCTTAAAGACTCTCCTTAAAATTCCTTAAAGACTCTCTTTAAGACAGAGTTTTTCAGCTATTTCTCCACAGCATCAGACTCGTGGTCCGTTTTGCTCCGTTCTTTGTCCAGTCTCTTTAGGCTTTATTCCAATCCTTTCCATGATTCACCAGGGAGCATCCATACTGCTTTTAATATCTTATTTTTTTACTGTCTCATTCTTCCATAAAATCACAATCTGTAAGTTTTATTTTGGGGAGGATCATGATATCACTTTGAAAAAAAGAAAAAAAAAAAGGACAAACCCAAATGAGTCCATAATGGATCGTTCTGGTTTGCTTCACTGAACACTGGTTTTGTCTAAATGGATCCCAAAGTGCTATTTTAAAAAGGACTTTCTCAATTTTTTTCTGATTTCTTTCCTTTTTCAGTTTATTAAGAATCTAATTTAAGATTTAATGTGTTTTCCATTGAGGGGGGAGGATGTTTTCAGATATGAGTGGAGCTACCAGTAGAAATGTTAGGGTTTTTTTCTAACGTCTACTCGGCAATTTATGGGAGATGTCGGGGTCACAGCAGAGGAATCCGCTGCTTCTGGCTCTGGATAATTTGTGAAAATTTGCCTCTAGACAGCTGGGATGCTAAACTAAAAGTGACTGGAAAAAAAAATCCAACCCCTTTAAGGGGATGTTGAGAAAAATGCTAACTTAAGCGCAGAGGTCTGATTGTGCTGTGAACTGACGAACGTTATTTTGAAACTAACAGCTCAGTATTTAGGAGATATTAATGTAAAAAAAAACCAAACCAACGAATGAGGCCGCGTTGGGGGGTGAGAGAATGAAGGGCAGTTGGTGATTCACTGGGGGCAGCGGCTTGTGTCCGGGTTGGCGGCGCTTCTGCTGGGTGACAGCACCGTCACCACCCGCCAACGGCATAAATGAGATTTAAAAGAAGTGTCATAAAGTCTAGAGCAACTTGAGTGCACTGGGGTAACGGGGGGAGGAGGTGATGCTGGAAGACAAGGAGTGAAAGCCCCATCTTCTCTAGTCGTAAAACCACACTTTGAGCTAATTGCATTCTTTTTGGTGGTGGTGTCTGTTTCTGGAGCAGATGCAGCGTCTGTTCCTGCCTGGGATGTCACCGCCGTTGCTGCGGAAAACGCTGGCTCCCTTCTCACAGGGGACACCGCGCCCCCCCAGGCTCTGGATGCTGGATTTGCCCCCGCGGCAGAAACCAACCCTTTTCAGGCCGTGGATGTTGGGTTTGCTCCTGCACCAGAAGCCAAGGCTCCTCCTGCTGCAGATACTGGCTTCGCCCCAGCAGCAGATGCCGTGTCCCATTACGCTATGGATTTGGAGTTTGCCCCAGCAGAAGATGCAGGGTTTGCCCCAGCACCAGATGTGGAGTCTCACCATGGTGTGGATTTGGGGTTTGCCCCAGCACCAGATGTGGAGTCTCACCATGGTGTGGATTTGGGGTTTGCCCCAGCACCAGATGTGGAGTCTCACCATGGTGTGGATTTGGGATTTGCCCCAGCACCAGATGTGGAGTCTCACCATGGTGTGGATTTGGGGTTTGCCCCAGCAGAAGATGCAGGATTTGCCCCAGCAGCAGATGTGGAGTCTCACCACGATGTGGATTTGGGATTTGCCCCAGCACCAGATATGGAGTCTCACCACGGTGTGGCTTCTGGATTTGCCCCAGCAGAAGATGCAGGATTCGCCCCGGCAGCAGAAATCAACCATCACCACGCGATGGATTCTGGGTTTGCTCCTGCAGCAGAAGCCAAACCTCTCCCTGCCCTGGATTCTGGGGTTGCCTCCACAGAAGCCAAGTCCCCTTCTGCAGCAGACACCAAGGCTGCAGCATCCGAGGAGCTGACAACACCCAAGCCTTCTGTTGAGCAAGACAAGTCACCCTTCGACAAACCTCCTGCAGGTGAGTGTTGGTGCCCAAAAGCTTTGTTCAGGCTCGAAATACCACGGCAGGAGGTGTGAAAAGGCCGCTGGGAGCTGGCAGAGCTCTAACAGCAACGCTCCCAGTAGCACGTAGCGGTGGCCACGCGGAGCAGAATTGTCCTAGCGCTGGCAAACGAAAAGCAGATTTTTTTTTTTAGTAGTAAAGACCATGATACACCCTGAACAAAACATCTTCAGTGGAGCTCAGTTCTGCTGTCAAATATCAGGCTGAGGAAGTGCTTTGTGAGGGTTTTTTGCTTATAAAATATAAAGTGAAAATATTTAATTTATTTTTTTTTTAACTTGGCATCATCAGCAGCGAAGTATGGTTTTTTAGAACAACCATAGAGACATTTTAGTTCATCCCTGTACTCATTTTTGTACTGCTGTCATCCTCAGCGTACACAGAAATCTCCGCAGACCCTGTAGGACACGGTGTTTTCAAACAAAGGTTCTTATTTTCATGGTGGTTTCTGACCAGACTAAAGGCTCTGATAATTCTGTGACATTTCCTTGGAAGGACTGTGGGCATCAAAGTGGCCATTTTGGTTTCTTCCATGTGGTAGGCAATAGATTTTTCTCTGCTGCACCGATTTTTCTAAGGATACTCCTTTTGGAGAGAAAAGTACTGTTAAAATATAAATAAATAAGTAAATAAGAACTGGGCAGAGGCAGTAGATGAGGATTGATCGGAGAAGGAGTTGGAGTGAGATATTTTCTTTCTTCCCTTCTAATGCTCTTTAGTTTAATGATAGGAATAAATTTCAAAAAAGAAGTTTTAACAAAAGAATCCCAACCAGGATGTAGTAACAGACACAGGTGGGTGACTGACAGGGTACATACCCAGCAGTACAGAAGATTTGCTTTAGCAGAACGCTTTGGCTTTCGGGAGGGGAGAGCTGGTAGAAAGGGACCCTAAAAAGCAGATTATTGCTGGTTTGAAAGCGAGGAAAACCTTTAATTTCTCGTGGAAGACAAGAATTAGGTGAGGAAGTGATTTTTGTCTGGCTTCATCTGATCTAAATTAAAAACAATGTGAATATTTATTCTCTACATTCTGTTTGCAGAAGCAAAACAGGAATCGAAAGTCCCAGAAGCTTGTGTTGGTCCTTCAGAGGCTGCTGAAAGCGGCCGAGAGCCTCCCAGTCCCCAGGAGGAGCATCTTCCACCACAGACCAACCATCGTTCGGAACCAGCAGGTGAGAAATGCCAAGCGCAGGGTAAAACTCAGCTAATTCTGCCCCGGCAGCCAAGCTCTTCCTCGCAGACGCTGTTCTCTCCTTAGCGAGGACAAAATGACGAAGGGTTAATTTCCGGAAGGTTATTATTAGTGTGTGCAGACAGGGGGGCTGTTATCAATAGATGGGGGTCATAACATTTGAAATTACCATCATATAACTTGTCTTTTTCTTCCTCATCCATAGTTGTACCAACGCCTGTCATCATTTTTATTTCTATTTAAAATTAATTATATATAGAACTGTTCTCCAATTAACTATATACAGAACATTTCTCCAATGTAATGATGTCTTGCAAATTAAAACTTGTTATAATTATGTGTAGCTAGGAATTTTGTAGTGTCTGCGTGAATATATTGGAAGGTATATATGAATACAGGATGATTAGCATTAGATGGGGACTCCAGCCTGATAATGGGGTATATCTGGGATTTGAATTCCGGTGGGAAGTCAGGATAGTCTGAATTTGATTGATTACAAAGAGGGAGAAAAAGCCCCCAACCCCCTCACCCTGTGCTTGAGCCCCAAGAGGGTTTTGCTTCGTGTTTTCCTTCCACTGCAGCATTTTTGCCATGATATAAAATTGCTGCTTAAAATGGGATTGTGAGTGGATAATACGTAGTAGACAACTGGATCTTATCAACTTGATTCCTGTTACAAATGAAAATAAAACCTATACCGTTGCGTTTTAAACTGCAGGTTGCCTGTATTCCTAAGACCTGGAACATTCTGTTCATAATTTTTCCTATTTCAGTTCCAGTAGAAGCAAAAGAAGCCGTTGCACTAGAAAATAAAGACCTCCTTCCGGACAAATCTGTGACTGCTGTGGATGTTGCTGTTCCGGAGAAGGAGGCTGAACACAACCACATCCAACACGCAGAACCTCAGCAAGAAAAACCCCCGCAAGAGCCCACAGGTAGAATATAAATCGTAATTCAATTTTTATTTATTTATTTTTTTTGCAATGGAAAAATCCTCTGTGAACTCTTCACCTTTTCCTACTGGCCGCGTTGCCACTCGAGCGAGCAGAAATCTTTCTTGCACCGAGCGGCCGTGCGGTTCTTTGCATCCCTCAGCGGTTCTGCTTGCACTTTGCCTCTAATCCCTGCCCTCTTCAATAGCTTTTTCCTCTCCCTTTTCACCGGACTAAAAGCCCAGACACGGGTGCTGCTGGTTCCTCGTCACTGGGAGTGGTTTATCTGTCCTGCTGTAGAATTTAAAAGCTCACCATCATTTTGCCATTTCTTGCTGCCTTTTTATTTGGGTGTTAAAAAGGACCATTAATTCTTATTGCAATATTCCTGCTGAAGACCGACCTCCTTCCAAATTGAGTTTTGTAATTACCAAAGGAAAATGGCATTTTCTTCCCGCTCCCCTGCGCCAGCCTCTCCCATGGGCTGGTGATGCTCCTGCTGCCGACCGGAGCCTCATTTGAGGGCCGGGGCTAATTGACAAACGACTGATGCTCTCATGAAAACCGGTGGCTTTCGTAGCTAAGGAAACCTCGCGCTGCCCCTAACGGCGCGCAGCAAACGACTTCCGCTCCGGAGGTTCTGCCTTCCACCGCCTCCACCGTGGGAAACCCTTGGGCTCCCCCCCTTTCCCCATCACGCCCCTTCCCCTTTCCCCACTCTCATCTTCCCATTTAATTTGTATTTTCACCTTTTGGAAGGATGCCAGTGAGGGATACAAAAAGTCTCTCTGTCTTCTTGTCTCGCTAAAGGCAAAATGGATCCTTAATGCATTTTTAAAAAGAGATAGCATGTCCTTACAGGAACTGTTGCTTTTCGGTGGGGTAAGAGCATGTATCAGGAATTATGTTGTGTGGTTTTTTTTAAATAGCATTGACGCATTTATCGGTGGCGGTTTAAATAGGTTTTGCGTGGAAATGTCTATCCCAGCCCTGCTGAGGTGGATTTAGAATGAGTGTGGTATCAGTGCTGGAAAATTCCGCGTACATGCCTGTATGGACTGGTTTAGATGGCTAAAATCACATATAGAGTATAGCATTTTAAAAAAATTTAAAAAAAAAAAACAAACAAAACCAAATAGTTGCTTCGATGTTTGAGAAGGCTTCCTGTGTTCCAGGTCTACCCACTGCACAAATAAGGCACGCTCACAAATCCAGTGAACGCAGGTTTGGCAGAGCAAAACCTGCCCCGGTGCCTATTGCCGATGTCCCAGAGGAGCGGCCGGTGGGTCTCCCGCTCCGGAAGAGCCCTGACCCAAAAGTAGACCCCCGTTCTCTAGCCGAACTCGGATGCTTTGCTGGGACCTCCCCTCGCAGTAGGGTTTCGCCTCAAAAGGCGACGGAGCGGCCGCCCAACGCGGGGCCGGAGTTTGCGGAGAGCTGCAGAGACCTACCGAGGGAGAGCTGGGATTCGGAAGGTTCTCTGGCCGTTGCGAAGAAAAAGAAAAAGAAACCGAAACAAAAGAGAAACCAGCTGCCGAGATCCATGGAGTTCTGGGATGACAGAGCTCCCAGAAATTCTCCCTTTGCTGTTGAACCCCAAAAACCAGCCGTCTGTCCCGTCCTGCCAGCCGAAGCTCGCCAAGAGCAGGCGGTTGCCCCAGGAAGCAGAGCTCCAGGAATTCCAAAGGAGGCTAAAATCCTACCAGGAATTCATACCCTGGAGGAGGAACATGCCTTCTCGGTGCCAGCCCCAGGACAGGCCCAAAAACACAACGTGCCCTTAGAGTCCGTTGTCTCGGATGCAAAAAATGGAGACGTCGTGAAAAGAGAAGAAAGGAGAGATGAGGGTTTGGTGTCGCAGTCCAAAGGCAGAAGAAGAGAGGTTCCCTCGCAGGAGATGGGCACAGCCAAGGTGGAGGAATCCGTTGCAGCGAAGGTGCCAACCAAGCCTATGGAAAGAGATTTTCTCGATAAAAACGAGAAGAGGGAGCGTAGGGAGTCAAAATGTGCCGACCCGATGCCGTCTGTCTTGGAAGCCGTTGATTTAAGCAAAGTAGAAACAACTTTAGAGACCAAACCTCCAGAATTGCTCCTTTCTGATAAATCTAAGGAGGCCAAACCCGCGTCTCCTGGGCGCAAAGCGTTTGGTGATACTCTCCATCCCCAGCTGCAGGCTCCCAGTGGGGCACAGGAAGAGAAAAGAGGTAGTTTTGACAAAACCAAAGGGGTTGGAAATGGATCCCCCCAAGAAGCTGCTCTTCTGGAGGCCACGGTCCCCATGGAGAAGCTTCCTAACGAGCCAAAGGCAGCTGGTGGGATTAAACCAGTGTCCTCTGACAAGCGCCTTGGCTTTAGTGCTTCAGAGGGAGTATCAAAATCTCCGACAGATACAACTAAAACACCTGTTACGCCCTTAATTTTACCCAAACCTGAGGCAGTCGCTGCTTTGCAGAGTGGAAAGGCTGAGGGTTTTTCAGAGCAGCCCTTTCTTCCCCCGGCAAAATCCGAGGCGACGCTCCAGCCCGGCCGGGCGGGAGCAGGGGCCGGAGCCACGGCAGCAGATTCCCCCGCGACAGACAAAGGGAGAGGATTGAGCGGGTTAGAGCAGCAGACTGGAAGAGATCCCAGCGCGGCCCAGGGCATGGACAGGCCGAAAAAAAAGCGGGGTGAAGGGAAAGGGAAAAAAACCCAAAGCTTCCCCGAGCAGACGATGCTTTGGGAGGGTTTAAGCAAACCCGGCGATGGAGCGAGGGCAGAGGAGACTCTAAAAGAAATGGGTTTCCCCGATAAAGGCAGAGGTTTTCCTGCCCGAGGCCACCCGTCGGGAAGCGGTACCCACGCTTACCCTGCGGACAAGCCCAAAAAGAGAGGTAGCGACGGAAGAAGCAAAAAAAGTGAAAGAAGCTTTTTCCAGCAGCCTTTTCTGGAGACTAAGATGGAGCCAAGCGGTTTTCCTGAGCTAACTGATAAAACGAAGGGAGGTAGTGATCAAGGCAGAGAGAGGGGCTGTTTTGCTGCCGAGGGTTTTCAGGAGGGCGCATCCGATGTAACTAGAATGCAAAGGTCAATTGAATTGGTCACAGAGAAGCCGAAAGAAAGTGTTGGGAAAAGTGAAATAGCTGATTCGGGTGGTTTAGCCCCACCGTTCCCGCTGGGGAGCAGGAGAGAGGAAAAGCATCTTGCTGTGGCTGACACCGTCAGCACAAGGGAGGAGGTAGATTTAATTAATGAAGGCAAAGAGGCTGGAATTACTTCCGCAGGCGAAGCGGCTGCGATAAATTCTGATGCCGCAGACAAAGCTCGAAAGAGGTGTAGTGACGGGAAAAGAAAAAAACCTGAGAAAAGCCCTTTGGGGCAGGCGGCTCTTCCCGATGCAGGGGGGGAAAGAGGCCGTTCTCCAGGGAAAGAGGAGGGAGCTGGAAACACAAAAGAAACGAGTTTGGGTAAAGATAAAGTGTCTGGTTTGGAAAGAGAGGTTTTGGTGGAGAATCTGGCAGGTATGACCAAAGAGGTGCTGGAAAAGCCACAGAGTGACAATAGAAGAGGTTTCTCTAGTCAGCCGGCTCTTTCAGGTCAGAAAATAGAGGCAGCGGAGCCAGAAATAGTCAACGCTAAAGAAACTTGGCCCTTGAAGAAAGGTGAGGAACTAGAGAGAGCCCAGCCTCCCCCAGAGCGTGGGGGAGAGGCGGCTGCGGCACGTGGTCCCACCAGGGAACTGGGGATGGACAAGCCTAAGAAAAAAAGTAGAGATTTAAAAGGCAAAAAGGCTGAAAACAGTCCCGAGCCCCCTGTGCTGGGTCCAGGTGACGTCCCCGCGGCAGGTGAAGAGGTGGGAGATGTTAAACGACCTCAGTCTGTTGGTAAAGGCAAAGAGGAGGGTGCTCCAGCGAGCCTGCCAGGTGACCCGAGGGATCCTGCTGAAATCCCAGCTCCGGCTCTTCCTCCAGAGCCAGAAAAATCACAGGCAAATAACAAAGAGAAATGCAAACAGATGGAGGGCGACTTGCAGCAGCCGTGTCTCCTGGAGCATAAAGCAGGAGCGGAGACGCTTCCTCCTCGTGATGTTGAGAGAACCAACACGTGTGAAGCAGAAAGTCCCGCTCCTTGTGGCAGAGGGGGTGGAATTCCCGTCCCAGAGCCTCCGGCGGCGGCGGATCCCGCTCCCACTGATAGATCTAAAAAGAGGGGTTATGATGGAAGCAGTAAAAAGGCTAAAAAGGCCTCTGAGCAACCTCTTTTTCTCGAGCCAAAAAAGAACAAGAGAGAAGTGCAACCTCCCGTGGGGTCTGCGATGGGATACGGGGTGGAAGACACAGATTTTGTAGATGAAAACAGAAATATTAAAAACTTCCCCGTTGGCCCTCAAATGCTTTGGAATAATAAAGGAAGCCAGTTGGAGTCCTCCGCTCAGCCTGCAGGAGCTGGCCCCGACGCCACCGGCGAGGTTTCCTCTGGCTTCCCAAAGCCAAGAGATGAGGGGACGAGGAGTAAGGTAAAACCTCCTCCTTCTCTTCCTCCTCCTTCTCCTTCTTCTCTTCCTCTTCCTCCTCCTCCTGAAGCAGTGGCCGAAGACAGCAGCAGAGAACTGGGGTCTGGCACGAAGAAGGAGATCCAGGCACAGAAATCTTGCGAGCGACCAACCAACCTGGGGCACGAAGAGCCTGGAAAAGATGTTTTGAAGAAAGATGGCAAAACCCAAGCGGCTGGTTCCCGGGACGGGAGCGAGACGGATAAACCGCTTTCTGCGGATGGTTGGGTTAAACAGGACGTGAAATCAAAGAAGGCTGAAGTTGACCTTTCTCCTGTGGCGAAGGTGGGGGATAAAGAAATAAAACCCACTGATAAAAAACAAAACGCTGACAGTGCTTCCCTAGACCTTCCGCAGAAGGTGGAAGACTCAAACAACAGACGGGCTCCCGTAGACACTGAAGGGATAGAGAAACCAGAAGGAACCATCTCCTCTGGAGAGAAAGCCACGGGGTGGGTTTCCCCAGGAGCCGCAGCGGTACCCGACAGCGGGGCAGGAGCAGGGAGGGAGGATAAAGCTGGAGAAGCTGAGCTGGATGGAGGTAGGAAGGGCGAACAGATACTGGACAATCAAGTGGCCGAAGGGGAAGCTGCTGGTTTAAACCTGACACCTGCCCAAACAACCCAGATAAGTCCCCAAAATGCCAATAAAGGCCGTTCTGAGGCGGCAGCGGAGGATGCTGCTGGCGCTGGGGAAGCTCACCTGAAGGATGCCCCAGCCTCGAAGTCCGAAGTGGATAAATCCGAAGGCACCACTAAAGAAAAAGAAGAGGAATGTGACCAAAAAGCTGTGAAGGAGGCCAAGAAAGAGAGAGTTAGAGCAGCAGAACCCATGAAAGGCTACATGAGACCCACAAAATCCCGAGGGGTGCCACCTCTGCCAGCCAGGGCTGCTCCTCCGGACCGGGAGAGAGAAAAGCAGCCGAGACCGGGGGCTCTGAGCCGGCCCCAGCGGCAGGAGAAAGGTGTGTGTTTGCCGTGTGAGCTGCGGGCAGCCCCGCAGGCGCTTGCGTGCCAGGCCACGCTCTCTGTCCCCGCGTTGGCATGAACCCCCTAACCGGGATAATCCTCCCTGGCACAAGCCAGCCTGGCATGGCTGGGGGTTGGTTTGGTTTGGTGGTTTTTTTGGCTGATCTTAAAAAAAAAAAAGGCTGTTAGTTCTGCTTGCCTGTCTCACCGCGCTAATCCCCAGGGTTTGCCGGACTGACGGCTCGCTCCCAGTTCCACAGCTCCTCATTTATTTATTTGTTTTAACCCCCTCAGAGTTAATTTGATGTATATGTTAGAGAATATTTAAGGAAACTCGCACTTTTTGGTGCTAAGTTACATTAGCTTCTCGTCATCACCTTCCTCTGGGATGCGAGGGTGAATCCTCGCGCTCCCTGGGCAGCTCTGGGTGCCACTGGTGGGCAGGGAGCCTCCTGTTTCGGGGCTAGAAAATCTCCTCGGTGGCTACCAAGTTGCAGGGTTTGGTTTTAATCCTACCTCAGGCTGTCCGCAGCCGTCTGCTCCTCCTCCTGCCATTCCTTAATGCCTTTATCTTGAGCTACCTCGAACTGCTACGTCCACAAAATGTGCTTCCTTCCAGAATAATGATCTTCGTGAAAACAGGGTTTTAAGGAAACAATAGCGGGACTGATAGAGACTTTTATATTTTTTTTTTTAAAGACTTTATCTCTCTGTTGAGAGCGGGGATGGCCTGGGAAGTGGTTTAGACTGTTTGCCCTGGCTGGTGGCCAGGGAACAGTATCCCTGCGCTCATGGGAAATGAGGTGGAACTAATTGGATAGAATTTAATGAAGTCTGTAGGAATTTTGAAATGGAGAATACAGTACGGAGGAATACAGACATACAGATGAAATATTTAAATAAAACTACCCTTGTACTTCTCATTCCAAACCTTCCTCGGGAAGAAGTGGCACCTTTTTGGTGAATTCCCGCCCCGCTGAAGGGAGGGAGACGTCCCTCCCTGCCCTTGGGGCCACTCTGTGGGTTTTTTTGCCTTTTTTTATCATCAGGCATGAAGGTTTGTTCCTGTCGCTCTTCCCCGCTGCCCCTTTGCATGATGCGGCCACTAACGTTCCCAGAGCCCGGGCTGGAGTGCGCCTTAACATGCTGCTCAGAGGTTTTTTTGGAGAGGTTTTTGTGATTTTAATGAGTGTTGCATAACCTGAAGTAGTTCGATTTTAGCGAAAGTGGTGTTCCCTGCATGGACTTGTGCCTGCCCA
This sequence comes from Arenaria interpres, assembly GCA_013399435.1. Lineage (NCBI taxonomy): Eukaryota > Metazoa > Chordata > Aves > Charadriiformes > Scolopacidae > Arenaria > Arenaria interpres. Next base: position 43,415 of record VXAK01000472.1, on the reverse strand, counting down.
AGTAACGTTCTATGGTGCATGATGCTACGAAATAAAGGGAAAGCTGAAGGCAGCATCTTTTTTCTTTAAAAAAAACAAACAACCCCATCGTTAAAGCCTTTCTGTTGCCTGCCAGAAGTCTTTCTTTTCCTTGGCTCACTGCTGTCTTCAAGGGAGCAGAGTATTAGTGGCAGATCCATGCGGAGAAGAAAAGCTCCTCCTGAACGTTTTGCCCAGGTAACACGTGTGCGGAGGCCAAGGATCCCTGGTTCGGAGCAGCACATCCGCACCTGAGGAAGTGGGAATATTGCACAGGGCGTTTGTAATACTCAATTTCTTTCACCCTTAGTCTTTCTTTCACCCTTTCAGTACTTGAAAGACTAAGTAGACTAAGTGGTTGGTTTTTTAAGAGAAGCTCTGAAGGACAGAGCTTATTTTTGGGGAGGTTTAGGATGGGTATTGGGAAAAATTTCTCCCTGGAAAGGGTTGAAAGGATTGGAAGAGGCTGCTCTGGGCAGTGGTGGAGTCACCATCCCTGGGGGTATCTAAAAGCCGGGCAGACGTGGTGCTGAGGGACATGGGTCAGTGATGGACTTGGACAGTGTTGGGTTGATGGTTGGATTCGGTGATCTTAAAGGTCTCTGCCAACCTCAACGATTCTATGATTCTGTGTTCCTGGGGCAGTTTAAATCCAAGTGCCACCAGATGTGGGGCTGCGGAGGAGCCCCTGGCATGGCTTTGGGTGGTCCACGAGGACCACGCAACATCTGGGCTGTGGGACGAAGCCTCAGTTGCTGTCTGGCTCGTAGCAATGGAGGAGCCAGGCAACAGATTTGCTGCTTTGCCATCCAGATCCATCACTGAGGATCTCTCCTAACAAAGTCACTGCTCAGTGAGTTGCAAAACACCAGCAAAGTCCCTAAACTGGCATCACCGGGGTGGAAGAGCCTGAGGCTGGATCTGAGGGTGAAAGAGTGAATTCATGCATCAGGTTGAGCACAAGTTAAAACCAGAACTCAAGTGAAGGGAAGGTGTTGAGATTTCAAGACGATGAATGTGAAGGTGCTTGTTCCCTGGGCAGGGAAGGAGCTGGAGGGAGCCAGGAGACCAGTAGAGTGGATAAATTCCAGATTTCACTAAACTGCCGGGGCCATGGGCTGTACAGACCTCGTTCAGTTCATCCTCCTGTTAAGATAACACTCAAGATAACATCGGAATCGTGTGTGTAGGTATTTTGAAGGGTCTTCTGCCAGAGTTTAGGAAGTGAAATCTCTTTAGCCGGGCTCCCATCGCTTCCATGGCGTGTTCTGGGAATAACGGGACCATTTCCTGTGCTGAAACAGGGCTAAGATAGGTAGGAACCCTGTGATACAGCTCCCTCAGGGAGCCATGGCAACCGTGATGCTGCAGATTCCCCTCCCTGATGGAAGTTGTTTGTATCTTTTATAAACCAGGCCTGCAAACTTCTCTCATTTTATTTTTTTAATTTTTTTCTAATTTTGACTTTGCAGCTTAAAGTTAAGAAGTGTGGGATGTAAGGCTCTTCCTGCAATTTGAATTTAATCCCTTATCCATCTTTTAGGATTTATTTCAGCTTCTCATTTTTGTTGTTATCGTTGTAAGAAGTGCCCCAGATTCTTCTGGAAAACTACTTTGTGCCTTTTCATGTCAGGAGGCAGCCGAGATGAAAACCGAAACATCTCAGACGTTATCAGCCTTTAAAATATGGCCGAGCTTTTATGCTGCTCCTTGCATGGAATTACAGCTAAAATTGGGAATTATGGCTAAAACGCGGGGTCCTAAAATGTGTTCCTCTGAGCAGGGGCAGGGCTGGGGCTCCGAGGCTGCGGAGCGGTCACCGGAGGAAATGATGGAGGGTTTTCGTTCATCCAGCGTTGAGCCATTTATTCATATTTCCTGCTCTTCCCTCCAGCTCTGTTTCAACATTCAGACTTTGAAAAGATATTTTTACCTGCAATTTGTCCTTAAAGAATAGTCTATATTTTAAAAAGGAATTAATTTTGTTTCGGTGTTTTGGGTTTTGTATCTTCTTATGTTTTTTTGGTTTGCGTAAGCTCCTCGGGAAAGGGCTGTCTCCACGGATGGTCCGTGGTCTCCACGGGGCTCCATGGATGGTCCATGGTCTCCACAGGGCTCCTCAGGGCTGGCAGAGTAAAGAGCTTGTTGTATAACCTTGTCGGGGGCTGGACAGTAATGGTTCGGAGTTAATCTCCTGACCTGGGGCTGGAGAACTGTGGTCATCTGGTGCCCAGTTTCCCCTCTTTCCTCAGAAACCCCCATGGCCACCTCCATGGCTGCCCTCTGTGGGCATCAGCTGGGCCAGTGACAAGCTCCCTCCACAGCCCATTGGCACAACCCTTGTGTGTGTGACATGGGCTTGGAAGGGACCTCTGGAGATCATCTCCTCCAACCCCCGGCCAGAGCAGGTCCACCCAGAGCAGGTCCCACAGGAACGTGTCCAGGTGGGTTTGGAATGTCTCCAGAGAAAGAGACTCCACCACCTCTCTGGGCAGCCAAAACCAAATACTGGTCATCTTTTGAGTTGGAAACACTCTGGAGTGCGGTTTAGTTCTGGTTTTGGCCAATTGCTGGGATTTTTTTGATGTGTTATATGTAAATTCTAAAGTAAATGGGGTTTGACGGTGTCCCCTGCCCAGGGCAGGGGTTTGGAACTGGGTGATCTTTAGGGTCCCTTCCCACCCAAACCATTCTGGGATTTTATGATCCGAAAATGTCCCATCCTATAAAACATGAGCCTGTGTTTGAGTATTGCATGGCTCCGCACCTTTCAAATGTAAAGCTTGTCGTGCAAAGCCACAATGGCCAGAATATTAAATATTCTGGTTCACCTTTTTATCCTTTATCCTTCATTTCAGCTTTTTTCCTGGGTTCTCCCAGACTGGGAGGTGAAATGCAGGGTGCTGCTTCAGCCAAAGCCTCAGGCTTCGTGTTTTGGGTGTTTCTGCTTGTTTTACACACAAAAAAAATCCCTAATATTACTGTTGGAGCAGCACAACACCCGTGTGTGTGAACATACAGAGGAGAGAGTGTATAAATCACAGTTTTTTGGCTTTTATAGCCACAGCGTTTCCTTGATGGTTCTGCTCAGTCCCATCACTGGGGCTGTTACGGGTAATAACACTTAATTAGCAACGGCGTTCGTTTGGGGGATGCTGGCAAGGAGTCGCTCATCATCCCGGCAAGTGATGTTGCCTTAGAAACCAGTGCAAAGGATTGCACAGAAACGATTGTGTTAGATTAAAAAAACAAAACAAAACAAAACAACAAAAAACCCCCAAAACAACAACAACAAAAAAAGCCCAAACTAAAAAAAAAACACCCCCACCCCCCACCAACCAGCAAAGGCATTAGGAGGGATAAGTAATAGCTTGGGGAAGGAAGCAAAAATAGAAACACTAGGCTGATTCATCTGCTGAGGCTGGGAGCCTGCAGATTGGGCATTAGGCGGTGACGTGGTGATGTAGTGATCTTGGGCTGCTCCGGTTATTGGAGCTCCCCGGCCCCCGACAGCCGTCTTCTACCTGGATTCTGTACGGTTCCTTCCTTTGGAAGATGCTCCCGTCCCGAGATGCAAGAAAAGCATCAAAACGCCCCTAAAGGGCCCGGATAAATGGCTATAAACGTGTTTGATGGTGGCGCCGAAACGTGCGCTCGGCTTCCTTGACGGGCTTAGAGGTGTCAGCCGTCGCTGTAAGAAAAGAGGGGATTTAGCGGTGGTAAGAGGATGTGAACAGACAAAATAGAACCATCCTCATCCTCCTCCTCCTCGGGGGACTGGCTGGTGTCTCCCCGGGGGAAGGTCGGGAGAAGCTGCGGGCGGTGGGCAAATCTCCACAGCCAGAAGCTGGACCAGGGCCTGGCTGGGAAGAGCTTATAACCCTTTCACTGCCCTTGCCTGACACGTGCTGGAAAAGAAACATGGGGGAGAGCCAAAAGGATGATAAAAGCCCAAATTTGATACTTTAAGAGTAGGAAATCTTCCTGAATTAAGGCTGAAAGCAGCAGGTGGTTCCCTTTTGGGGAGTCCAATATATCTCCTAACCCAACTCCTCCTTAGCATGGGCCATTCCTCGCTCAAATTCTTTCTCAAAATCTCTCCAACTCTTCTTTTCAGAGCATCCTCCCACCGTTTTCCCGCCTGTCTTTCCTTGACTGGGGCTGCTTCTCCGATCATTCATTAGAAAATGGGAGCTTTGTCAGAATCTAAAGGGAGAACCGGAGAGCAAAGCTCCGGTGTCAGGGCTTGTGTGTTGAGCGTTGGTGGTTTCTGGTCTTGCACCAACCGTGGTGGAGCTCCAGAGGCAGAATATTAAAGAATTTTAAGGAAAAAAAAATTAAATGCTTTTGGGAGAAGGTGAAGGCTGGGGCACTGGAGCCAGGAGTGGGTCTCTGGAAAGAACGTGCCATGGGCAGGAGAAAGCTCTTGAGAAGCTCTGAGTGTATGAACTCCCCGTTACCTCCGTTAATGTCCTGCCAAATTAAATATTCGATGGCTTCGGAGTTTTTTTTTTCATAGCTAAGCGTTCTCCTGCTTCTGAGTGTCCCGGGTATTGAACGGGGTTCATTTCCTACATTAAAAAGAGAAATAAATTATTAAACACAGTAGCAGTGGGGGTTGTTCCTGGCTCTTTATCGACGTCGAGTCGGGCTTTTCTTCGCAGCAATACAAACCTGTGTGATTCCAGGCTCTGAGGTGCCAGCCCCTGAAATCAGTGTGGGTTTTCTCCTCTGTTGTAAGGGGTAGAACAAGAGGGGATGGCTTCAAGCTACAACAGGGTGGGTTTGGACTGGACATTAGGAAAAAATTCTTCAGAGAAAGAGTGGTCAGACACTGGAATAGGGCAACAAAGATGATTGAGGGATTGGAGCATCTCCCTGATGAGGAAAGGCTGAGAGAGCTGGGGCTCTTGAGCCTGGAGAAGAGAAGGCTGAGGGGAGACCTTATTGATGCTGACAAGTATCTAAGGGGTGGGTTGAAGGAGGATGGAGCTGGACTCTTCTCAGTGGTTCCCAGTGACAGGACAAGGGGCAATGGGCACAAGCTGGAACATGGGAAGTTCCGCTCAAATCTGAGGAAGAACTTCTTTGGGGTGAGGGTGGCAGAGCCCTGGAAGAGGCTGCCCAGGGAGNGTCTATGATTCTATGGTAACTGTTGGCTTTTAAAATAAAAAATAATAATAATTAAAAAAAATCAAAGAAAAGCCCACTGGGTGGTTTCAGGGAGCTTTACAAACCTGCTGAGAGGCATTCGGGGATCTTCTAATGGGCTGAGATTTGCGGCAAAAAAATCTTGTTTTAGACTTGAGCGAGCGAGGGAGGAACGGGGGTGATGCCGTGGGGCCGGGGGGCGCCCAGCTCTGCCCCCCCGGGGAGCAGCCTGAACGCACGGAGCGCTCACAAAACCCGAATCCTATCCCAGGAAAGAAAACACAGACCTCGAGCCCAAGTCCTGTTTTCCACTAATGAGACACCTCGGAATATTTTAAAGTAGAGGGAAAAAAAAACCCCACACTTGTCGAGGCCTTTTGAGAAGCGGAGCCGGTGGGTGGAACTATTCCCGTTAATTAGAGGGTGTCGGGAAGGATTCAGATAACTTTACAGTTCCTTAGTCATTGTTTTTAAATATAGCAGCGCCTTAAATCCAAAGCTTAAATACAGGGAGATAAATGTGGGGATTGTAGCATTTCTCAGCAGCAGGTTAAATTCAGGGGGCGTAGCGTAGCTGGGTGTAAAAATCCATTTATTCTCAGTTAAACTCCAGCAGGGAGGCCTTTTACTGCCCCGGTAAGGACAACATTTTCTCCCGGATGGGAATATGTTGATGCCTGTAATGGTCAGTGTCTGTAAAGCGTCGTAACCCCGGGTCAAAGAAGAAAATTTGCCTTAGTCCAGGATTAATCTTGTACCAGGCACTGAAGGGAAAAAAAGGCGACTCTGCAGTTTGGTGCTGATGCCCCGGGAACAGTCCGGAGAGCGGCGGCTTCGGACACGTCGACGCCAAACGTGAGACACTGGGTGGGAATTCAGTGGAATGGGAAAAAAATGCAGCTTGAGATGTGTTCATGTTTTTAAAAAAAAAAAAAAAATATCAAGTTTACGGTATTTCGGGCTATAAAACCTCTCCCATCCTGTCCCATCTCGTCCTTTTCAGCTCCGTCCTCTTGCTCCCGGGAGGGACCCGGGTTGTGAATTGTGAAATCCTGCTCCCAGCGACGCTGGTGATCGCTGGTGACTCCGAAAGAATATATTAAAAATGCGCCGAAAACAAAGCCCTTGTGCTGAAAGAGCTCATTCTGTGCTGGAGTGGCTGGGGTTGGGCTTGTTTTTGGGGGGGGGTTCGGGGGGATAGGCT
>VXAK01000472.1:18081-36669 GCA_013399435.1 Arenaria interpres | reverse complement strand
CCCCCGAGTGCCTGGCCAGAACTGGGGCTTTCTATTGCAGAAGTGCATTCCTCTTGATTTTTTTTAAAGGCTGAAACCTGCCGGTTTCCTTCGAACTAGCGGCCGACTGCGGAAAATGAGGGTGTGCGGCAGGGGGTGGGGAGGAAGGAGGGTTCGGTGGGTTGTGGTTTGTTGGGTTGGTGGTTGGTTTTTTTTTGGTGGTGAATAGAAGGGGGCACGGTGTGTCGTCACCGGCGCCGGCAGCCGGCGAGCGCGGAGGTTGGCGTTGGAGCCGCGGGAGGAGGCAGCCGAAGGAAGGGAGCAGGGGGAGATGTCTCTCTCCGACAAGCAGCCGGCATCGCTCTCCGAATACAGCCAGCTGTGCCACAGCAAGAACCCGGAGAGCTTCCCCGAAACCTTCCGCTGCATGGAGTCCCCCAAAGACTTCGGCAAAACGGAATTCGAATGGCAGAGGACCGAGGGGAAGCTTAACGAGATTGGCTTGAATGTAAACTCAGGGGGACCCATTAAGGACGGGCTCGTTAAGAGCGCCGGCTTCACCGACGAGGACAAGCTCTGCTTCTTTGAAGGCAAACTAGACAAAGAGCTAAAAATAGCTCAGAAAGACAAAAAGGAAATTGAGGTGCAAGGCAAAAAATACCAGGCGGCTGCAGGTCACCTTGAGAGCTGGTCTCTGATTTCCGACACGTTTCCTTCTGCAGAAGGGAACTTTGCAAACCCTAAAACTACAGATTTTCAGGTGGGACAGGCGGGAGCTGAAAAACCCGGCGCCGGGCTGGGTAAAAATGAAGCCATCACTGACCAGGAGAAGGCAGCCGGGATGGAGAGCAGACGCCAACCCGAGCCCACCCTGCCCAACGTGGCCGTGTCCCAGAGCGATCCCGGCAAACCCGGGAAGGAACCCGAAATCAGCGTCTGGAATCCCAATTTCCACCCTGTCCCCCCTCACGACGCGGGGTGGAAAGAAGGGAGCGTGAAAAAAGACGGAGCCCCCAGCTACTGCGTGATGGGGGTGGTTAATGACAGCTACGGGCAGGGCGGCTCCGCGGCGCCCAAGCCGGGACCCCCGACCACCACCGTGGAGCTCGCCCAAGACGACTCCAAAAGCGGGCATTTTAATAACGCCGCCGGCGCGGAGGAAGAGGAGATGGAGGACAAGCTGGGCTGCGGGGAGGAGGGCGATTTCCCGAGCAGGGCTGCCCACCCCAGGAAGGCGATGAGGCGTGCCATGTCCGAGTGCTCCCACTTGTCGGTGCCCCTCGCCCTCAACCTGGCCGATAAATACCCTGAGCCGGTGCTTAGAGAAGACGTGGCCACTGGGCTGCTCTCTCCTAATAGCAGCCTGACCCAGTGCTCCAGCCCCACGGCCAGGAAGCCGAGCGCTCCCATGAAAAGGTCAATGACCGTGGCGGAGGAGCAAACATCTGGCTCCGGCTCGGGACCGGAGCAGAGCCGTGCGGGGCCGGTGGTGAAGGAGCATCAATCCCTCCCGGCAGAGGAACCGGCTGCCAAGAAGAGAGAGGATCGGAACGGCGGCGGCAACTCGGGCAAAAAAGAGCTGGGCAGCCCGAGCGTGTATCACAGCAAGCTGGAGCAAATCCCTGAAATCAGCGGCCAGGACAAAGAGAAGGAGGAGGCGGCGGCGGCGACTAAAGGGGAGAAGAGAAATGCCGGCGATGGAGCTGCCGGCGTCGCTTCTCCCCAGAGCAAAGGCACCGAGACGGAACGGGGCAAAACTGCCCCGCCGGAAAGAAAAGAAATTGAGGTCAGCGCCGCACAGGGCTCCCCGTCTCCCAAGCAAGGAGATCCGCCACGTGATGGTACGTTGCTAATTTTTACCTCCCTCGGGGGAGCCGGCGGGAAGGAGCCTGGGGAGCAAGGAGCTGGCTTTGGGGGATGCAGGAGGAGGGTGGGAGGCTCCGTCCGCCTGAAAAGACAGACACGGGTCCGGGTCCGGTAGTTTAGAGCAAAGGATGTGTTTTTAGACAGGTGAAAAAGGAGGAAAAATGTTTAAAAAAGATAATTACCTGGCTGGATTCAGAGCATGGGTTGCAGCTGCAGCCGTGAATTGCGTGCTGGGGTCCTGAACCTGAGTGATGGGATTTATAAATCTGCGTTCTCCACAGTGGCAGTAGCTCTCCAGTCCCCTCTTGCCACTCCCTGTTGCGAGCATAGGTATTCTGGTAAATATATGTATCTGATTTGCCGGCTGTATCATTAGAGCGAGGACGCTTGATCAAAGTTAAACCCTGTGTCAAAAATACCTGAGATTTGTGCATTTCCGTGAAGCTTTTAGCACCTTTTGGGGTTTCTCTCTGAGGGTGCCGGGGCCAGCGAGTAGGTTAAGCTCTTGGAACGGAGATTCCCAGTGCCGAAATCCCAAGTGGAATTTTCCCCCTTTACTTTCTCTGACCTCTTTTCCCCAAACCCCCAGGTGACAGCGGTCCCTTCCCCGTCGCTGAGCATCAATAGCAGCTTGTTTTGTGGTGGAGTGGTTTGTTGTTGCGATAGTGCTGGGATGGATGAGGTCAGTCTTCCCGGATTTAAAAATCAGTGAAAAGAGTAGTTAATCTTTGTTCTCCAGCCTGGAACAACATCCATGTCCCTCTTGCCAGCTTCAGCCAGCAAGAAAACTGGGGTTTTTTTCACAGATTTTGGGTGAGAAGGGGGGGGTGTTGATGCTTTGTCTGTCGCCCGTATTAACGAGAGCTTTGCACGGGAAGAGGAAAGAAAATGTGTCAGGGGATAAAGACAAAAGGCTTGCGTGGGGATTTTTTGCATCTGATGACTTCTGCAGCCGGCTGGTTTGCTTGAACCTTCAGAGGATGAATATAAAACCTGAAATTGTCATGCCCGGGCGTGAGAGGAGGGCGACGGGCTGGTGGGGGCTTCAGGTCGAGCTGCAAAAGGCTCAAGTTTGGGTTGAAAAGCTGAGCTCTCGGCAGCGGGGAGTGTGGAAAAGGCAGTCTCTGAGCCGCGGTGGGCTGCGAGAAGTACAGCTTAGGAGTCCTCTCCTCCGGTTTGCGGCGTGTGAGTGACACCCAATGGTCAGTCGGTCGCCTCTCGTCACCCGTCCTTCCAGCTGTCACTGACCACTTCCAACAGGATCGTGTTCTGCCTCTAATTAGAGTTTTACTTGTCATAGAATCATAGAATGGTTAGAGTTGGAAGGGACCTTAAAGATCATCAAGTTCCACCCCTCCCTGCCCTGGGCAGGGACACCTCCCACCAGCCCAGCTTGCTCCAAGCCCCCTCCAACCTGGCCTTGAACCCCTCCAGGGATGGGGCAGCCACAGCTTCTCTCTCTAATAATTTCTCTGAGATGCTTTTAATTTCCAAGGCTCATGGTCAGAGATCCATAGAAGGAGGTTTTGGCAGCACAAACCTCCTCACTCCCAGGTGCCAAGGAGTCTTACCTGCTTCCCTTTCCCTGATCTCAGCGTTACCTTGTTCCTTACGGTCTACTTGGTGCACAGATTTTAAATAACTCTGGCAGCGGTGAGATGCAGTGGTGTCGGTTTTGGTGGCAGCACATCAGGGATTGCAGACATCGGTCCCTCCGGAGCCTGAACAGAGACATCAAGTCCTTTCACGCAGGCGGGAGCTATCAGTTCTCCTGTTGATGGTCACCAGAGCCATGCGGTGAGGTCCTGGCTGTGAGACGTGGTTGGAGGGGACACCTGGAGATGGGTTTGGGTGTAAGAAGGAGCTGCTCAATTTTGTACTTAGAATCATAGAATCAGAATGGTTTGGGTTGGAAGGGACCTTAAAGACCACCCAGTCTCACCCCCGGACACCTCCCACCAGCCCAGGTTGCTCCAAGCCCCCTCCAACCTGGCCTTGAACCCCTCCAGGGATGGGGCAGCCACAGCTTCTCTGGGCAACCTGGGCCAGGCTCTCACCACCCTCACAGCAAACAAGGTCTTCCCCACATCTCAGCTCCATCTCCCCTCTTTCAGGGTCAAACCATACTTAGAGGGGTCATCAGACTTCTTGCTAACTTAAGCATGACTTTAAGCATGGGTAAAAGTGGTGTTGGCAAGGAGTGTGGACCAGAAATAGTACTATATTTGTGCCCACCTTCCATGTCCCAGAATTTTGGGGGGTGGGATTTGCTGACATCCGCACCGCGACTGAAGTTCATTTGCAACGAGGCAAATTAGGGAGGAGGTTCATATTTTGGACAAGCAGGAAACCAGGTTTGGCAAATTCCGTCGAGCTGGAGAGACACAACCGTTTCAAAACACAGATATGTGGGATTTTTCAATCAGAAAACCATTGAAAACCCAACGTGAAGGGGGATTGACGCGTTTTCCCCAGAGGGGCTGAGCGTCCGCCGTGTAAAGGTCACTGAAAGATGTCAACGCTCAGAGTCTTCTGGTTGGGCTGCTCTTTGCAGATGCCTAATTTCTATTCCCAAGCTTTTTTTAAGTGTCTGGGTTTATAATGTTTTGCCCTCCGAGTCTTTATTTTAAAAGCTGATTTATTGTCCCTATAACCATAGCACCCAGCGTGGACTGATACGGGAATAACCAAGTTGGCTGCCGGCTCTGGGGCTCTCCTGGGCAAGCAAACGATAGAGTTTTAACTTCTTTTTTACTTTTTTCTCCCAAATTAACGACTGGTTTGGTTTGGTTTGATTTGTCGGGTACAATGCCCTGGTAAGAAATAAACTCTGGATTTATTCTCTCCTGAACAGAAGGCACAGCAGTGGAAGCAATAAATTGTTTTCTTTGCTTTATGTAATTGTAGTTTAGAAAGGATTTTTGGAATGCAAGAGAAAACAGAGAAAAAATTCCTTGGATGTTTCCAAAATGCTTTCAAACTTAATAACCAGGGAGGCGTTTATCATAAAAATAACTCGACCGAGCAAGCGGTCTCAGCTGTGAGGATGGAACTGATTCTAAATCCATCCTTTGCATTTTATTTGTGGCTAAATTACCCGTGTGTTTCCTTATCACCTTCTCCTGCTTCAGGCTTCTCATCTCCTCCCAGTTCTCCTTCCAGTCGCCAAGTGTCCCATAAAATGGTCCATATCTCTATTTTATCTCAGAGAAATAGGTTCTTCCTTCTCCTTTTTAATTCCTCCATTTCCTGCCTGTCCTTTCTCTTCACTCTGAATTTAGCTCTTGCATTCAGGGGTAACGACTTTCATCGCTTGCACCTTTTTTTCAGCCTAAAAATTCTTTAAAGGAATTGGCCGACCTGATTCCAATCATTGGAACGACGTCCTTGGAACTTCTGCCAGGGGCCGATTTCCCCGGTGCTGGCCAACCAGGGTTTGGTCGGTTTGGGTCTGGGTTTGGGTTCAGGTTCCTCCAGGGCTTGGTCAGTTTGAGGTATTTTTTTTTTGCTAAACCTCTACTGTTTTTTTTTTTTCAAGATGACCTAGAATTGTCCATCAAATATTTCTTTCTTGCAGATCGTTGGGTGTTACTATGATGGCACGGTTTATTTTCAGTCTAAAAATTGACAAAAAGGTGTTCCCTTTCGAATCTCTCGTGTGTTTTATGGTTTTAAGGAAGGAGGTCCTGGCTGCAGAGTGGTCCTGACATTATTTCTTTTTCTACCGTGAGTTAATCAAATATTGGAGGAGAATCTCCGTTCTTAGAGATACTACAACCCTGAGGAATCTGGTATAATTTGAGTGGGGGGATTGGGCTAAATGACCTCCAGAGATCCCTCCCAGTCTACAATGTTTTGCTCTTCTAATATTAAATAATTACACGGGTTAAAAAGCTGTTGGACAAGGGGGTAATCTCTAAATTGCTTGTTCTGGCCCCTGATTTCACCAGCAGCCGCTGCGGATTCTCACCAGAACAAGCGGCCGCGTTGTTTCCTGCCCTGAACAACGGATTTGATTCCCCTTCCCGTTGTGTACGAGCCGTTTATGTGATTTATTGCACGTATCTAACAGGGTATCGCTTAGACAAGCGGTGTCACTCATCATGCCTTCACCTTCTGCCTTCTCTCCCTTTCTTTGAATTTCTTGAAATATTTTCTGCTCTGAAACACCCGAAATTCCAGGCTTTGCTGGGTCGCGCTGATCGGGGACCCTCACCCCTCTGTGACTCAGCACCTCACACAAATTGTCTCGGTTTTCCCATTCTTATTTCTTTATAAATCCATGAGCGAGGGGCGCTTCCAGCGCAACTTCGGGATCTCCTGCAGGTTTTTTTTTTGTTTTGCAGCGGGACACTTTGGGGTTTAGATAAAAATAGAATCCAGGACTTCCAACATGTGTGAGTTGGGCTGCGATAGCCTGTGGCCTCAGGTTTGCAGAGATTAAAGTTAATTACTGGCTTAGGAAACACCAGCCCAGCCTCCTCGTAACGAACCGGTGATACTTCTTCAAGTAACGTCAACGGTGGGGATGGCGTCTGGCTAACGAGGCTCCTCGCTGGATTAAATCATGCTTTTTAATGAGAAAGAAAAGAAAGAACTGCTTGCAGGCTGCGGGAGGGAGGGGGAAATGAAGGCACCGGTGATAAACGGTGTCTGAATTGGGCTGTGGGTGGTTCGGTGGAAATTCTTCCTTGGTTTATGCGTGTTCAGCCTTAAATAGAAAGGAAACATTGGTGTCTCTCAGGGACTGAGTTAAAATCGATGCTAGAATTATTGTAATCATTACATAGATGGGGTGGGTTCCCTGTTCTGTAACACCCGCTTGTGCTTTCTCTAAAATCCCCAAAATTCGAGGGGGACCTTCCCACCAGCGGGTTCCAGCAGATGGGGAGGTGTAGAGTGGCGCAGGGCAGGGAGATGTTCGGCAGCAGAAGGTGGGTTGAGGGCAGCCCAGTGCCGGTCCCGTGCACTGCTCCTCCCTGGAAATCCCTGCTGAAAGCTCGAGGGGACGAGGACTTAAAAAATGAGGACTTCAACGGATGGGTCTCCGGGGCAGGCTGCGTTGGGTAAAGGCATCTAAAATGTAGTGCTTCAAGTCCAAGTCCTTGTATCAGCTGATACGAGGGTTAGAAAGACCCCCCAGACCAGCTTCTCTGTGGCTTGGGTCGGTATCAGATGATAGGTAAGAGCGACGTTGGATCATTGGTCATAGCTTTGTGCGTAAGTGTTCAAAGATATTTGTAATTATTTTGTGTTTTGAACAGTATGAAATTGCAGTTTTATACCTTGGGATGATGAAAATAAATTGTCCCCGGCCCCGGCACTGCCCAAGCTCAGGTGGCCTCCTGGAGGTGCTGGGAGGTGTCAGCAATGCTCAGCCCAGCCCTGGGGACAGGCCAAAATTAGGAATTCAGGTGACATTTCTTCCCTAGTCCCCACTTCATGTCCCATCTAAGAGCGTTTCAATTAACACTGGGGGTTTGCTGGTGTTTTTGGTTTGACTGGGAGATGTTCTTGTCTCTCTTGCTTCGGTTTGTTGGGGGCGTTGAGGGAAAATTGAGCTTTTTGTTGGGTTGATGAACGCGCTTCCACTTTTATCAATGAAAAGGGAAAAGCTAATGGGTTTTTTAGCTTTTTTAATATCCAGCATCAAATTTTTAGCTCAGTGTTACAATCAGAGCACGTTAATTACTCTCAATAGCGGCTGATTGCAGTTCATGCCGCGTTAGGTAACATGGCAAGCAGCTCAGGCTGTTCTAGAAGAATGAGTTCTGAGATTTAGGATTTCCCTTCCTGGGTAAAAAAAATAGAGTCTTTGCTATTCAACCTGGGTTACGAGATGCAGGCAAAGAGGACATCTGCTTTATTCCTTAATTCTTGACACACATTGATTGAGTTGCATTCGGTGCTGAATAAAATGCTTGTCTATTCCGTATTTGGGTCAAACAGGAGACACTTTATTTAGCTTTTTCTGGAGAGGAGAAAGCAGATAAAGGTTGTATTTCTGCTTAAATTCAGATTTGTCGTGGTTGTAGATACTTTTGTCTTAAGAGCCTTAAGCAGAAAAAGCTTTATTTGATGCTGGTTTTCATGACGAAGCAGCTCCTTCTGGATGGCAATGGATGGAGGAGGAAGAGCTTGTGCTTCTCCGCAGCCGTTTCTGGCAAAAGCAAGATTTAACGTGGTCTGGGTTTGTGTCTGAGGTTGTTTACGGTGAAGAGGGAGAGTAAAGATGGTCATTGCCTTATTGCTTAATCTATTTCTCTTAATGGCTTTTCAGCTGATGACTCTAATCCCTGGGAGAATTATGGAGCTGTTCTCATTGAATGATGTTTTAGTTCAGCTTATCCCGCGGAATCTCCCTCGCTGGGGACACGGCAGACGAGCGCCCGGCCTCGTTGGCGAGGGACAAGGAAAACATGACATAACATTCTTTAAAAATCTTCCGTAATTATTGTTATCCTTTATTTTCACTTCAGCTTTTGCTTACTGAGATAGCAGAAAACAGAATTACTCACTTTTGGCCTTTTAAGGTGAGCCCAAGATGTGTCACACCGGGGTCTTCACCCGCTCCTTTTGACATCGAAAGTGAATTTTGGGGAATTCTTATTCTTGAATAAACTGCCATGTGATATTTGAGAACTGCACGCACAAAGGCTTTTATTCTGAGTTCCAGACAGTGCAGTGACATGGTTTAACTTCTAAAAAATACTCACAGGTATGTTTCTATAAGTGCTTTTTCCTGATGTTACTTCTTTAGGGAAGGAAACACCATCAGTAAAGCTTTTGGGATTTCGTGCTTGGTTTTTTCACGCGCAGTAACAGCTGTCACAAGGGCTGTTACAGCCAAACGGATGGCGAAGGGGTCTGAAAGGCTGAAGGTCTGTGGGTGCTCTGCTCTTGGGTCCCAGCTCAGTTCTAACCCTCCTGGGTTTGTTTCTGTCCTTGCAGAGGAGGAGCAATAACGCTCCTGTCGTAAGGATTTTGTAGGACTTAGGTGTCCTAAGGATGGTTTTGTGGGGCTTCCCTTCAGCTAATGGAGTTCTAAGAATTCAGGAAGGAGGAGAGAATAAACGAGAAGAAATTATATTGATTTATAAATTCATTATGCACTTGATTTCTGAATGTGATGTGGGAATCTGCACATTGTCCTCTGCCTCAAGAAATTAGAAGTCTGATAAATAAAGGCATCACATTAGAGATGTTCATGTGGGGAATGGCCAAATGAACTACAACTGCGTAGCGCTGGAGAGAGAGGACTTGGGGAGGGAGATGGTTGTGATCACTGTCCATAAAGCCATGAATGACATGAAAGTTGTGAACGAGAAAAGACTCTTCCGTTTTTCCAGGATAAGAATATGGGTCAGGAAACGAAAATAGCAGCAGCCGATGAGAGCGAATGGTGCTGGGTGACTTGTGAGCAATTTACGGTGAAGCCGTAAAACAACTTGTGCCAGGAGTTTGTGAATTGGGAGTCTTCCTTTTTCTACCATGCATTAGTCGAATATCGGAGGAGAAGCCCCAGGATGTGGAATCTCCATACTTGGAGATGCTACAACCCTGAGGAATCTGGTATAATTTGAGGGGGGAGATTGGGCTAAATGACCTCCGGAGATCCCTCCCAACCATGTTCTGTTCTTCTAATATTAAATAATTACACAGGCTAAAAAGCTGTTTGACAAGGGGGTGATCTCTAAATTGCAAGTCACAGGATGGTTAGAGAGGGGGTTTTTTGGAGGAGAGCAGGGTGGCGTTTTCTCCTTATGATGAGGAAAACTATATGCAGTTATTCATAATTGGGACTTGGCTTCAAGAAGATGTATGATTAAATGTGGGCATCCTCCACTCCATAGCTGGAACAGAGTCACTTAGGATGGAACAGAGCTCTAGGGGTCTCTGGTTTAATCCCCAACTCAAAACCCACGTGTAAGTACATCAGGTTGCTCCAAGGGCCATGTGTGTCCCTTCCAGGTCTGAATGTCTCCAAGGATGGAGATCTCACAACCTCTTTGGGCTTCTTCCAGTGTGTGACCTCCTTATATTTGGGAATTACACTGTCCATGGGTGTGAGCAACTTGGTCTACTGGGACCTGCTCTGAGGGATGGGTTGGGCTGGTGACCTTCAAGGTCCCTTCCAACCTTTCATTGCTCCGTGGTCATGCTTTGCTTGGCCGCGTTGGTGTATCTATGTGGGCAGATTGCTGGGTTCTCACCACAATCTCATGCAGTGGCTATGATTCCATTTCTATCCTTAAACTATCAAGTTTAAGGTTAAAATCATGAAGCTTTGTCTTCGCTTTCAGTACGTGGGTTTGGCATCGCCTCTGCTGTCCTTCCCAGCCGTTCTGGTTTCAAAGGGACCTCAGAGCCTTTGGCCCCCAGTTCTTGCTGCTTTGGAGGAAGAGCCCCTCCTTATCATCTGAAAAACTTTGTGAAAATGCTGAGTTTGGTTTATTGTGTTCCTTGGTCTTTTTAAAAGCTGCCTGTGATTTTCCCACAGTGGAGCTTAAAATCAGTCAAACTCTCCATCATCATGGTTTTTGTTTTATTTATTCATTTGGAGGGAAGTTCTGTACATCCTTGTGATGAAAAGGGGGAAACACTCCCTTTTTCTGGCCTCCTTCTGATGAGCTGAAGTCTGCCTGGAGCAAGGACAACCCGAGGAGAAGCTTTGCCGTCGGAACCTTGTGCTTTAGTGGGTGACACTTTCCCATGGGGGACATGGGATGGGTGCGGGTGGAACCGCTGATGGTGAGATGGGCTTGGAGGCTCCTTGGGATGTTCCTCTCTTGAGCTGCGTGGGAAACTTGGGAGAGAGACTCACTGGTCAAACAGGGAAGTTTTTTCAAGGAACAATAGTCTATTTAAACATTATTGTTGAGCCTTGGAGGGCAGCTTGGGTCTTTTATAGGGTTGCTAAGGCAGCTGTTTTACAGCCTGTTCTTTTTTGGGAGGGGGGGGAAATATCATTCTTAAAACCATTGCGTCATCTACTTTGATTACTTTATTATTAATATTATTTATGACATTATTTCTTAATGGTCACTCGCCAGCTGCTGGTAATCACCGGGTGGCTGGCAGCGTGTCCAGAAGGGAGAGGTTAAGGGTAAAATATGTCAAGATTCTCCTCGGACACCAGGATTTGGTGGAAATAACTTGTTGTGAGTGGCTGCTAATACCTAAAAACGAGGATGAGTCGCCTTCCAGGAGACCGTGCCGCCCCGGGGCTGTGTGGATGGTAGAATTTCCCTCACAGAATTTAAACTTGGGCTGGTGGAGGTAGAATTACAAATTTTCCCATTATTTTGTTTTTATGTCTCACCCTGCAGATAAGAGACAAACATGAGAGTTACATTATCCATAATTTTTTAAGATCTATAGGAAGAGTATTGTCTCCGTTTATGATAAGGAGCTGAAGCTTATTTTTTTGAGTGTTGATTTTGGCACAGATCATCTAAATTTTTTACTATTTATTTCGAAAAATCACTACTTTTTATTTTAGGAGCCCTGTTCCCTCTGACTTCAGTTTTCATCTGAGCACCATGGGCTCTTGTTGGCTGGGTCCTTCCTCCAGCAGTGGCAAAAATCTGCTTTCTGGTGACAAATACTCGCTTTCTGGTGACAAATGTGCCTGTTTTGTCTAAAATCGCCTGGAGACAGATAGGAACTATAATAGGAGTGTTGGTGTGAGAAGTGTGGGGCCAGGAATCCCGATGGGAGCGTGTCAGAAGGATGCTCGGTATCGCTCTTAAGGGAGACATAAAGCACCACGTCTCGAGTTCACTCTTTCATAATTGATGCCTTAGATGGGAATTACTTCTTCCAGTGTCGCTCTTAGAAATTATGCAGCAGAGGTTCCTTGTGGTATTGTGAAAAAAGGTTGATTTCCATTGGATTTCCACCATTAAAAACTCATTTAGTGAGTAGCGAATGGTTGGAGGGGGATGAGGATGGAGGGATCAAACTGCGGTGCAGTGAGCAGCAGCGGGGAGCAAATAACCCCCATGGCAGGGTGATGCCTTTGAGTTTATCAGTGGAAGAGGCCAGATCCGGAATGTCCTTCCCAATCTCCTTCAAACCCCTTTTCACCCCCCCGGGAGTAATTCCATTCCGGTGCTGACTCAGCAGAGCTGGATTTTCTCCCTGGGGAGCAGGAGGAGGAGCTGTGTTCAGGGCGAGCACCAGCCCCCAGCAAAATGCCTTTGAAATAACTTTCAGAGGGTTTTTTTGCCGTGCTTGGGGGAACAAGCAAACTGGAAAAAGTCCCTTAAATAATTCTTGCAGACTAATGAACAAATTTGATTGAGGTTTGGCAGCTTTGCCTAATATTCCCCCTGAGTAGGAAATGTTCCCAGGCGGTTCCCTGCCCTGTGCGGCGGAGAGTGCCCTCCTCATTAAAGGAGGAATGAAAGCAGAGGGTTGTTACGCAAATTGAGGGGACACAAAACAAAACTCTCCTTCTGTAAATCCCTTGTGGGGTTGTGGACCCCGCTATGTCAGAGCCTGGGAGAGATGGAACCTGGATCATGGTCTCCTTCCCAGCTCTCCTGCGTTTGTTGTTGATGTCGTCATCATCATTATCATTATCATTATCATTACTATTATTTGTAGGTGCAGGTTGCTGAGCCTGTACGTGCGCTGTCCTGCAGTGCAGCTACATTTCTAGGTTACATTTAAAAAAAAAAAAAATTAAAAAATCCTATTTGTTTTGTAGAACCTCAATCTGATCATTTTTTGTGTTGACGTTACTCACTCCAAATTTCCTGTAGAGTAGCCTGGGCTTGATTAAATAACATGAAATAATGTGAAATTCATGTTGTCATTAGTCCAGGAGCGTGGAAGCTGCTGGAATTTAAATCCTGAAACTTTGGAATTTGAGGTTTTTTTGAGCATTAGGCTCCCTGAGGAGATGAGTTCACGTTGCTGCGTAGCTGCTGGGCCACCGTCACCAACCAGAGGTTTCGTGTTGCCGCTGAATTAGCTGAAATAATGACAGTACAGGGAAAGGTAACTTCCAAACGGATGGAAAATCACCTTGACTCGGAGATATTTGGGGCTGGTAGGATAAAACCATCGCCAGGCACGGGGGCAAATGGGGGGGAGGTTGGTCCTGGGAAACAGGAACCATTGACAGTTGCTCTACACAATATATAAATAAATAAAAATAAAGGTTTATTGAAACGTAGCAGAGAAAACTGGTATAGAGGAGCCAATGTAGATTAGCTACCAAAAAAAAAGAGGTCTTTTTAAGTTAACGCGAATGATTCTTGAGACTTTTGCATTAAAAATAGTGTCCAGTCTGTACGTTTTGGTGCTTGTTCTTAGTTCACAAGTCTTTTGTTAAATGCCAGCGCTGTGAAACATGTAGTACCACTTGGAAGCTCAATGGCCAATGCAATGCGGGGGGAAAAACAAGCTTCGAAACTTGTCCCAGAGTCAGAAAAAATAGATAAAACGAGGACAAACCAACCCATCCTGTGGTTGAGCATCGCCGGGGCAGGCGGGAGGTGCCATTTCTATTTTCCTTGTTTCAATAGTGGCGTTTGTACCAGAACTGAACCCTCCTCTGGGGCTCTCCCGGCAGGACTGACAGGCAAGAAAAGAGCACAATAAAAATAGTCATTTTCAAAAGAGGTGGAAAACACCCTTTTTTACCGTTGGAACGGTTACGCTATTGTCTGGTGGCCCCGTAGCGTGCGCCGTGGCGTTACAATCTGTTGCCTTGTTAGAAAAAGAAGCGTCCACCACAGATAATGCTTTATATTAACCCCCAGATGACAAGGGAGAACGCGTACGTTGGTGATGGGTTGCTTGCGCTGTATCCTTCATCAAATTCCAGCGCCGCAGGAGCCGTGGGCAGCTCGCGGCAGCGCCGTCGCGCAGCAGCACCGCTGAGAATTAGTGGTTTTAAAAGCTATTTATAGGGAAATTGCCTCTGGCGTGGCTTGCGGTGCGGAGCAGCGTGGCCGTTCTGCTGCAGGATTCGTAAGATTTAGGGAGAAGACTTGGCAAAGCTGCTCCTAAATTAACGTTTTGTTCCATTGTCTGCTTTGGGGGGTGGCAGTTACCCTCTGCCGGTGGCCGGACACGGCTTTAGAGACTGGTTTTTAGAAGGAGATGAATTGGTTGTGGTTGCTCGGCTGCTGTTGGGAGAAGAGCGTGTGTATCTGCTGTCCCCGCTCGGCCTTGGGTGGCAATGACGAAAATGACCCATCACCCTGAAAAAACGGCAACCCTTGTAGCCAAATCGAAGCTTTTTGCTGAGAAACACGTGTACAGCACCGTGGCACGATGGGTTTCACGCTTAACAAGGGTCAAGGTAATCCCCAACAATGGTTCCTGCACTAACAAGGGTCAGGATGATCCTCGGTGATGGTTTTCACACTTAACAAGGGTTGGGATGATACCCGATGATGGTTCCTTGACAAGGGTCGGGATGATCCCCGGCGAAGGTTTTCACACTTAACAAGGGTCAAGATCATCCCCAGCGATGGTTCCTGCACTAACAATGGTCGGGATGATCCCCAGCAATGGCTTTCACACTTAACAAGGGTTGGGATGATCCCCAATGATGGTTCCCCCACTAACAAGGGTTGGGATGATCCCTAAGGATGGTTTTCACACTTAACAAGGGTTGGGTGATCCCCATGTTAGAAACGAGATTTCCGTGTTCCTTCCCTTTCCCATTGGAGATCTTGAAAACTTCAGGATAAGTCATAGCGTAAAAGGTGGGAGAGGTCAGAACTCCACCGTTACCGTTCCAACACTTCATGTGAATTACTTGAAAGATGGGAAGGTTTGCTCTTTAATTACACCAGGGATTTCCTCCATCAGCTGCCTGCCTTTTCCCGCTGGAATAACGTGAGAATCGGATGCTAATGGCATACAAGGAAAATCTTTCTTCCTGTAGGTGTTCTGGTTTGGGGGCAATTTTCCAGAAACAACCAACCTTTAACTCTCTTGGTTCTGTCTCCTCCTGTACTGTGTTGAATNCCCCACAAAACAACAAAAAAAAGCCCCTCAAACTTAAAAAGGCTCCCTTTTATTTTTTTCCCAGAAAAACCAGAAGAGACCAAACCAGCTGAAGCTGTGACAGGGAACGATATCACAGCACCCCCCAACAAAGAGCTTCCTCCCAGCCCCGAGAAGAAGACAAAGGTAGGTGTCATTTCATCTTCCGGCCTCTTCGCTTCTGCATATTTTTTTTTAATTTCCCGGCTTTTCTGCTTCTTAAGCTGTGGCCACACGAGTTCTGTTTTCTGAGCTGCCGTTTGAGAACCATTTTCACTGAAATAAAGAATTCCAGTTACTGGAGTTGCCAACAAACAGCTCGGCCTGTAGTGGCGTTGACTGGAAATGGGTTTAATAAATGCGTGGTGAGCTTTATTTAAGTTAATTCCCTGGTTGTATGGGTGGCGTAGGAGTAGCAAACGTGTGGGATAACACTTCTGCTGCACTGATGCTCTGCTCGCCATTCGCAGCACATTTATTTGCATTACAATTAGCATTCAGAGGTAATAGGAGCTGATATTCTCTTATTTTAGGGCTCTTTATGGAACACGAGAGGTACTTGCTTTCAGAGTTTGCCCCGTTTGGCAAAATCCAACCCCAAATTCTCAGGGCAGTGGCCAGGGCT
The DNA here is from genome assembly GCA_013399435.1 of Arenaria interpres. Lineage (NCBI taxonomy): Eukaryota > Metazoa > Chordata > Aves > Charadriiformes > Scolopacidae > Arenaria > Arenaria interpres. The sequence goes on along the minus strand of VXAK01000472.1, from coordinate 21,188 downwards.
GGGGGTTTGTGGTCCCCTCCCGGCAGGGGCCACGTGGCCACGAGAGGGGATCCCGGGGGGTTTCAGAGCCCCCCAGCCGCTGTGTGCCTGCGGTTGGAGAGCGATGTCGCCGTGCGCTGGGCGCGGGATGGGATGCCAGGAGCACCCACCACTAATCCCAGCTCACATTTAACTTCCTCCTGCTGCTTTCCACGTCGCTGGAATCCATCCTTTTCGCTTGGAATCAAACGGCAAGACCCCCCCTGGGCCCCGAGGGCAGCTTCACCTCCTGCTGCTTCCTTTTGGTCCTTTTCCTGGGCTCAGAAAACAGAAAGCTAATTATTTTCTTTTTGTTTCATTTAAAACACCATCTTTCCGTTCTTGCAGCTCGATATTTTGGTTTACAATGCGCTGTTATTTTTGTTGTTGTTGTTATTTTTTGTTTTGTTTTGTTTTGTTTTGTTTTTATGCCGGATTTTGCTTTTTGAAAACCCATAAAGCCTGCCGCCTCCGCGTCCTCCACAAAACCTGCCGCCACGAAAGCCAGGCCCTTGTCGGCCCCCAGCCCCAAGCGGCCGCTCTCTGCCGCCGCTGACCCAAACAAAAAACGCACCAGCCCTACGGCAGGTCCTCCTTCGGCCACCGCCGCCAAGCGCCCGGCCACCGGCACCACCCGTCCCTCCTCCTTAGCTCCGAAAGAGACGAAACCAAAGGTAAGAAACGCTTTGCTTTCCTGCGGGAGCTCCGAGAACTGATTCACCTCCTCGTTTACCGGCTGCCTTTCCCACCCGTCAAATCCCAGCGCTAATCACGGGAGGATGAGATCAGGAATGGGATTCGCTGTCAGGAGCTGCGCAGTTATTAAGATGGGCTTCCATTAACCCACTAATTAACCCACACCCCAAGTGTTTAATTTTGTGTTGTCACAGAGGAGAAGGTTAAACTTGACGGTGTTACTGCCATTGTCCTCGTGAGCTGTCAGGAGGACACAGTTCACAATAAAATTCTTTATTTCTTTCCATTGCTAAAGGGTGGGCTTTTAAATATACATACACTACAAACGCGGGAAAGCTCTAAAATCCAGAGAAGAGCGTGGGAAAACTGAACGGAGAGCTCAGGTATTAATATTGAGGGGGGGGGAAAAATCAGTTTTGAGCACTTCAGTATTTCCCCCTGCTGGTTTGGCCGCTATAAAACGTGTAGAAAGGTAACTGATAGTATGGGCTTGGGAAATAGTGGAGGTTTGTCGTTCTCCACTAAGAGAATTGTGGCCAGTTCTTAGTGTTGCATCTTGAAGCCGAATTACAGCGTCCCCACGTAATGCTAAGAACGGGAAACGCCCCTTGAATTTTCCCTACGCTAACTTACTGTGCGGAATAAGGTTTCAAATTTGAAAGAGAATGTTAAAATCTATTTCGGAAGCTTTCCCTTGATGGTTAATTCCTAGCATTTCTACTACAGCCTTAAGCTTAACTGCATTCGAGTGTCTGCAAACTAACTAAAAATAACAAAAAGAGTATGAAAGCGCAGACATAAATCTGTGCTTTGGTGGGGGTTTTTTTCTGTGAACTGGTGTCTTCAGTTTTAAGCTTTGCGTGATTCTCCATCCCGTTTTGAGGAAATCAAAATCTCCTCTCATTTCTTTCCATGCATTAACTCGGTATTTTAATACCCAAGAGATCAGTCAGTTCACAAACAAGTGCCGGGGAGAGGCATGAAATAGTTTTCCAAGTGAGGAACGAACCACGGGCGCCTAATTCTGGGTCCACGGCGTTTTAATAAGCCCCTTCTTAGTTTTCCATCTTGTTCAGAAATCAAAACCTCCTTCACATCTGTAAACGGCTCCCCACGTTAACCTCAAACGCATCTGGATTGATCTGAATATTCAGCGGGGTCTGTGCTCCGTGTCCCACACGGAACATCGTTGGTCGCTTCTCCCTTCATTATGTTGCTAATCTTCTGCATTGTGACATTTCAGCAATACCTGGCTTGCGCGCTTAAGAATTTAAACCATTTTAATTTATTTCGGGCTTTTTTTGTCGGCAAACAAACGCTTTGCAGAGACTCGGTGAGATGCTTGGCTCTAACGCCGCCTGCTCGTTTGCAGGTTGCAGATGGGAAGGCCCCGGAGAAGAAGACCTCGCTTTCAAAGCCTCCGTCGTCGGCCACCACCAGAACCGCTGCCAGGAGCAGCCCTGCTCCTCCTCGCACGACGGCGGCGGCGGCGCCGGTCACCGCTGCTGCTGCGAAAACCACTGCTGCTTCTCCTCCCAAGAGGCCAACGTGTGAGTATTTTCTCTCTCTTTTTCTTTTTTTTTTAATTTCAGGAGCTCTCTCTTTCCAACCAGCAGCAGGTTTCTGTTTGAGTAGCGCCGTTGGGTCGCCGTGGAATTCTCACGGCTTCCACTACGCTCCCTGCTTCTCCCCGTGTCCGGGTCATCCTGTGGCCCCATCAGTTTATTAAAATTAGTCTCCTGGTAACCGAGCTTGTGATCTTTGGGCTTAAAAGAAGGGAAAAAAACCCAAAAACCTCAAAATGTAGCCACTTTGAGACAGCACAGCTGCTGATAACCAGTATTTCTGTGAGGGGAAGCTGGCCCAACCTGACCAGGGGCTGACTTGAAGCTTTAGGGGTAGCTGAAGTACCTACTTTTTTAATACAGCACAAGATCCTGTGCCAAGGCCCAGGGACCTGAGGTCAGGCCTTTTTCTCTCCAGGGCTTCCTCTTCTTAAAAAAAAATAAATAAATCTGAATTAGGGTTGTGCCCTTGGGGAGGAATAACCCCCTGCACCAGGACAGGTTGGGGCTGACCTGCTGGAGAGCAGCTCTGAGGAGAAAGACCTGGGAGTCCTGGGGGACAACAGGATGCCCAGGAGCCAGCAATGGGCCCTGGTGGCCAAGAAGGCCAGTGGCATCCTGGGGGGCATCAGGAAGAGCGTGAGCAGCAGGTGGAAGGAGGTCATCCTGCCCCTCTGCTCTGCCCTGGGGAGGCCCCATCTGGAGCACTGGGACCAGTTCTGGGCTCTCCAGTTCCAGAAGGCCAGGGAACTGCTGGAGAGGGTCCAGCAAAGGGCTCCAAAGATGCTGAGGGGCCTGGAGCATCTCTCTGATGAGGAAAGACTGAGG
>VXAK01000472.1:1307-16539 GCA_013399435.1 Arenaria interpres | reverse complement strand
GGTCCATGTCCTTCCTGTCCTGATGTCCTGGTTTGGCAGAGGAGAAAGCAAGGGTAGGACGGAGGATGAAGAGCGTGGTGGGACCTGAAGGAGAAGCTCAACGAGCCGAACACTAACGATTTGGTTTAGGTCAAGCACATGCAGTTTCAGCTGGATTCCCAGGTGAAGGTGGTGGAGACCTGGAGCTCTTCTGATCAATATTTAGTGTCTTGTTGCATAGCATTGAGCCAGGTAATCAGTTCCTGGCTAAAGATGTCCCTTTCAGAGAGACATCTGGTCTTGCTTTTCAAGTGTCAAAGGACAGACACTCGCTTCCTTGTGGTTTCCACAAGTGTTTAGTCATTCTCGCTGTTTAAAAATGTGTGTTTAGTGGCTTGTTTTGAAATTATATGGGGTTTTTTCAAGTGTTAGATGTCAGTCACTTTCTCAGTGAGAGCCATGTGTTACGTGGTGCTTGATTTATTTTAATTTTTTGTCGATTTGGAGAGTTTTTTATTAATTTTCCCCTCCCTGTGAAAATGGCTTTTCTGTTTGTGCGAGGCCACCTCCCCGTCTTTCAGATCAGAAGAAGATCAAAGTCCTTGACTGCCATTAGAGACCATTTTCCCAGTGGCTTTCTCATTCTCTGGATTTTCAGCGTCACGTGCTCCTAGCATAGAGCTGTTCCAGCATTGGGCTCCCCACTGGCACAAGTAGAAATAACATCTCTTGATATCTTAAAGTAATATATTAATCCTCTTGCCTTTGTACAAAACCAAGTCTGTTCTGTCGATAGTTTTCCCAATTGAAGCTGTGGTCTCGAGGAATGGGATTAGGTTGGTTCGACAGGACCTTTTTTGAAGTGTTTGGTATTAATTATTTATCTATCCTTTAGGCCTTATTAAATTATCCAAAGGCATTTCATCTCATTAGGTAGTATCTGATCCGTGGGGTTTAATTGAATGCTTTTAGCAAAGTCTGGATGGAAGGATCCAGCCTAACTTGGCCTGTAACCCGCTGCCTCTTTTCCTTTCTGCAAGGAAATAGAATTTCTCTATTGGAATTCCATGAAGTATCCCGCCAGCTACTTGAGTTTATCTAAAAATCTGAGCCTCTTAATGGAAATTAAATATTAGAAGATGGGGGGTTTTCATAATTTCGAACTTAGATTTTTTCAGTTCATTGTTTGTTTTTAATGTTGCCTTCCTCTGGCTTTTGAAATGAAGAGAATTTTAGCCAAAGTTGATCATCCCTGATAGTAAAAAAGCTACAATTTCATTATCAAAGAGCTCCATAAAATAAGACTCTGTTTATAATTTTCAGTCCATGATTTTTGCCTTGATCGATGGTGTGTATGGTTTTCTTCTGCTTTGAGAAATCCAGATGTGGTCCTGCTTTAGGCTGTCCTCTCTGTGGAACACAATCAGGTCATTGTCACTGGTGTAGTTCAGTTTAGTGATTGATTTTTGGTTTTATCCAATTATAATAGGGACCAAAAGAGATGCAATAACTTCCGTGCAAGAAAATTGGCTTTGGTAGGACTGATCTAACAATAAAGCCAAGGTTATAGATGGACAAATGTGGGTTTCCTACCACACCCCAGGTGTTGCGTCACTGAATGATGATGCTTTTGATGAATTGACCCTTTTGCTGGAAAACATGAGTATTTTTTTGCTTGTTTTAATGAGGAGGACCTCACCCAGGTGTTCAAATGGAGCCGTTAATTCTTGAGATGCTTTATTTCAAGCAGCGTGGTAGAAGTGGGGTCTGTGGGTCAAGAGGACCCATCAGGATGCGTGGAGCCATGGAGAACCCCTAAGCTGCAGGGGAAATCCGTGCTGGGACTCCAGACGTCTCACCTGAAACGCTCATCGGTGTGTTTTGTCTTGGGCAGCCATCAAGACTGATGCAAAGCCTGTGGATGCGAAGAAGACCTCTGCAAAGTCACCCTCAGGTAACTTTGCTCACTTTCCATCTACATCAAACCCTCCTTGTTCGGGGTTGGGTTTATTGTGGAGATGTTATTAAGTGTAAATGGCGTCTGACCCGTCTTTTTCCCTCCCCTTCCTTTCAATTATCGCCGTGATAATTGTAGCAGACTTGAGCCGCCCTAAGAGTGGAAATGCAGTAAAAAGTAGTGCCACCACCACTTCTACCACCGCTTCCAGCACATCTACTGTACCCGGAGTAGCCACCAGTCGGCCCAAACCCAAACCTGCCCCAACCAAACCCACCACAACCTCAACCGTGACAGCGGATGCTAAAAAAACGACCACTAAGACTGCGACTAAACCCAGCGCCGTCTCCAAGTCGCCTCGCCCCACCAGCAGCATTTCTGCTCCCGACCTGAAAAACGTACGTTCCAAAATCGGATCAACAGATAATATTAAACATCAGCCGGGTGGAGGAAAGGTGAGTTGTTTCCTTCAGACTTTGGTAACTGCACACGCTTTGGACCGGTAGCTCTTAAGCGTTAGGGGTGCTCTTCGCTAATTGTGGTGGCTGTACCCTCACCGCTCCTCTCGTTTACGCTCCGCAGAGCTCCTCTTTGGGTTCTGGGTTTACGCACGAGGCATTAACAAGGCAGTGATAGATGGGATAGACAGAAGGAATCCGCCTTAAGAGCCTGCCCGGTGCTTCCTGGCGTACAAACAGGACTTCAAAACTCTGCGGTTCTGGTTTTCTGTCGTACGTCCTGATGTAGAAACGTATTGAAAGCTCAAAACCTTGTCTGTGTTCCAAAACTTTGCCTTCGAATAGAGGGACTGAATCTGCTGAGTGGTGCAGAGGGTGGAATAGTGCACTACGAGGCAGGAAAGCTGGATTCGGGAACAAGTTCCTCAGCACCTTTCCCAGTTCTAGGAACGGGGACTCCATTTAAATTCTCAGGCTGAAAGCTGAAACAAAATGGGTCTATACGTTGCTTTTTGGATAACGTCTGGTGGCCACGAGGAAGAGGGTGGTGTTGAATGAGCTGTAAGAAAAAGCATGTATGTAGATATAGCTTGAGGCTCTCAATCCGTAATGGTCTGAAATTACGCTTTCACTGTGACTATCTGCCCTGGAAATGCTAAAGGGTTAGGGGCAGAGCTGTAGCCCTACTCTGAGGGTTTGAATAATTTATTCAGAGTGTAGAGTCTCTCACATTTGTACAATATCGTAGGACACTCCTCGGAGCTTAGAGGCCAAGAGGACAGAAACTTCCCCTCCTCGACCCAAGTCTGCGGGGAAGCAGGAGGGGGGCCCTTCTGTGCACAGAAGTTCCAAAATTTTTCTGCTGACTGGTCAAAAAGGACACACAGGATCATTCCCATCTGTTTAAAATAACATTTTAAACTCTGCCAGGGTCCGAGGGTCTCAAAGCTTTGTAGCTTCCAGGGTCGTCGTGTCAGTTTAAGGGAATTTAGTTTTACATTTAATTGTACTGTCTGTTGTTTTCTCAATGTTTTCATAGAATTGTTAAATCCTGACAATCGTACTTTTAAGAAAATTGTCCTTTTTACACTCTTATTTACACTGTGTGAGAATGCCTTAGGAGTCCTGGGGTATTTTTATTCACCGTTCTGCTCCTGGTAGGTCAGTGAAATACAGGATTTATTCTGACCCCCCCAAAAATGCAAGTTCTGCCGCACTTGCCTGGATCTAGATTAGCAGAAAATGACTGTACTCAAGGAGTTGCTGATTTTTTTTCCTAAAAACCTGTAAATTTTCATTGCGTTTTCTGCTTAGCTAGATTAGGTAGGTCCACCCGCCTTGGATTAGTTAAAAATTAAATCAGGTGCTGATCTCGAAGCCTGGGTCAAACCGGTGCGCGGGTGGGACACCAGCAGTGGAAACACGGTGTGCCCAGCAGAGAAAAGCAAAGGAAACCACCCAGGGGATGCCTTTGCCTCTGAGAGGTGACGGAGATGGCTCAGTGCTGCTCTTGGGTTACTTAAAAGATGGGGTGTCATTTTTTTTTGGCCAAAATACAACGCACTGGGGTCGCCCAGAGACCCGCCAGCGTCACCTCTTGGGGAAACCGTGAGCTGCCCCCATCAAGGGGAGCTTTTGGAGGAAAGGGGGAACTTAATTATTGCTTTCTGACCCCAGGGTGCTTTTTTTTTTTTCTCATCCCGTGTCCGATGTTGCTTCCCCTCCACCCCCTCGGTTTTATAATTCCTGATTGTTTTGTCGGAGGGCTACAGCACGTGGGAAGTTCCCCGGGGTTGTCGGCTCCGCTGAGTTTCTCTGGGTGCCTGGTGTTCCCACAGCTCTCCTGCCCACATTTTTTGCTTTTGCTGGTTGAAATCATCCGTTTGTCTCCATCTAGGGGAAAATAGAGAAAAAGCCAGAATCAACCTCTGCTGCGCGAAAGTCTGAACCCAATGCGGTCTCTAAAATGGCTACTACTAAAACAACCGTATCAAAAGAGGGTGCCCCCAAACAGCCCAATGGGAAAGTGAGTTTCTTTCAGAATTTTCTCGGTGGGAGATGGAGGAAAAAAAAAAAAAACGTTTCCATTTTGAGTCACTTTCCCTTTTCTTCAGCTCTTCTGCTCTCTCCTCTCGGTGGTCACTGTTCCTTGCACAGACACTTCTCCAGTTCTTTCTCGTGAAGCCTGAGATGTTCTCGGTTGAACACCTTTGGAGGTCGCCATCGTAGGGACCTTTTCCAACGCCTGCTGTAAATGTAGAGATTTTCAGAGCCCTCCATTTTCATTTTTGGATTCATAGGCTTAACTTCGAGTCGGAGGTTTCCCTCAAGAGGAGTTCTTCATACACAGCACTAGTGTGTAACTGGGAAGAGAGAGCTTTCCTTCACCTCTGCTGGTTTTAAGATTGCAGGATATTAAGGACTTTATATTTTTTCCTGTGATATTCCCGACCCGGTCCTACCCAGACTCTCTAACCCCAGGCGTTAGGTCTGTGTTTGAGGGGTTTGTCCCAAGCTGTCGTGACACGGTGTTTCAGGGATGAAACAGCACGAGGGGATGGAGGACAAGGCAGGGCTTTAATTTGGACATCGTTAATGACTGGGTGGGGTTTGTGAGAAGAGAAGTGAGTAAATGGTTATAAACTGCCACGGCACGAGCACGTTTTCAGAGCTGCTGCTGCGCCGGCTCCAGTCCTTCTGAACTGGCTTCAGGAGCTCGGGGAAACCTGCTCAAGTGAGAACGTTCTGGTGATGCCTTTCGCGCTTCGAATTCGGCACCTCTTTCTAGAAAGTTCTCTAGATCCAGCTTCTGCCACGTTTTGTGCTGTGTTCAATAACCCCCCGACTAAACACGTGTCGTGACTAACCCCTTGTGAACACGAGCCTGTGAGTCCACCTCAGTTACTACCCTTGGGAGGAGAAACTCACTTAGCATATATTTTGTAATTTGAAATAGTCCCAAAACATTTTAGCTTAAAGGAGAAACAGTTTAATTAACGTAGGACTCGTCTGGTTGAGATCTAACGGGAGGTTTTAACAACCTTCACCAGAAGAGTCGTTTCTCCGAGCGGGTGTCACCCGGAGGTTTTAAGACATTGCTGGAGGCTGGAGTCCATCCAGGCGAATGGGAAGGACACTGAGGAGACCCTAGCATTGTTGGCCGTGGTGGCTTCGAGCTGGTTGTCACCAGGGAGCTCTTTGGGGTGGGACGACACAGGTGACCCCTTTGCAGGCAGGCGATGCTAACCCAGCCAGGATCTGGTCTTCACGTAGCGCTTCTGCTCTCGCACTAACACTCTCTGTGCAGCCTCTCCGTTTCCTTCACCTGGTTTTTATTTTCTCACTCTCCTCCTCGGTTGCTTTTCACACCCGAATTACTAAAGTTTGGATTGAGTTTAACCCGACTCCTCGTTTCCCCACCGTGTTCGAGCACCCGCTCCCAGCCTTGCTGTATGACAGCTCTAACCAGTCCTCTTCCCTTGTGTTGTTTTCCGTTCTGTAACGTTCCAGGTCCAGATAGTCTCCAAAAAAGCGAACTACAGCCATGTTCAGTCCAAGTGTGGTTCCAAGGACAATATTAAGCATGTCCCTGGAGGTGGGAATGTAAGTATGGGCTCTGGGCAAGCTCTCTGTCTACTAACTCCTTCTCTCAGACTGTGGTTTTATGTGTCGGTCTTACCAACGCTGTGTTTCAGGCAGAAAATTGTGGCAGAGTTTCAGGGCTTCTGGAAAGAACCGTAGGCTGGAGGATTTATTTGAAATTGATTTTTTTGTTTGTTTGTGTTGGGTTTCGTAGCGCTGTGAACACACCCGACCCGTTTCTGGCGTGGTTTAGGTGGTGGTCACGGTCCAGATGTAAGGACGTGCACATCGTTGACCCCAGGAGTTAATTCACCGTAGATTCCCTCCGCAGTCGATGCAGGTGCCGCATCGCCCCTCTGACCCATTTCTGGGGTTTTTTAGATTAAATGAATTATGGCTCAGAAGTGCCTGTTACCCTTCACTGTCTCATTGGGCAAGCCCAAGTCGGGACTAATTTCACTTCTTGTTTCAGGAGGAGGGAGACTTAGAGAAAGGAGGAGGAAAAGACTCTGGGACTTAATCTTTGAGCCGCGATTAATTTCTAAATTTGAAGGCTACTGGTATCTCTGGCAGCAGAGTTGAGCTCATTAAAATAGAAGGTTAATCTTGTAGCGTCTGTGTGCTTGGGTTGGGGTGTTACATCCTGAAAGTGCCCGGCAAAAAAAGCCAAGTCAACTGCGTAGATACTAAAAACTCTTGAAAAAAAATGACTGTAGTTTGTCAGGCTGGGTTCCTTGTGGGCGAATCTGTTCTTCCTTGACAAATCTGTCTGTACTCGGGATAGAAATACAAAGATTGGACGGTTTCAAAAAGACACTGAAGTAGTTAAACCCAAGGAAGTTTTTTCTGGTGTCTAAATCCTCCGGATTCCTGGGAAGCCACGTCCAGCTCTCACCTCTCATGGTGCTTTCTCTGCGCTGGCATCAATGACAGTCTGTGCCTCTTTGCTTCACGTAGTCTTTTGGGTGCAAATATTCATTTTCTGGGGCCAGGCTTGCTGCTCCTGTGTTCTCTTTGCCGCTCCTGTGTTCTCTTTGCTGCTTGGCTCAGCCGATATAAACGCTACCCAGGATCCGACTGTGGAGCTGCTGCGGCCACTTTTCCAGGGAAATATCTATGTATTTCTCTACCTGGCCAACCTTTGCTCTGGGGTGACCGATTCTTCCTTAAATCTTTGCAAGAGGCAACCAAATCTGGCTCCTTCAACTTATTCTCTGCAGATTGGTTGCCGAGATGGTAAGAAAGAGATTTTGAAGGCTCAGTTAAGCTTGACCCCCCCCACTGAGAGTCGCCGGACACTTTGTCCTCCTTGCCCTCCAGTTTGTGGATTCTCCCCCAGGGGTGGGACTGGCTGTTCTTATTTGATATTCCCATGATTTACCCCGTTTCCAGCCGCATCCCCGTGCGTGGAGCTCCCCGTAGAAATGCTCACGCGGGAGAATTCTCTGCGCCACAGGAATTAAAACTGACCTTGAGACCATCGTCTCAGTTCGGTGCCCCCCATAATGTATTTTTTTTAGCTCTGCACATTTCTGTCCCTGCCGCAGCTTTCGTTGGGTTTTGTCACCCAGGTTTGGAACAGACTGGGGATGTTTAACGGGTGTTTTGTGGCAGGAGTCCCTTTGGCTGTACCGTTGAGGAGCAGCCGTTGTAACTTAACTGTTCCTGCGCTCAAAGGAGCTGTATTTTATAAACCCACTGTAATTTTGCCGCTCCTGCCTTCAGTGCACGAGTCTCACACAATCTTTTCCTTTTTTTGAGGCCAACAGAAATGAGATTTAAACGTGGGGGATATTTTTCTCACCTGATTAACCACATTAGTGAACTATTCTTTCTTCTAGTGAGTCTCCAAGCCTGTCCTTTCCTCTTTACTGTCCTCTCCTGGGACTTTCTCAACTCTGGGGGATGTTCCCAACTCTGGGGAACGTTCCCAACTCCAGGGGACAAGTGTGTGCCTGTTTTCTTTTTCTCCTCTTCCACGCTCTCCTTTTTCCACGGCGCTTCTCCCTCCTCGCTCAACTAATTAAGCTTTTTCCTTTGAGGATAGAGAATAAAGTGCTTGTTATTTCCAGGTTGCCGGTGCCCCCAGAGCAGCCTCAGGCAGCCGTCCCCAGCCACCCACCGCCCCCAGCCCCGGCACGGGCAGTACCGGTGTGAGTAGCTGAGGGGCAGAGACCAGTCTGGCTTCTTAAAAAACATTTCCTTTTGTTCATTTTTCTATCTGCTCACTTCCTTTGGGGCACTGGAATATTCGTGTCCTCCTCCAAGGTGTTTTCTCATTCAAACAGTTACGGTGATCACTTCTGATAAAAGAACTTCTGGGTGTTTAATTTCTGAACCGCAGAGCTGATGGGGATGTCTGGAAAATCTGTTTTTTCTCGTCTGTGGCTTCACTTAAAGCTTTTAGGGATCCCGTGGACCAGAGCTGTGGTTAGTAGCAAATCAGGATTCAGCTTTAGTGTTGCTCTGGTAGAAGTGATGGATGTCCTGCCCCAGCGAATTGGGTCCCCGAGTACCTATTTTGCCTTCTATACATGGAAATAATTTCTTGTCCCCTCCAAGACACCCCAGAAGACGTGTTCAAAAGCAGTAGATATCATTCCCGCTCACATTATATTCGCCAGAAATATCTTTACACAAATATAGTTCGATTTCCTGGGTAAAAGCTTCTTATCCTTTCCTCTTTCCCCCCTATCTTTTTAAAGAAAGCAACAGTAAAGAGGTAGATTTTACAAAGTGCGGGTGCTGAAGATTGAACAAGGTGATTTGGAATGGATATATGTTTCTCTGCCCTTCGGCTTGACCTGCTTAGATGGATTGGAAACGGTCAGAGGTAGAAAATCTACCAAGAGACGAGGATCACACTTCCCATCTGAGCCTCCGTATCAAGCTTTCCCATCTCAAGTTTGTTTCTGGCACCTGAGTCTGAGTGTTTGGCTCCATAAACACAAGCCCGAGCCTTTAAACGTGTCTCCCCTTGCAACCACAGAACAGCTGATGGCAGGAATCTTACAAGGAACACACCTCCCATTGGGTTGTAATTGTTGGATCCCCAGGTGAAATCATGGGTCTGTCTCCCCCAGCTGAGAACAAGCAGTATTATTTCAAAATGCATTGGGTGAAATAAATCTAGTTTTATTCCAGTTCCGAGCCGACAAGTACTCATTGTAAAAGCCGCAGTGATTTTACTGGCAGCCCCCAGGAAAGCCAAATTCGGTGTTTTCAGAGTCTCTGGTGTCACTGAGTCGGGGGACGTGGAGACGGAAGAGCGTAGCAGGAGGCTGGACCGTGCTGTTCTCCTCGTTCCGAGCAAACAAGACATGGGGGCTTTGACTCATCCCTCTTGGCAAGCGCTCGGAGGATTCGTGCTTCCTGAGGAAGACGTACTGCAAATTATCGTGATCGTTCTCAATAAGCTTTTAGAGTAGCTCGTAAGCGAGCGAATTCTTGTCACATTCGAAAAGAAAGGTTTTAATTTTCTCTGCGAGACGATCTATAGCAGAACTCTCTGTGCTGGTACGTTCCAGCTGGTGATTGGTGACACGACGGGGAGCAGTGATCCTTTTACTCACCAAAACCCCCAGATTTTCCCCATGGAAAGGTACAATGTCAACTTGGTGGGGAGGGGGTGAGACCAGACGCCCAGGAGTTCCTTCCAGTATAAATTACCCCGTGTTTGTGTGAAATGGACAGTTCTCCAAGAAACGAGAAGTTAATTCTGGAATAGGGGAGTGTTTCATCCACCTGAATCTGCAGGAGGAGTTTTAAAGATGCCAGAAACAGGGTTTTGTGCAATGCACCCGGTTCACCGGTCGGAGATGAAATACTTTTTGAGCAAAAAGACGTAAAACCTGTGACATTTTGTCTCCGCCTTTGTCCTACCCCAGAGAAGACCCTTCTCCCCAAATTCAAACTGATGTCCTCAAACACCCTGCTCATTGGCTTGGAAGAAGGTCATTTGGCTCATTGACTTGGAAAGAAGGTCGTTTACTGAGTCGTGAATATCTCATGATTTCATGACTGCATCACCCAACACTTCTTCATTGAAGGTTTTGTACGCCAGTATCAAGTCACTGGTAAAATGGGGTTAAAGGAAATAATACTGGGAAAGAACTTCCCCATCCCAGTGTTTTGTCTTTGAGGAGGGACAGCTTCTTCAAGTGGTTTCTTCCATCTGGGCACCATGATCCTTCCTGGTGTCCTGTCCTGGAGGAAGGATCACTGTGAGGAGGCTGCACACAAAGCCAGACAATTAGATGTGGCTCAATCCACATGGTGAAGGTGGTAGAGAGAAGATGTTGGAGCTGGTGGCATGGAGAGAGTGGTTGAGTAGATTGGTGAGGTGACATCTCCTGGGGACAGTCTGGAGCTGCCCAGAGGCAGAGCCAGAGCTGGGCAGAAACCATCTGGGGAACACGGCAATGGAATTGGTGGTTTTTTGGTCCCTCTCCCAGATGTTTTCATGTTCTGTGAATGTACCACGAACTCAAGACTCCTGTTTCTGGTTGCTCTCCATCTGTTGGTTTATCTGGCCTCAAATTCTGTCTGCTCACATTAACCACTTCTGGCTGGTGCAGGCCTTGAAATAACGCTAAAGCCAACGATAGCGTTGGGCACACAGTGGCTGGGAAATCAGTAGAGAGATATAATGTTGTGGAAAAGGGGTGCAGGTTCCTTAAGTGTGACCTGACGGTTGAGGTGGGCCCTTGGCCTCCAGATTCACAGGAGATGTTTCTCGGTGCTGAGCTGTTTCTCTTTTTGCCTCTTTAGGTGCAGATCCAGAACAAGAAAGTCGACCTTTCCAAAGTATCCTCGAAGTGTGGCTCGAAAGCAAATATCAAGCATAAGCCAGGTAGGAATTTTACCGTTTCCTCACAATTTCTCTGTCAATGTTGCGTGTCGGGATCGATGTCGCGTGTTGGGATTGCAGCTGGAATAGATTAAGGGGGTTGCTGCTTTCGGGGAGTATTTCAGAAGCGCTGTCTTGGTTCTTAGCAATTCCTGGTGGTTTCATCAGCGGAGAAGGGGATTAAGAGACGTGGGATTTCATCTTGCCTGTGAAGATAATCTACTGCTTTCACTCAGTTCTCTTATTTTTCTTCCCACTTGGGAGAAAAAAAAAAAACCTGGATATTTCCCATGACCGTTCCAGGAATTTGGAAGCTTCATCCCTGGTTGCAGAGGGCTTTGGGGCTTCCCTCCAGTTCTTCAAGGCAGATACAAGGGTCTCTTTAGCCCTCAGTTCAGTAACAGCTTCTTACATAAACCGCTTTTGGCTCTTTAATGACATATTATGGGGTGAGTGGGCAGGAATTATTCGCTCCCCGCTGAGAACACAGCAATTCCTCTGGGTGAATTCCTCCCAGTTTGGGGTTTTCTGTCCAAGCCGTGATGGTCCCACCACCCAGCTGGAGCTCAGGCAGGTCTCGAGGCTGAGGTGCTGTGGTTGGGAGCGGATTGTTTGCCCCGTATCTCTGTGGCCTCCTCAAGAATGGTCAGTTCAGTGACTTCTGCTGGTTTGTGTCTGCACGGGGAAGCTCCTGGCAGTCCCACGTCCGTGCACGGGGGACAGAGTTCGCTGGCCACGGCTGAAAACAAATATTACAAGCTTGTCTTTGTCTCCTCCTGGGACTTTCCTGCACCCTTTTCTGCCAGCCTGGTGGGTTTTGGGTTGAAAGCAGTTCAACCTTACACACCGAGCACCACGCTTCAGTGCCCCAAAAGGCGCTCCCGCTTTGAGAACGTGGTGCCACAAACCGTGACCTCTGTTTATTCAGCGCTCTCTAATAACAAGCTGGGAGCGACAATAACTGCTCTTATTTAATCAGCTCTTGTCCAGGGCTGATTAAAGCAGAATAATCCATTCAGAATTTATCTGCTGTCAGATGTTTTAACGGGCTTCTGGTAGGCCAACTCAGTTGGCTTCCATCGTTGGCTGTGCCAAGCTTCCGAAGTGCTGAGGACCAAGGATTTAATGATGTCACTGGGAAGCAGTATGTGTTTAGCAATAATTAAATAGGGATTTTTTTGGAGAAACCTGCTGGAATATGGACCCCACGCACAGTCTTATTTGTTTATGGGAGCTGCAGTCTTCTAAATCTAGAAAAATCTTGCTAGAAATCTACAGTTGTTCTTCTGACCTTTGTGTTCTCTTGAACCTGAAGTGTCCCTGCAGTCCCCTCGCTTGGCTTGTCCCTGGCTGCTTCCTGGGTCATCCGTGTGGTGTCGTCCATGTGTGTCAGGGAGGAGATGTCGGTCCTACAGCTCCCAGTGATGGGGTGGGAACAGATAACGAGCAGAGGAAGGCAGTTAACGACAAGGAGCAGAACGTTTCCCAGCACCGATGACTCCACAGATGGGTTGAGCTGGTGGAGACCATAACAGGGGACATGGGCAGGAGGGGGATGCTGTTATTCACCACTGGAAACCCACTAATCCCAGTATGGCGTTTCACACCTCTGGGACTGATGAGGAGATCTAGCAAGGCGGTCACCGTGAGGGTGTCTGTCCAGCCCATCTCTCCAGACGTGTGGTGTTCCCCACCTTGAGGGAACCTCCAGGGCCTGCTGGCTTCTAGCCTTGCTTGGCCAGCACAGGTGGAAATCACTGGCTTTGAGCTTGCCGGTCTTTAAACTGAACCTTAACTGGAGAGAGACGTGGTCACCTCCCTCCTGCAAAATATATTGGGTCCCCAGTGGTCCCTCGGTGGTGGTGGGAAGGGGACAGAACCCGGGTGGGACTGTTCTGGAGGCATCAACAAACTCACTCCTACACGATCTTCTTTCAGGGGGAGGAGATGTCAAAATTGAGAACCAGAAGCTGAACTTCAAGGAGAAGGCCCAGGCCAAAGTGGGTTCTCTGGACAACGTGGGACACTTGCCGGCAGGAGGAACCGTGAAGGTGGGTGCAGCAAGCTCTGGCCCACCAGGGGAGGGTTTCAGTGTGGTTCTTCTTGTCCTGCTGTCAATGTGGTGCAGCTCCTCCACCCCCAGCCTTTTGTAGCCATCTGCTTATTTCCGTGGCCTCCGTTGGCAACCCCAGGAGTAAGTAGGAGTTGAAAAGGAGAGAGCTAAGCTCTGGAATGAGCTCCCCTGTTGGGTGTTACTCAGGGCTGGCGCTGCCCGTCTGCATCCTTCCTCTCGGAATCGGAGAGCAGGGATCACTCTGTAAGCGATGAGACCATCAGAGAAGCTGCCCGTGGCCCTTTTTCCCTGATCTTTTTTTGTTTTACCCCAGTAAAGCCAGTGAGGACAAGGCACTGTGCTGGGAGACAGCTCCTGGGAGCAGTTTTCACCCCGAAAGCTGTACCACAGCCCGGCCCAGAGGCCCTTTGTGCCCGGACAAGAAAGGCTTTTGCTCTCTCATCGCTGTGATTCAGCGCTTCTCCCCACGAGAGCGTCAGCTGCCCCCGGCCTCGGGCTCTGCGCATCGCGGGGCTCGTGATTACGGGGAGGGAAACTGCCCCTGCTGGACCCCCCAGGCGATGGATGTGTGGGCATGACCTATCACGCCCCACAGGGATTAGAGAGGAGCCGGGGATTAGGAAGTCACCGCGGCTTCGGAATTGCCCGGTAGCTCTGGAAGGGGAGAAAACAACCCTGTGCTGCGGCATCGGAATGGTTCAAACGTGCCTTTGGCCCCCGCGGGACGGACAGACGGAGGAGACACCCTCCCCCCGCCAAACCACTGAGCTCCCTTGGCTGACCCAGCGTTGGGGTTTTTTGGGCTCTTTTGTGTTGTGGAAGGGTTTGGGGGTTCAGCCAGGGTGAGCCATTGCGTTAAACGCCGCGTGGATTTGAGATCCCTGTCCCAAAGAGCAAGATCAGAATTCTCCGGTGGGTTTAGCGCGTGCTCCATCGTCCCCAGTGAAACACGGGCTGCCGGAATGTTTGCTGGGGACACATCAGGACTCTCCTGTCCTTTCTGTAAACTTCAGCCGGGCAAATCGGGGCTCGGTGAAGAGCTGGAAGGACTTGGAGAAGCTGCTGGTGTGTGGGACTGGGAGCTTTCTGTAGCCCTGCCTGGCTGTTCCAGTTTACTGGGGTGTCCAGTCCATATGCTGGTGCTGTTACTGGTAAATAGGGTTTTCACTGAAATTCTAAAATCTTACCTTTTCAGAATTAGCCTGATTTTTTAAAATATTTTTCCTCCGTCTCCATGGCTGCAAAGAGTCTTTGTCGATGGCACTTTCATCCAGTATTTGTTGGGGCTCTAATATTTAGTCTTTCTTTAGGAAGAACTTGTTTGGTGTGAGGGTGGTGAGAGCCTGGCCCAGGTTGCCCAGAGAAGCTGGGGCTGCCCCATCCCTGGAGGGGTTCAAGGGCAGGTTGGAGGGGGCTTGGAGCAACCTGGGCTGGTGGGAGGAGTCCCTGCCCAGGGCAGGGGGTGGTACTGAATGGTCTTTAAGGTCCCTTCCAAACCAAACCATTATAGGATTCTCTGCTTGCCATGTCCCACAGTGTTGGTGGTCTCCAAGTGTCTTCCCAAGCAGCTCTGCATTACTCTCAGCAGGCTCCCCTAGTGTATTCGTCTGTTCTCTAATGGCAGAAGGACTTAGCTCTTCTCTGAGGCTTAGTAGAAGGTGGTGACCCTGGGTAGGATCACCAGCCATGGCAGGAGAACAGACCAGGATGGTCTTCTGTAAAGACCGTGCTCCCAGTTCATAGTCCGGCATCAGCACCAAGTCCTTTGTGCAGATTCAGCCTTTCTGTTTCGGGATCCACTGTGTGTTGGTTGGGTCCAGTGTAAAGAGTAGGATTAGAGACATAGGATTGTCCGGGTTGGAAGGGACCTTTCAGATCATCGAGTCCAACTCTCAACCCAACACTGACAAACCCACCACTGACCCATGTCCCTCAGCACCAGGTCTGCCTGGCTTTTAGATACCTGAAGGGATGGTGACTCCAACACTGCCCTGGGCAGCCTCTTGCAAGGCTTGACAACCCTTTCCATGTAAAAGTATCTCCCAATCTCCATCCTAAACCTCCCCTGGAGCCACTTGAGGCCATTAATATATAAATGTGTCCCCAGATAGCGGAGTCCGCTTCACTGGCATGTACCCAAGCCACCTCCTTGCTTCTGCCCCCATAACGCTCTGCTGTACCCTTTGCCTGGGTCACCCTCTGTCACCGGGGCGTTACCGGTGTCTTTTGGGGGACCCAAAAGGGCAGAGAGGAACCCAATGAACTTCAGTAAAGGCAAGTGCAGGGTGCTGCACCTGGGGAGGAATAACCCCCTGCACCAGGACAGGTTGGGG
>VXAK01000470.1:0-17902 GCA_013399435.1 Arenaria interpres | reverse complement strand
GCTCTAGGGTCTACCACATCCCCAAAGAATGCATTGAATATCCATGAGCCCAACGTCCATTAGGGGTCAAGGGCACACTGCCAAGGTCTGCTGACTCCTCCTGAACCCAGACATAGAAATGAAGGAATTTTGAAGGCTGTCTTGAAGGCCATCAAAATAGATGCAGACAGGCTGGCATTTGGATTATCAGCTCAGTCACTTCATGAGCTGGGATGCTGTATGCCCCAATATCTGACGACCTACTGGATCCAGAATTGAGGCTGTGCTAAACTGGAGTTGAATATACACCCAGTAAGACAGAGCAGGAGGCATTATTTTTTCCTCTTTCTCCATTGAAAACTTAAAATGTTTCTTGTGGTGTTGTCTTGGAATATTTATATGCTAAATACAGGTTTTTTAAATGTAGATTCAGAAGATGTCAGATTTTTTTCTGGTTATGCGCTAACCAAATCTTGCTTCCAGTTTAAGTAGCTTTTTGATTGTACTGGAACTAGATGTGTACGATAGAATCATAGAATCGTTGGAATCGTTCTGATTTAGGTTGGAAAAGACCTTTATGATCATTGAGACCAACCGTTAACCTGGCACCGCTAAATCCGTCACTTAACCATGTCCCTAAGCACCATGTCTGTTAAACATTATGAAAGCTGATCACCTGATAGCTTTCCATACTTCCACCTCTCCCCCTACAAGTCAAACAAGTCGAAATATTTCTCCATTGAAATACTTATTTCTCTATCCTATGTTTACAGATTTAAAAAGAAAAAAGAAGGATGTGCTTTAGGCTGTGAGACACTGCCTTTTTCAGCAGTGTCTGGAAACATTTGTTCATAGAGCCATAGAATGGTTTGGGATGGAAGCGACCTTTACAAGTCATCCAACTCCCCTGCAATGAGCAGGGACATCTTCAACTAGATAGATTACTCAGAGCCCCAACCAACCTGACCTTGAATGTTTCCAGGGATGTGTATCTACCACCTACCTCTTTGGGGAACCTGTGCCTGTGTTTCCTACCCTCATCATAAAAAATTTCTTCTATCTACCCGAAGTCTTCCCTCTTTAAGTTTAAAACCACTACCCCTTGTCCAATTGCAGTAGCCCCTGCTAAAAGTTTGTCCCCGTGAGGGAGACCTACAGATAATTTGCACGTTGTGTGTTCTCACCCAGAGCGAACCTGCACTTCCACCAATTTAAAAAGAGAAAGGATTGCTCAGTGGTATGTCACTAAAAAGAAATACATAACTGATGTAATGAGAGACCTTGGGATGATTTCTAGAGTATTACAGTTGCATTATCTGATCCACCTCAGTGGCAGGATTGTGCGAGTCTGAAACAAAGCCGTCCGTCTTTCCAGGTTTATGTTTCTGTCTGAATGTGGCTGAATCACCTTCCTTGAGATTCCTGTGCTGAATTGAAATATAATAAGGGGGTGGGAGGGAAGAGGCGAAAGAAATAGTTACCGACGTGATCCTTCACTCGCAGCACTTCTCTGCCTTGCCGGACAACTCCCTTTCTCGTAAGCGGGAGCCGGGGCCTTCACAAGGGAGCATATGTACCGTGGGACAACTGGTGTTCTGCACACACTGTATTCCCAGGCTCATTGTCCTTCCTTTTCTTAAGAAGTCTGGGTAAATGTTTGCCACGTTATTGCTAGCTGACTGCTGGCGTTTTCTTTTGATCTAGAGGTACAGTGCCTGAATGCTCTCCATGCAAAGATCTTGCCTTCGCGTTCACGGTGGTGTGAAATGAAGGCTTTGCAGGAGTTGCCATGGGAAGGGAGACGCTATCTCCCTCCCTTGCAAACACACAACCTCCGTGGAGAAGAGTTGAGCAGTTGAGGTTACCCTGTGGCTCGAGGGGATTGGCAGGGCTATGGTAAGTATGAATTATAGGTCTGGAACTGTAGGGTTTCCAGCAGAAAGTCCACTCTTTGTGAAGTGATAGGGGCTATGTGAAACGCTGATGCTTGTGTCCCCGTTATCTTGGAAACTGGTGCCACGCAGAAGATTTCATGTGAACTTGAACAGCAGAAGTTAGTCTCCTGGCTTCAATCAAATACCTAAATACAATTGGAGATGTTCAGTACATTTCAAGGAAAATTTCCCCACATTTCTCCCTTCTTCCTCACCCTGAAGTCTTTTTTCAATATTTTTCTGATAGCATAGTAATTTTCCACTGTGAAAGCCAGCTGTCTGGTTCCAAAACAACGAGATTACTGAATTGGAAATTATTCTGGTTAAGCAGATTTCGGAAAAGGGAATCTTTTGGTCCAAGATAGGCTTAAGATGTTGGAGAAACCTTTCTTTGTTTGCAGAATGGTTCATTCCACACCCCCTCTGCACCAACCACTGCTGGAAACAGGGACTTCAGTTTAAGCAGTCTGAAGCATAAGGTTTAGCCTTGAAGGCTACAGTCCTTCCAGGATGTAGCTTGCAAAACTTTTGTTGTCTTCCCACCTGTCACATGCCCAACTGTCACAAGATAACAGATGGGTGTGAACAACCTGTGAACCAAAAGTGGGGAATGGGTGGTGTAAGTCAAAGAGCAAGCATCCTGGCCAAATTTTTGGTAAAGAGGGCTGATGCCCACTTGGATCAACTGATGTTTGGAGGCCCTGGCGGTGTCTTTCCTGCTGCTTTTGCAGTTACTTACCGGTGTGGAAATACAGTGTGTGTTTTGCAAGAGTAGAGGGAGAGAAGGAAGCCTGATTCATCAGACATGCAGGACATAGGCATGTGTGGCTATAAAGGGAGAAGACATTCAGGTAAGACAACAGGATAGCTTTTCTACTGGGACAGTGGTGCAGCACTGGGGCAGGTCAACGCATGAGCATATGCTGTCTTCACTAATGCTGGGGTTTTGGACTCATACAAACAAAGCTACAACTGACTTGGCCTAGTATCGTCAATAATTCTGCTTTTGACAAGAGGTTGGACCAGAGACCTCCAGAGGTCCCTTCCAGGCCTATTTCCTATTTCAATTTCCTATTTTCCTATTTTTTCAACATTCTCTTAACCTCCAGCTTGTCTATGACTTTTTGCAAGCCCTTGTTTTTGGTGAAGCATGAACTTCTTTAAAGGCATACTCACCAACTCTTCTCTGACCAACATTTCTGTCTGTCCTACGTCCAATCATTTTTGACCAAAGGCATGCCTTCCATCTCAGTGTAGGCTCTGTGACATGTCAGATACCTGAGGCAGAATCAAAGCAATTTTTATCAGACTTTCTCTATTCATTTATACGCATCTTTAGCAGAGGACAGCACCAAATAGCTTTTAGATGTAGAAAATGGCTATCATGCAGGAGAAGATATCAATCTGTATTTCTGCATTTCATCTTGGCCCAAACTATTTAATTAGTTCTGACATGAATCCTACAATTTCTTTTCTTGATCACTCCCACAATATGCCACAAATCAAGTGTAATACCCAACAAAATAGTGTCAGTGTAGTGGGGATTTGTTTTTGCTTTGCTTTTGCAATTGAGCCAGTATTATCACTTGTTACAACTGGAGGAATCCAATCCAAAGTTCTTTCAACTTGAAAAAAAATGAGGAAAACAGCATGAAAAATAAGTAAAATAAAATAACTTCTCATGCAATCCACTCCATTGTGTAACAACAGATGGAGTGTGCAGCTAAGTGTCAGGTAGCACTATTGGCTTTTCTTGCACTGCGTTTGAGATCTATTTTGTTCTAGTGGAATTTGGGAACTGATCAGACCAGGTATGTTCCCTGCCTAGTTCAGTGTCTTAACTCCTGAAGGAAAAAGCAGGAAATCCCATGGTGAGCAGGCTGGCAATAATCTGTCCCTAATGAAAGTCTTGTCTTAATCCGTTTTGGCAATAGCTTTATGCACAGAAGCAGAATGAGTCCTACCTCTTTCACATTCACTTCATGTTATAGTAATATACATTACACTAGTTTTGCTACCAATTCTATTTGAAATTTTACTGAACTTTTGGTTTCTCTGATGATAACCGACAGGTAAAATATTTTTGAGTTTAAAAAAAAAAGTTATTTTATTATCCTAAAAGCAATGTTTCCTAAAAGTTAGTTGTGTGATCTCTGTTATTCTCATGTTATTCATAAAATGCATTTTTCATGTACATAAAATAATCTGTCAAGAATTCCAATTGATTCATTTCAGCTAGGATGCTTAGGAAAAAAATCATGCCAGCTGCTGGAATGAGAAGAAACATGCTTCTCTTCTTCTCAAATAATTTGCCTCTTTGAATAGTTAGTGTAAAAGCAAATATGCCTCAGCTTGATTCTTGAATTCTCTATTGAGTTTACACTTCTATTAATGAGGAGCTTAGCTCAGTCTAGCCAACTGTACATGCATGACTTCCAAATCTAAGTGAAATGTGTCTCTTTGCAGCTGTTCTGTTGTGCTCTCAGTAGTGTTTAAAGAGAGGAATATATTTACCAGCTATGCCTCAAATTAATTTAGCTTGTGTTGAAAATGTTGGACTGAAATTTTAACTTTTCTCTGCAACTGAAGGAAATCATATTAAGCTACTGGGCCAAATGATGCTTCAAGTCTTTGTGGAATCATTCAGACTGAAGTCACCAAAGACTTCTAGCAGAGATGCTGCAGTAAACGAAATGGTAGTTTTGGTCTGTATGAACCAGTAGATAATTAGAAGGCAAGTTCCGTAAAGCAATGTGTCTTTGATGTGTTGTTTCCAGAGAAAATGTTTTCCTCTGCTTAGACTCTTCAGGACCTCAGGTATGTGATCATTGAAACGACGTGATTTAAGTAAAAATAGTCATTCAGAAGTAGAATGGATTTGGTTTCTCGTAGGCAGACAAATATAAAGCACTGAAAGCATGTTGCTTGCAGAGAGAAATAAGGTCTTTGAGCCGTCTTGCTGCAGCTGCAGGGTATTTCTTGCTATACTACAGGAGCATCCTCTTGGAAAACAGGCTAGAAAAAGAGGTTTGCTTCCCCTGTACCTGCTTACCTGCTTCTGTATCATCAAAGTCTGGCCATGCTGGAGCTGGTAGGAGTTGGGTTATTGTATTTAGTAGACTGAGAATATTGTCATGGTTGTGGGTACTGGAGGAAGCCCAGGCTCATGTACATGCATGACTGAGACTGTACAGACACTGTCCCTGCCTGGAAGGAAGGAGCATACAGCCAGGCAACAAAACAGAGCTGTCTGCTAGGCTTCAGTTGGGACCAGACATAATCCATCTGGTGATCAGAAGAGTATCTTTGTGCTTGCCTTCATCAGTCCTTAGTCTGTTCTGGAGGGGAGGTGTAAACAGGATGTGTGCTTTTTCATCTCAGTTGCAGAAAAAGGCTTTTTGGGGGTGAATGAATTTAAACATGCCTTATCCTTCTCTGAGGAACTGGTTGGTCTTCTGTCCTTTCCACCAAAAGCAGGAAGGGCAGGCGATCAGATGTAGATATCATAGCCTGTGCGATTAACTCAACTAACAGTGGCAGCAAAAGTATAATTATATTCTTATCTTCAGATCGAATGTATATTGTTACTTAATCCATTTAACATATGTGTTTAGCAATTAGGACCTCATTCTGCAGGGATTCATGCTGTAACTTAGATTTCTTTCCATGTAATTTAATTGGAAAGCTGACAAGGAGATGCTCTTTTCCCATGAATTTATATCAAATGGGTGTTGTCCCTGAGTGAGTGGGCTGTTCCCAGGATCACTGTGCAGTCTGGGAGAGCCTTAAGGTGAGATGGAAAAGTGGAATAAGGGATAAGGCTCTCCAAACCGCTATCCCGGTTACACACATGGTGGCAAAAGTAAGAAAATGCATTACTTTCTTGGAAACCTCCTTGCCTTTCAACATTCATAATGGCAGCATGGGATTTTTAAAGTCTCAGGGGACCTGCTGGCATCCTTTGGCATCTGTGTGGTTTTGAAAACATCTGAAAATCACGCTTTCCAATGCAAAAGGTGTGAGTTTAGGACTTAGTATT
Organism: Arenaria interpres; assembly: GCA_013399435.1. Classification (NCBI taxonomy): domain Eukaryota; kingdom Metazoa; phylum Chordata; class Aves; order Charadriiformes; family Scolopacidae; genus Arenaria; species Arenaria interpres. The sequence continues at coordinate 11,950 of VXAK01000470.1, read as the reverse complement.
TGAGTTCATATTGCAGATGTGCTGATGAGCAATGGGTTCTCCTGACACTTCTTTCTAATTGCAGACATGAAAGAGTTACTTTTCATGGGAAGTCTTCATTGACCTTCAGGCATTGTTTGCACATCTTCTGGTCTTTACTTGGGAAAAAAAGTAGACCTCCTCCTCAGTGTCACCCTGGAGAGCAAACTCTGTGATTTCACACTCTGCATTCAAGTAATAGCATGATGAGGTACTGCCATCAGTCAGCAATAGAAAAGGGCTGTGCTCACAGATGGTTAATGTGTTCAGGGAAGAGGTCATAATTTTGATTTTCATGCAAAAAGGGAACCTTGAATAGGATGAGCCTCCAAGATTTCTCAATTAAAATGTTCAGAATCGATTTCAGAGAGCTCCATCCTGATATGAACACTGGCAAAACCTGGAAATGAAATGGCAAGGGTGCAATACAGACGAGCTGTTCTCCAGCCCTCAGGTGAGTTTCTGCTTTATGACAGTTTACTGACTGATTCTGTGGTTTAGTCATACTTTCTGCAAATAACAGGAACTCCATTTCATGGTTTGTTCTTATGCACATGTAGGTGATTTGCCTTTTTATCAAGATAACTTAAGTATCTCAAACCTGGCCATTATGCTTATATTTTCCAGGTGTTTAATGTCATCTGAAAGCTACTGATGTAAAAGGGAAAATGCAAACCCAGAGAGTCATGGTACAAGCTCACTTCCTAGTTTTTTCTGTCCGTGGGGTTATTTATAACTGCCATCCATGCTGACATAGTGCTTTTCCTCACAGACCTCAAAACAGAAGATGAAGTAAGGTGAAATGCAACTAGTTCTTTTCAGCACAGAGGTGTCTCTTGGAGCTGGAGCTGGGTATAAGATACCCTCTCAGATCCATATTGCACATAAGCTTTGGAGAAGTCAGGAGCTGAATACTGCCCAGTCCCCATGGCAGGTCAGACTGAAAACTTACAGCATGTCTGAATCCTGATCAAAACTTTGTGGCTCAGATCCATCTCTAATCTGAACATCTAAATTGATGGTTCCTAAATAACTTCTCTGTGCAGCTGTTTCATTGCTGGACTGGTTTGTTCTGCACGATATTTTCCAGACATTTTTAGCTGTCTGTGAGCAGTGAGGAATCTTGTTTGCTTCTTCAACAGCAGGTTTCCAGCCCAGCTTTAGTTAGTCCTGATTGTGTCTAATTTCAGGCTGGGATTTTTTTCTTTTAAAGGTAGTGATAGACCTCTCTTGACTAACTTTCCTGTGTAGTGAATAACATTCACTGAATCTAAAATATTTAGACTTCGAGTCCTCTTAAAGCAGGAAGAGTTGTACAAACTTGCATTCACAGTTCCAAATCTTAATTCCTGTTTATATTCCAGTGACAGACAAGGGCTTAAAATGATTTATAAACATCTCCTATCACCATTTCAAGGTCCCCTTTACGGAGGATCCATAGCAGTAGGAAGGCTTCTGTTGCTAATGAAATATTTCAATTATTTTAATTCTCATGTATCTTTTCACTAATGGTAGTCTAATTTGAGCAAGAGCCTGTTAGTATTGCATTCTATTATCCATCACCAATACTCTATCAAAGAGAGCAATTTATTGTTAGAGGAAGGAATAAAAACCAGAACAAGACACTAATCTATTTGTACATGACAATAGCATAAAGAAATTTTGTCACACAAATATTTTTGTAGTGCTTGCTGTAGTATGATCAGAACACAAACCTTCACCAAAAAACTTACCAGCTAAGGGACAAAAAAGTTGTGTCTTACTGACAGAGCAAAAGAAGGTTTTAATATCTCCATTTGCTAGATAGAGAACTAGTGTAGGAAGTAAATGAAATTATTTTGTCTTGGGGAAGTCTATCATAACCAGAAAATAAATTATGGTGTCCTTGTCCATGGCTTTAGCCCAAAGACCTTCCCTTCTCTTTTGCCAGAACAAGAATGTAAAACCAGAAGGGACTGCATCATTGAGCTGGATCCTGTCAAACTAAGCTAACGATAAAACTGGTTCAGGCCTGAAAAATGCACTGAACCTCTTCTCCTGTGCATAGGGGACACTAAACTCACCTCACAACCAAGCAACAAATAGCAGGCCAAGAATAACACCCCCTGAACAAAGAATACAGAGCTGACATGCAGTGTCATAGAGTAAAAAGATCCACTTTTCTCCAACAACTTCCAAGACATGTTCAGGTCCAGGACAGAGGAGAAATATGTTCCTTCCACAAACTACTTCTTTCCTTTGAGCAGCTTCATATTGTCCAAACTCTACACCAATTAGTTAATTTATGGGTTAGATGATATCAGGATTGCTGGTACTCTTGCTGATGGTTATTGAAGACATGAATCAGTTTCCAGGGGTTAGGAGTGTATTGGATTTATGTGCAAAAGTTTAGGTAGAGAGGAGGAGAGGGGCTATAGGTGTGGCTTCTGTGAGAAGACACCGGAAGCCATCCCAATGTCAGACAGAGCCAGCTCCAGCTGGCTCCAAGATGGACCCCACTGTTGGCCAAAGCTAAGCCCGTCAGTGACATTGCTAACGCCTCTGTGATAACATATTAAGGAAAGGTTAAAAAACATTGTGCAACAGCAGCTGTGAGAGGAATGAGGAAATGTGAGAGAAACAGCTCTGCAGACATAAAGGTCAGTGAAGAAGGAGGGGAAAGAGGTGCTCCAGGCTCTTCACCTGCAGCCTGTGGTAAAGACCATGGTGATGCGGATTGTGACCCTGTAGCCGTTGGAGGACCCCATGCTGGAGCAGTTGGATGTGCCCTGAAGGAAGCTGCAGCTCATGGAGAGTGCATGATGGAGCTCCTGTCAGTAATGGAGGCCTATGGAGAGGAGGTTTTCTGGTATGACCTGTGACCCACACTGGACCAGTTTGTTCCTGAAGGACTGAAGTCCACAGGAAGGACCCACGCTAGAAAAGTTTGTTATGACTGTCTCCCATGGCTGGGACACCACACTGGAGCAGGTGAAGAGCATGAGAAGGAAGGAGCAGCAGAGACGATGTATGCCGAACTGACCACAATCCCCATTCCCTGTCCCACTGTGTTGCTCAGGGGCAGGAGGTAGAAGTTGGAAGTGAAGTGGAGCCTGAGAAGAAGGGGGGTATAGGGGGAAAGTGGTTTTAGTTTTATTCTTGTTTCTCATTATCCCACTCTGTTTGATTGGCAATAAATTAAATTAATTTTCTCCATATTTTTTGTATGACATACCTATCTTTAAAGCTAGTGGGGTACCATAAATTCAGATTTACTACCAAGATGAGTAAAAATGCAATCAATAGAGTAAAAAAAAGTAGGTAGAATTAGTGAATGGAAACCCTTTTTCTGAGGGGGTAACAGATGTGCCCACCTTAAATGACACTTCTGAGGAAAGGGAGGCTTTTCTATCCACTGTGGTGAGAAGTGTGTCTGGGGCCCTCTCTTATTGGACCTTCACTTTGACCAGGGAATTTCACACCTTCCTCACAGAAGTCAGGGGGCTGGTTGGACATTCTAACTCTACCACGTCCTTTTGCAAGTGGAGAAGCACAACAGCACAGGTCTCCCTCCAGTAACCTGTCCAACTTGCTGTCAACTCTGTCTTCCTCTGTGCTGACCATTAGCAATTTCCTCCTTTTCTCTGAAGCTGTGGTGCAAGTCCACAGTCCTTCACAAACCTGCAAGAGCAATGGGTCGTGCTGGCTGTGTGCAAACACCTTCTACACCTGTGCCTCTTCTGTGAGTCTGCACACAATAGGTGAGAGCCTCCGTGAAGAAACCAGTCTCGTGACTGCACTTGGCAGCCTTAAGCTGTGTTGCTGAGGTGAGGATGTTATCTTGCCTGGAAAATGGAATTTATCCTTTCAAAACTCATTGTGATGGGGAAGATGGTAACATTAGCTTGGGTAGCAGATGGCTTTTTCAGGAAGACATTCTGGGAACATGTTCAGGTTTCACCTTTCAAGTGGTATATGTGCGTACTGGAGGCTGATTTAAACTAAACAAAGAGTAATTCTATGTTGTGGTTTCCTTTTCTCAACAGTCTGCGTGACTGGATGAAGTTCCCAATGGCATATATTGGTTATTATTTTCTTCCCCTCTGGGATCTCTAGTAAGCACCCATCATGACTGCAAGTCAAGTCTAAGGTGCACCTCCCCCCTTTTCTCCTTTTTTCAAACTCTTGTTGCAATATTTAGTCACTCACTCACCTGGTGATGCTGGAGGCCTCCAGCTCTCTGGTTTCAGCTCCCTTCTTCTCTGGCCTCTGCCACAAGCTCACCTGCTGGTGTTACCTACCACTAATCTTCTCCTCTTCCATATGTAGACCTTCACTGAAGATTTACTTTCCTCTCTCTCCTGATCTGCTTTTAGGTATTGATGAAGTTCTCCACATTGTGAATTGCTATTAACATATATTTTACTGGCCAGATTTTTAAATACAGCTTTATGGAGACCAGAGCTGAGGACTTTGCTCAGGAGTATCTTTTCTTGCTGTCCCTTCTTTGTCATCTGGCTTTCTGGGGAATGTGCTGTACTGTGAGAAAGGTGATCTGGAGACAGTAAAACTGAACAATATATCATTTCTCTGACAGAGCATGGGACACAGCTGATATAAAACCACTGAACAGTAGCTGAAAGCACCTAATTGCTAGAACGACCCGAGAACTGCATGTTGGGGGTTGTTTCACATGGTTAATGAAGAGCTCAACAGTATTTTAGTGATAATTTGATACTTAACTTTTAGCCTGTTATGTAAGTGCTAATTAAATGTTTTAACATGCTGTACATGTTTTATGTATTAATAAGCAATAAGTGTACAAGTTACACTTTTTATGTGATTTAGAATTAATTGCAGGGTGGTGAGATTTTCTCCTTTATATACCTATTAAACCCACATAACTGCTGTTTTTACAGTTGATTGGTGTTCAGTTAACATACAGTAATTGCTCTTTAAAGGCTTTAGTAAGTGCATATTTGAGACAATTTACAGTGTTAGCAATTTCCTGGTACTATTCCTCAGAGGTACAGGGAAGCTAATCACGTTCAACGCTGGAATTCGCTGGGAGTCTGCCATACGTTCCCCACTGTGCACCATGCGAGCTACATTCAGCCATGAGGGATTCCACTTTCAGGGATGATAAACACACACGAAGAAACACTTTATTGGCTATAAAATGATCCTGCTGCACAACATGCTGCAGTGAGGCGAGCAGCTGGGAGGTAGGGACACATTGTTAGAAAACAAATCAGGAGGGGCATCACTTGTGTTTTCTGGTTTATCCTGCAAAGCCACAGAGAAAAGCAACTGGCTGTCCTCTTTTCTCTGGGTAGATCACACAGTCCCTCTGTGTTTGCCACCTGTTTAGCTGCAAGCTCGGGTCCTTGCTTCTCCATGCAATCTTAGTGTGACCTCAGTGCCTCTGTGCTCCACATACCCTTCTGTGGATGTAACATTCTGACTGCCTTTACTCTGAGGGAATATTGTTCATTCCAACACTAAAGAGATCAAATGCATATTTAAGGTAGATTTTAACCAGACAAACATCAACACCCTCCTGCCTCATTAATTTGGAAATTTCGAGGTCAACAGAGAACTGATTGCTGCTTCCTAAATGACTGAGGCAGCAAGGTGCACAAAGTGCCTGCCATTTAATTGACAGTCATCTGAAATCCAATCTACTAGGCAAAGTGAGGGAAGAGTATCGTTTGAAATCTGTATGCCAGTGAGAGAGAGTGCATGGAAAAGAAAGCAATTTTTTGTTCCACATCATTCCTTTTGCATAATGTTGTATTCTTTTGACAAGGCAGTGTAATAAAGCTTAACTCCCTCTTTGCTCTCCACCCTCCAATCGCTGACTTAAAAGAAAACAGCAAAGCCCTATCTTTAGCGTCAAATGAACAATGGGCACTCTTCCAGCAAGAAGAAATGAGCTGCTTTTGAAAGAGTTGTGGAGGAAAGTGCAAAATGTTCTAACTTCTCATGAAATAAATATTTGAATGATAGTCACTTGGCTCATCCTCTAAGATGTCAGTGCAGGCTTTGCACTCCAGGTTTATATAAAATATTGTTTTGGGTAGATAGGGGGGCCAGAAAGCCCATAATGCAGATAGGAAAAGACAGAGATACAATAGCATGAGAGATTTTCACATTCAATACACTTCAGAAAAAGTAACTAATTAATATTTCCACTATCTCACATTTCATCCTATCTCACTGATGAAACTTGGCCAAAAACTTTCCAGGCAGCCTGAAGGAGATTGAGACATTGATTTTAACAAGACTCAGGAAACTCGGTCCCTTAGGCAGCACTGTGTATTTCAGCAGAGGCTTGGGGCTCTGCTGCTCCAGCTTGAATGAAGTTGTAGGAAGTCACTCAGCAGCAGGGAAAGTGCTTTCTCCTGCAGGATGCTGAAGACTTAACAAAGCAGCACAGGCTGACACCAGCCAAGAGCCTGTTTGATGAAGCTCAGGGCTTCACCCAAAGTTTTGCTGAAGTCACGAGGCACTCAGACCAAGTATGAGGATCTGTCCCCCAAGAAACCAGGATCTCCACTGCTTTCCCCATTCTGTCTTTCTTTTATTATTTTTTGTCTTAAACTGCTCAGCATGGAAAAAAATACTCTGTTTACAATGTTTGGGTTCCTGTTATTGTTGTTGAAAGCTAATAGAAGCTTTTAGAAAAGTTTGGAAAAGCTTATTTAAAAGAGGTTCTGGCAGGCTAATGAGTTGTGCAATTCCCTGTATTGTGATGGTAGATTTAAAATTTTTGAAGGAATGTCTTCATCTAACCCACTTTAGAGAGTTTGGGAGGGACTCCACCAGTTTTCTTCCCCTTCCAGAAACAGTCACTGGTGAAATGGAACTTTCAATACTTTCTTCACAAAGTGATAATAATAAAAAAAATCCTTGTATGTTTGTGCTAGCTCTTGTGCCCACAGAGAAATGCATATAAAAATGATAATTTACCTGGAGGTGCATAATGTCAAACCATGAAGTTACCCTCTGCAGCTGCCATGATTCTAGCAATTCTGCATTGTCTCAGTTACCTACGTTTCCCAGTTATTTTCCTTCTGTGGTGCGGTTATGTATTTATTTCCCGTTGATGATGATCTATTGAGACTTGCTGCAAGCAACTGTAAGAGGGAAAACAGTCTTAAAGGTCAGGCTTGGGGGTGAAGTTCAGATGAACCATGTTCAGTCTTCTACACCACACAATGATTCATGTTTAGGTCAACGGAGACAATGTAGGAACACGGTGAAAGTAAACTCCTGAAGAGGTTCAAGGAAGACAATGTATATGTGACTTGTGAAAATCAGGTGATCGTCAAACCTGTTTCACAACATGGATTGGTGTGTTAGGTGGTTCTTTGCTTACTTCTCACTATGTACCTTCTGACAGAGCAGTGACCATGCAATCATGTATACAAGAGCAAAGAGCAACAAAATACGTGTTCAAAGCAGCTTGGTTTTACAAAACTTGGAAGTTTCTGACATTCTGGCGTGTTCACAAAATTCACAATTCCATCTTGTTTGTTGGAGTAGAGTTTTTTTCTGGCATTTTACTAAACCATTGAACCATTTATCCTGTTTGCTTTTAGCGCTTCTAAAATTCTTTATTGCAAGTAATTAGTATTACCTAGAAGCTCCTGGTGGTGAGAGTGATGATGTTAATTTGGCAGAGAGCAACAATGTAAACACTTGCAACAATGCCTATTGCCCTTTGCAAGAACTGGAAGTTGAAAAAAATTTTGCATGAAGGGTGTGGTGAAACAACTTGCTCTGGAAATCCTCTAGGTTTCTATCTCCATCTGAACTATGATTCAGTGTTGATGTGGCGGTGTGATTTGCCCTGAGCACTGTTTCCAAAGCAGAGATGGTTGGAAGCTCTCCAAAGGCAAGGTTTTCTGCTGGGAGGTGCTGAATCAACGAATGCAAAACCTGCCATACAAGAGCACTGCTCTGGCTGGAATCTCTGTGCAAATCAAAACAATCGGTTTCAATTGTTTGAAGTCCTGAAAGCGATGGCCTTTGTTTAGAGACAATACACTGTTAAAAGTTCAATGTGAAATGGAAGATTTTAATTTTGATTGAAACCCTTTGTCTCCTTTCTCCTCTCTGGGAGGGACCCTGCCACCTTTCCCTGGCTCCAGCTGTTTGCCAACGCATGTGAGGTGCCAAAGCTCCGTCTCAAGGTGGTGGAGGATTAAGAGCTGCGTGGGCTGCCAGGGTCCTTGGCTGGGGAGAGCTGGCTGCTCAGATCCACCACAGAGCTGATGCTGCTCTTTCCCTGGGATTTGGCACCTGCTCCCTGTTTGGATTGGGACTCCAGTCTCTCCTTCCCACTGCCCACCGTCAGCATGGCCACAGAGGCCTCCAGTCCCTGCCATGGGGAGCACTGGGGAGGGGCACCACAGACCCGCCGGGTCTGATCGTGTTTGGCCTTGTGCCTGTGATAAATGTGACACAAAAGTCTGTGCTGTCCCCTCACCGAAGCCCCCCCGGAGGTGCCACAGCCCTCAGCGTGAAGGATCCCTCCTGGGGGAGCACACCATCTAATCTAAGCAGGTCCCCTCACAGTCCCTGCTTGGTGGCGATACTCTTGCCTATCCTCAAACCAAACAGCCCTGTCTGGTTTTTAACCAAGTCCCACAAATCTGCCTGTCTGTGCTCAGGGGACATTTGATACCCTTTTACAACTGGAGACTTAATTAAAGTGAAACAAATACTCTGCAGTAGGAATCCAAGTTCTCCAATTTCTATTAAAGGTAGTGCAGAAGGTGGTGGTGTCTAATGGGAGCAGAGCTAATGGGAGGGATTAAAGCTGTATTATCTCATCTCTGTGGACCTGGAGCAGAGACACAGGGAGAAGGGTGTTTTAAAGGTTTATGGCGTCCAGCCACAGCAGCAGAGGACGCAAGGAGTCAGCGTCTTCATACTGACAGCTTCTATAAAGCCTGGTAAAGTGGCAAGCAACTGAGATAACAAGCTTCTGTTACCATCTCTGGATCCAGGCTGGACACCAAAGAAAAGGACGAGGTGAGGATTACAGAAACAGTGCAGGCTGAGGAAAGGCAGCGTATGTCTGGCAATGTTTCCCTGGTGTTTTTCCATGACCTCACCAGGCTCGGATTCTCACCTTCTCAAGCCCAGGAGGGATATCAGGGAGTCACACGAATAGTGGGTCCTGAAGAATTCCATGTACTTCACACTATCCTGCTGAAAAATACCAATGTGTCAGGGACCCAGAGCATGTCTTAAGACATGTAACCATCCCACAGTAGTAGTCTTCTTTTGCTATTGTCTCCTACGACCAGCTCCTTCCTGAAAACTGGAGCATTTTTCCTCTCTGTGTGCCTCACCAAAGATATAACCAAGGGCAATAAACAGAGTTTTCAACTGTCAGTGGACTTGCTCTTCTTCAGTATTCTTTCTTGTTATGCAGAGGATTCCTTAGTTCAGGAGAAGCTGAGGATCACACGATTCCCAGAACTGTAATGCTTCCTTACAATGACACCTATCTCGCCGAACTGCACATCTGTGACATGTTCTCTAAGTGATGGAGACTGCAAAAAGCCCCAGAAATTTTGTCAGCATCTCCTTCCTCGCCCACACTGGTCAGCTCTTGCCTCCTCTAGCACTTTATCCTGGTGCAGGAAAAGAAGTTTACGAGTTCTGTCAAATTATTTCCAGGAAACTTGAATAAACAAAGTAAAACTCTGGGGGTTATTATAATAATGCAATGGAAGGACACCTCCTGAATGGTATTTGCTAACCTACAGCAGTGACAGTGGAGATGCTGATCTCTGATGCAGGCACCTGGGGCACTAATTTTTTGTTCCAGATCATGCTCTGTGGTGCCTGAGGCATTGTCAGGACAAGTACTGCATGACAGAGATGTGGCATGTAGGTGGTGCAGGATGCAACATTAACAAGATGCATTGGGCAGGGAAAAATGAGAAAGGTGAGGGCCATGCTTAACAGGGCTTAACAGGGGTCATGAACACGGAAGGACTGGGACACAGCATGGAGCATGGAAATAGAAGGTGCGGGAAGACCTAGTGTTTGAAGAGCTGGCATGCAATCCATAAGCAGCCTGGATAAAACTATTCACATCCAGTAGCAGAAAAAAAAAATAATAAAAAAGGCTTTTCTAGCTTCACATGCACGTGCATCTTGCAGTGTCTCTGCAAGACAAATTTTCTGATGAACTGGAATGCATGACTAAAGTATTTGCGAAGTTCCTCTCCATTGACTCTGATGGATTTACTTCCCTTTGTGCCCCCAAGAATCTGGCCAGAGGCACACACTACCCTTTGCTGCCCTGTTGGGTACGCAGGGTGCAGATTTGCATGGTCGGGTACTCAGAAATTCCATCCTTTGGTTCCAGTGACAAAATGAGTCACTTTTCCAGTGTTTTGGAAGGTGCTCAGATGTTGCTCAATAAAGAGCTAGCTAGATCTAGCTCTTTAATGTTTCTAATGGTGATTGCGGTGAAGTGAATTGTGGTTCATAAATCTGCTAAGGTCTGCCAGTCATGGCTCCTAGTATCTGGAGCGCAAAAAATGGAAGATTTTTCAGGAACTTGCTGCATACATCATTTCAAAAGCGTAGAGTACTGCTGGAGTTTCTGCTAAGCTAAGGGGCCTCACGTAATAGTGCTGAGCATCTGTATGTGAAGTGGAATGAGTAGTACGGATTCAACTGTGTCTGAGCGCTGCCTTCTGAGGTTGAGTGCTACTTGACACAAAGGATTCAACACATGGTAGGACAATGGTAGCACTTACATTGTGTTCTGCTTCTAGCTGGTGTGAAAACAAGAAATGCACACTTATTCTTGACAAAGAGATGTCCCTGACCAAGGCTCAGCCTTGCCCTGTTGAAGAACAGCTCTGTTCTCAAAAGTGCCTGGAGAAGAGCGCTGTGGAGTTGCGTGCTCAGTTTGCCAGTGACCTCCCCATCCACGGCACCTCAACGTGCAATGACATGCCCATTATTTCTCACCTGCCAGCTTGCACGCTCTACCTCAAGTGCTGAGACCACATGGGTTATGTTCATCCTCTGCTGTAAGCCACAGAATTGAAGGGTCTGAGAGGAAAACTCTGCTTTCCATTCCACTCACATTAAGCTTTATAGGGTGGCAACAGGAGCTCAGGAAATAATTTAGTGATGATCCACAGTCACAGACCAAACCCATATCCTGCTGTCTCCATGGTGCCTAAGGAAGAAAAAAAGCCATGAAGTACTTCTATAATTACTTGGATCACCAAAGTAGCTATATATACAGAGAGGAACCCTGCTCTGCAGCAGCTGCCTGATAGATGGAGAATAAATGTAACCATTAGAACTGATGAAATAATAATAATAATAATAATAATAATTAATAATAATAATAATAATAGAGGTGGGGGAAAACCATGTGTAAGTATTTTTGATTTGTGATTTTNAATAGAGGTGGGGGAAAACCATGTGTAAGTATTTTTGATTTGTGATTTTCACCAGACTTAAGTATTCAGGCCATGCTCTGACTTTGCCTATTCAATCTGCATAACACCTCAAAAATCATCCTTTCCTACTCACCCATGCAAATAAAACTCTTCCATGTCAATTACTACTAAAATATTGCTCTGACCTTAATAAACACTACTTTGCCTTAATCATTTCTGTCCAGACCATTGCTGCAGTGACTGTTCAGCTATTTAACTGTCTTTGCACCTTTTCGTTAGCTGCTTTTTCTCCCCATCATCAGACACAAAACTGCTCCTTCCCCTGGCTCTCAGGGTCTGCTGAACATTCAGCCAGCACTCCGGCTTGGGAGACTTTTAAACAGGCACCTGATGCCTTCTCCCATACCATTCCCACTTGCTGCACTGCCTGCAAAGTTACGCTCTCTTCTCCTCCAAATCCTTCATAGAATGATTGAAAGGATCATAAAATAGTTTGGGTTGGA